>JARYHS010013631.1:129352520-129431425 GCA_031002005.1 Vandiemenella viatica | reverse complement strand
ATGGTCGAACTAGTATTGTAGCGCCTGAGGATTATTTTTTCACCCCTGATGTTACACTAAATGCAAGGAATAGGTTTTCACAACATATGAAGTCAAACAACTTAAAACACTTGGCGGGAAAGTTACTACGAAAATATTACGTCGTAGCAAGAAATATTCCCTCCAGCATCTCTGGTTGATGGTGGAGTGCCCAGCATTCAAAATACGACAGTGAGGATAAACAAACTGGAAGTGTTCCCAATCATTTCAATCAAAGCATATCACTGAATGTACAATAAGTCGACGATAATCGTTATGTTATTAAACAAATCAGACGTGAATTTTTAAAATAAATTTTAGATATTGAAAGTAATTAAATGAGTCTTTATTCCCGTGCAATTAATGCTGCAATCTAAATTCTTGCAGCCCGACTACTAATTATGTTTTAAAATAAACTGTTATTCAGGTTAACAAGTGCTCTTTGGCAATGCATGTATTAAAACGGTAAGACTACACTGATTTTAGTATGGCTCCAGCCCAACATGATACAGCATGTCAGACGTATCACAGTTTTTGGAATATATTCAACATAAAAAAAGAGTTGCATCAATATATTTCTACAATGGTGCTAATGATCTAAGTATCGTTCTCGAAATTTTTAGAATGTGCAATTTTAAAGGATTTATAAGATTTTTTTTCTGATTGTATCTCAAATGAGTTCATGTAATAAGTGTATTTGTAAACCAAGTCCCTATTATTTTTTATTCTTGCAGAGCAGTCAAATGCATATTGCACTTCTAATTTTCATGAAAGTTGTGCAACTCAAAATTGTAGTTCACTAAATAAAACAAGAAACAGCTGCTAGTTGGGGAAATTCGTTTTGAATTTCACTGCTATACTAACTCACAAAAATCATGGTTAAAATAAAAAAATTATAATAAATGTCGGTCAATTTGCAACGAAGTGTTGGAGCACCTACAGATATTTATAATTTTACGTTGCAGTTCTTTCAGGCGTAGAAGAAAATTGTGTGCCTCAACATGTAGGAAACATAAATTAAAATCGTATGATGACTTTATTGCAGGCTTTTTTTGCCCTAAAAAAATTGTCCTCTTTGGCTATTACCCATAATATTATTCCTTACATTAAAAAAAATTTTTTTTTACTTATTGCTTTACGCCTCGTCGACGGCAAAGCACATTAGAGCGGGATGGGACTGGGGAGAAGGAACGAAAGGAATTCGACCATGGCCATTTTGAAGGAAGCATCCCGGCATTCGCCTGGAGTGATTAGGGGAAACCATGTAAAACCCAAATCTGGGTGCCCAGACGGGCATTCGAACCCGCGTCCTCCGGAATGCGAGGCCAGAACTTCAACTGTTCACCCACCACGCTCGGTTATTCCTTACAAAATGTAATTCAGAAGAGTTATTTTTGAATCACAGTTTCGTTTCAAAAGTCTTCACACATAAGAAAAAGTAATAATTTTTTGGAACAACGAGTTATCACAATTTCATCAGTGATTATAAAACTATTATCACATTATATTTTTAACAATTACTTACACTATCACTCAACTAAATTGTTGTCCGTTTTTCTGATGCCAGAAGATTAGCAAAACAGATTGTACAGAGGAAAGAAATGCCTCCAAGCATCGATTTTGCTGTGAAGCAGAAATCTCATGCGTTTGGCTGTGACATACTCTTTAGCCAAAAGGGCATAACAATAAATTACTTGGACTCTTTCACGTAACACAAGTGTCAGACTTTTAATTAAGATAATCTACCTACATTACATCCATATCTCTGCAATGTGTGGCTGCCTCATCGTTTTTAATTAACTTTCACAACGCGCAGCCACGAATATTAAAGCGTATTACATTTCATTTGTAGAGACACAGTAGTTCAAAGAGTTCTGGGCGTCACATGTGACCGCGCTCTTCTGAAATAAAATAGGCGGTCAAGCAAGAGAGCTGTGTAATAATTTCCTGCCTCAAGTGAGACGTTTTATGTGTTTCTTTCTCTGCGTTTTGAAGTCCTAGACAGTTATATTTATGTTTACTGGATGAGTTCCAGGGTGTCCAGTCAGGAAAAGTAGAGCGGAAAATTTAGTGTATACAGAATTATCTTGTTTAGTTGTAAATTCCATGTTCATTTGGTGGAATTGTAAGCATGAGTATCTCTCACTAATGACAAAGATTTTAAAAAAATAAAAAATGCATCCCAGTAAGTTTCGAGGAAATTATTCGTATTCAGCGTGATAAACCTACTGCGTGAAATATTCCTCTTACTTTTGCGAGATTTGCGCTGCTTTCAACGATGTTTTATTTCCAATGTTTCGGCGTCCAACCTGGGGCCTTCATCAGGGCTGTCTAGGGTTGATGTATCCCTTCATAAGGCTGGTCACTTCACTTCGTCATTTACCTCCACGCTGAGCTCAGCTCTCTACATTAACTGTTAACAGCCCTGATGAAGGACCCAGGTTCGGCGTCGAAACGTTATAAATAAAACACTGTTGTAAGCAGCGCGAACCCGCGAAAGTAAGTGTAATATTTTATTAACGAGACTCCTGATAAAGTGTAAAATATTATGAACCTACTGCGTACTTACGCCATTTATTCATCCAGTAAATATGATCTGGAATAATGCAAGGTAACAATTACTTTTCGCTCTACCTAATTATTTTTAATCGTTAATAACACCCGCTAACGCGCCGCGGCCTGGATCCAGGAAGTATTCTGCTGTAGATTCTAATCCTGGCCCTCGCTTACCGACCATTTTGATTGTAGTTTTTAGGCAGTGGTGGCCAACCAAAATGATCTTTGTAAATGCATCATAACTTCCCGGGCCGCATATAAAATTATATGTCCTCATATTATTTAGACCAACTATAGACATTATTTTGGAGTGACTATAATTTAATTACAGTGCGAACTCATAAGTGTAAACTTATAAATAAAACAGACAATATCAATCATATATTTGCAAAATAATTATTTTAAAAGCAAAGTTAATTTTTCTCATAATTTCGACTGTTAATTTTTTCTCATAATTTCGACTGTTAATTTTTTAATGTGTTTTTTTTATTTTTAAATACATTGTTTTTCGCTACTTTGATCATTAGAAATAAATATATTTTGTAAAAGTGAGATGAATTTCGCGGGCCGCAAAAATGTTCAAGGCGGGTCCGCGGTTTGGCCACCCCTGACCAAGGCAAACGCCGGGGTGGTACCCAATCTATACCACATAAACAATTCACTTCACAAACAAAAATACACTTGGCATAGAGAGAACATTATTAGACGTTTTGTAAGAAGATGGCAATTTTCCTCCCCGAGGACGAGGCGGGATCAGCGAACAAGTCGCACCCTGAAAAAGTCGATCCTGAAACAGCGGGATACCTTCAAAAGAAGAAGAAGATTTAATTTTTCTAACGGGACGCCATCGTATAGAAAGCACTTTTCAGCTAATTTTTAAGTCTCACAAACGGTTTATTACATTCAAATTATTTCACAACGGTTTAGTGTAATTTCCATCAACATTTAAAATTACTTCACCAAAGTTTGAGTCGGTCTCCGTAATTGTTGGATCGTTGTAAGAACGGAGACTTTCCCGGCGTATGCTTGAAAAAAATTCTTCACGGGTGTACCGCCGGATAGTGTTCTGAAAACACGGTATTTCTACGACTAGCTCCGTCGTCTTCATCAGGTGTCGGGACGTCAGCCAACCTGTGCAGATGTCTCGACACCTGATGAAGACGACGGAGCTAGTCGTCGAAATACCGTGTTTTCAGAACACTATCGGGCGGTACACCCGTTAAGACTTCATTGTTAGATCGTTGTGAATTAAATTAAGAACTTTGTTTCATATTCCCCAGAGAATCGATCTGTTTCAAGTAAAATCTTTGTTTTGGTTTGTCTGTGCTCACGAAACTTTGATGGTTTGTTGGAATCCATACAAACTTGTTGAGCGCAGTATTTTTCAAAATCAATCTTTCAGCCATTTTTCATATGTAATGTTTCCAGAAGAGTAGACCAAAATGCTTCTACCTAACTAAGCGTCACATAGGCCCAGCACTGTCGATAATGGTGTGTTTTGTCCTAGGCCACGATACCCATATGTCCTAAGTGTTGTACAGGACACATTGAACACTGCACTGTGGATCCAGAGCATCATCCAACGCTTGATCGCGCACTTCTTCCATCAGATGTCGGGTATGCTCTTCCAACAGGGCAATGTCGACCCACATACCACCCGTGCAACCCAATCCGCTATGGTGTAAGAACCACTATTTAGTACGATCCCCGAACTATCGCCCACCTAGCACCCTGATCCGGGTTTCCATGGTTTCCCTAGATCGCTCCAGGCGAATGCTGGATGGTTCCTCACAATAGCTAATGGGCGCCACCTGCCATATCCCGTAATCCCTTCCAAACCATTACCTTTCCTGATAGGTGCAATGCACCCTCCGCCAAACACTTTTAGTGAATCGCGGAGTAATTGTAATAGTAATAGTATGGGACAGGACTGGACTTCATCTGTGTCAACGCTGTAGTGGGTGCTTGGTGGGCAAACCACGTTACAATTATTTTCATACCTTTATGATTAATAATTGTGGATTTTTAATTTTAATTTATATGAAGGAGTGAAAATTTATTAATTTTGCAAGAATCTCGACGTTAGTTGGAATTTAGGAAAATTGTCACAATATGACATTTATTTTCTTATCACTGGCGATTACAAGTCTGAGCGAATTTACCGTTAAATTAACACAAATTGGCAAAATCATAAAAGCAACGCTCAGAGTTACAATTAGCCGTCATGGCAAGCAAACAATTGTATATTTACTTTTAAATATCTCAGAATCAAAATGCAAGAAATAATGACAACTGGAAACAATGAAAAATACAAGTTATGACTACCTCAGACAAAGGCATCATAATACTGTGACTTTACAGTTAAAAAGAAAATCATGGGCGCCAGAATGAACAATATATCATTCGAAAATAACTAGTTCTGGCAAATTATGCCGCTAGCTCAGGGGTTTTTACAATTACAAAGTGAGAACATGGACCTATCCTCTCAAAGTCGCTTACGGGTTCTGTTTCACGGAATGCACAATCACATGGCTTGGTCGTAATCAATTACCATTGTAGTTCTGCGTCTGATGTCTGTGATGAGTGTAGCGGACCCACGATATGTGAGATTATCTCACAAGTCGGCTATAGGCATCTCTGGTCTGGCAATGCGCATCATCGCATTACCGGCTGTGTTGCGGTGATACCTTGCTCCAGCAAGGCAAGCTGCGGTTAGCGAAAGAAGTCAACTTTCCAAGTCAACCTCAGACTGGTGCGATCGAAGTTAGAATCTGTCAGCTCCTCGCTCTTCGGTCCACGAGGAAACTTCTTGCTCCGCCCATTTGTAGTCTCGAAGCTCACATACAACAAAAATTCCCAGGATTTTGAGTTATACGCTCATTTTGATTGGACCTTCAGGTCGGCACCTAATGTCACGTGATATCCTCGATATGTGATTTGGCCAAAGAATCCAACAGAGGTCGGACATATTCGGCTAAGTTCGCCGGGGCGAGAGAACATTCGGGTTTCGGACGGCAGGCTTTTCCCGCTCGGAGTGAGTGACCCATCCCCAGGGAGCAGGTGTGTGGTCTGGCAAATCCCAAATCCGCGACTTTCGCCAAGGCTCGGAACACCAAGATTAGCTTCAAGCCTACATAGCTCAATAATTCTTGAATATTCGCTTTGCTACGATACACTGTATAAGTTCACCATTTCATTACAGTCCTCACTTGGAATCTTGCGTACTTTATAAAATTACAACAAAAATCTATTCACGTGGTCGCCCAAGATTTATGTAAATTACTCTTATATTATTACATATATAATAAAAATGCACCTTGTAACGTGGCGACAGCGCGGCTCGTTACAATATGGCCGGCCGTTGGTGAAAAATGAAATTATGGTACAATAATTTTATTTTTAACTACCTAATTCTATCTCCATTGTGACTCAACAAAAACTTAAGCATTTTTTAAACATAATTTTAAATGTGATTCCAATAACCATCGGTATTCCTGCCTTGTAAGGTGAATATATAACGGGAGCATATGTCCTTTTGGCCGTCTTACAATTCTTTACAAACAGAAGCACGTGAATTCAGGTAGCCTTCCCAAATACAAAGTTATATTAAACACAATACTAAAATATACATGAAAAGAAATTATTTACATACATGTTTAAATAATAATAATCTTGAAAATCTTGTATCAAATCTTATCATTAAATTAAAATGAAACACATTAATAAAACAAAACATTGTCAGAACACTTATGCAGAAAGTGGTTGAACTATACATTGTATTTACAATTTAGCGTGATGTTTTACTCATGTGCATAAAAATAATTCTGCCTTCAACAAACATCCATAAAGATGCTAGAGGTGAGCGTAAAATATCTCATTACATTGCGCGGTTTTAATCTCAAAACAACGGAATAGTTTAGTCGGATTCGGTGACGTGATTTTCGTCATGACCGACGGTTAATTCAATAAGCATTTCAGAGAAGATGTGTTCGTGTTCATGGTCAAATATCACTAACTGTAATCTTAGATTTTAATGACGCGGCATTTACTTATAATTCAACGTGGTGTGGAATGAACGATGTAAGTACATGTTTTCGTTTGTTACGTAAATTATGAACCTTACTCGTTGAATGTTAGGTGGTCTCCTAATTAGTCTTTCATTGGTCGACATCTCTAACTTGTAATATACCGTCTGTGAAGTGATTGCGAATTTCATGGCGAAAGGAAACTGTATTTGCTCATGGGTATATGTAATGGAATTTCTATAAAATTTACCATTCCCATATGAGACATTATACACATTATGCGGTTTGACGTGAACTTTCATCATCGTCAACCAAAGTCGCTGTAGCATCTTTGGCGTACAAGCGGACCCAAAATATCCATTCGCACATAAAATTGAAAGATAATGAATAGCGTAACTATCATTCCTCAGTAACATTACGATTCCTTCACAATGGGTCTATTGATGACTCGAGATTATCTCGACATTCAAAGAATAAAATTTTCTCTTTATTTAGGAGTTATTATAACTCTTAACATGTCCGTATACTCCACGTTTTATGCCGAAATCCATCCCAGTTAGCGAATATTCTTTTATACACTTATGCTTCTTTAGCTTGTATGAAAAGGTCGTAAGCTTTGTGCATAGAACGGTTCGCTCTCAGGTTTTCCGTTTGCCAATACAAAGCAATTTTGAGATTTCACGCTAGCAGAATACTACAAATCTATATAAAGCACAAATATAAACTTGAAATTATTTTCGTTGAGTGCACACAATTCTGAGCTAAATGTGCTGTCCAACAATAGTTTTAATCTAATTTACGGAATACTATACAATTTACAGTAAGGGTACGCGAAATACCGCTAGAACGAGGCGTGAAACTTTTGTTTTCTTCTCCATTCATTCTTGGGTATTCGCTACCTGCCAGAATTCTAGGAACCTGCCGGTTGAGTTCAGCCGCTACCTGCGCTAATGATCTAGCGTTCGAGGGTAGCTGTCCCCAGCTCTTTCGAAACCGTTACTTTGTATGAAATGGCTTTAAGTTCCGGGCGTTATGAGGCCCGATCTCGGTTTGTCCGTCGTCAACAAATAACAATTCTTCGAGATCACTCTGGCCACCAAATAAGGCCAGAAATATAGCAGGAAAAACGACGATATCACCAATAATCTTATTGTTCACGTCTTCACCATCTGTGCATTTATCATATACAAAATTCCTTTTCAATTGAAGTTAGCATCAAATATAATTACCTTAACTTGCAAAGTTAGCTGAATTATTGAATATATCCCGTAAATAAAGTTTTTCCCTTTAGCCTTTAAATGCAGTCGCCTTTAACTTTTTGCTCTTCGACCTCGCTCTATCGTTAGCAAAATAACAGCAAGGTATTGTGAAAGCTATCCTGTGTATCTGTAATCCTTCATTATGATTCCTAATTTCTGTGATGACTAATACAATTTGAACAAATCTTTCTGGCAAGGTTTCGTGTTCTATAGGGAATTATCTATGGCACTATCGCTACCCTTGATAGATACACAAAACAAAGAAGTAAAATACGTTGATCAGATAACATGCGATCTTCGATCAACACAGACAAAGCGATATTACGCTCGCTGTACACTTCTGCTCAGAAAAGATATAATGCAACTACCTAAGGTAAAACGTTACATCGAACTCATGCATCACAAAATGTTGAAACCCTTTTCGTTTATGTCACAAAATACATCTTAGAAAGCATATCACAATATTTGTATCGCTGTCAGATTCATTGTGATTGCGAAGACAAGAAATTGTGCTTGCTAATGGCGCTTCATTTTCCGCGAGTGCGTATCAATTTATCTGGCTCAGGAAAACATTTAATATTTCAGGATTTTTATCAAATCAAGTCCAATTAACAGCGTGAAAGTCAAAAGTGACTATTAATATTTCACGTGGACAAAATATAAAGTTCGGAATAGCGAAATAAGCATTAAAATTCCGAATATGGAAATATCCTAAGTAGCTTTAACTGTAAGTGCAAATTTGGTAACTTGAATTTTATTTTCCGTTTATCTAATCTTTCCAGCAAAACAGACGGTTTAGACTAGCGGAACTGGCATCGGCGTTTTTCAAGCATGATTAATTTCGGTAAGGCGTCTAACCTTAAAGAATGTATACTATACTGTACATTTAATTTTTTTTTATACTGATCCAAATAGGACAATTTCATATTCAACCTTTTCGTCATCGTATTCGGCACGCTACAAAACTTGTTGAATCATGCCTACAATGTTATTGCGGCGCATCGTTTCCGGGTGCGGCCGTCCTATCGCACATATTCTTTCTTCCTTTTGCTGGCCTTGGACTTTGGAATCCTCGTATTCTACGGCAACTGCATTAATTGCAGCCCGTTCCTTGCCAAAATGCTTTCCACCTCCGCGGTCATTTCCGTTCTGCCAAAACGAATTTCCCGGTTTCCCCTTTGTATCGCCGTTATTACGACGTGGTTCACCATCGGCATCGGGCTGTCGCTTGTTATAAAAATTTCCTCTTTGGGAATCTTTATGCGAGCGTCCCTTTCCGTGATTATCGTGTGGCCTCGTCTCTACTTGCGGTTCCAAGCTATTATTGTCGGCTTCCCGCCGCTCAAAGATACATGCTTGCCGTCCTATCCGATCTAAATTCCTTAACGTGTCCAATAATTCTGGCACAGTACGTATGAGGATTGGATTTATTAGGGATTGGACTTGTGAACCGAAATGTGCCGCGGCCATTTCCACAAACTCCCCGTCCGACATCCGAACATCGAACTGCCTAGTGAGGACTAGCAATTTATTCACATATCTCTCCATGGATGAATTTTGCTTCGGAACATATCTGCCCTGATACAATTTTATTCTCGCTTGGTTTTGGATCTTGCTAGACCAGAATGTTTCAAGAAACACTTTCCGAAACTCGTCGTATGACATTTCCGGTTCGCAAGTGATTTGAAACCAAAGACGGTCGGCTTCTGATAATGACTGCTCAACCAGGATCAGCTTCATCGCTTCGGGAACCCCTTTTATATGAAAGTACCTCTCCATTTCAGCGAGGTATGCTTTCGGATTAATGTCTTTACGTGATCCGAAATATGGGAGCTTTAATTCAATCTGGGCAGCTGCGTAATACATGCCACTACCTTGAATTTGAACATTGCCGGCATTAGAACTACTTAGTTCTTTCATTCTAGTTTCTAGCCGTAAGAGCTTAGAACTAGTGGCTTCCGACAGTTCGTCCTGTGACAATTTTAATTCGTTTTGTGCCGTCTTAACGAGTTCGATCGAACTTGCTACGGCAGTCACCTCCGAGTCAAGTTTTCGGATGTTTTGTTCAGTAAGGTCTTTGACCTTGTGAACAAATTCAGAAATTTGTCCTAGGTTTTGGCCGTTCTCGTTTCGCATCTGTTCAATGGACAGGTCGGCGGCGTCAAGTCTTTTGGATAATTGTTTGTTGGCCGTTTGCAAAGAAGCACAGGTAGATCTTACTTCTTTCCGTACCCTTTTCCAGCTTAGAAACATTTTTAGCTATCTCAGACTTGAATTCAGATATTTCTTTTGTGACCTCAGAACGTAAGGTGGATAATTTTTCGTCCAAGTTTGTTAATATCGCAGCTTGCGAATCAAAACTCTGCTTAAGCAAATCCGAATTTCTCTTATTTTCCTCCTTTTGTGAATCAAAACGCTGGTTTAATTCCTCCTTTTGTGAATCAAAACGCTTGTTTAATTCCTCCTTTTGTGAATCAAAACGCTTGTTTAATTCCTGTCTATGTGAATCAAATTGCTGCCTTTGTGAATCAAATTGCTGCCTTGATTCCAGAGATTGCTGGCTACTTTTCTGGCTCAATTGCTCTATTGCAGCCATCAACATGTTTAGCATTTGTGATGATGGGGGTGGTGACTCTACAGGAATTTGGGCCATTTGTTGTGTCTGTTCTGAATGTGTGGGCGTATTCTGTGTCATTTCACCTACAGGTGACGGAAAATTTTCCATATCTTCCTGTGGCGACAAAGTAGACTGCGAACTATATGAGTGGGTCGGAACTTCAGAACTTACGTTCCCCTCCCCTGCAGCCAATATTCCGCATTCTCGTTCATGATTTCGGGAGATTTTTGCCTATCAGACTGATCTTCCATATCGAAATCTTTTATAGTACGAGATCGTAGCTTCATATGAACACACAAACAATGAATTTACACCGCAATTGTGCAATGACGAAATCTAACTTCACTAGCAACAAAAATACCGCGAATTTCAATACACACAAATACATATACCCCTCCAAAATACAGCAAGAGAAAAGCAACGATGAATCATGCAACACAACACCATGAAAGCAGACTTACTTTCAAACACATGGGCAAAACATGCGTGTCTTTAATTTTCTTAGCAGCTACCATGCATTAAGAAATCAACACTGAAGTTACTCATTTAAAAATTTTAAACTGATCACAAAATTGTTATAATACAAAGTGTATTGCATCTCAATTGAAATACACAAATGAACTTCTTTTTATGCGTTGAAACAAAATAAATTTTATGCATTGAAACAAAATGAACTTTATGCATTAAAATACGAGTGAAACATCAAAATAAAATCTTGTATGAATATCTATTGACTACAAGAATAATAAAACAGCCAAAAACCATGTGCAACATTCCATGAAACTTTCTGAATTTGGGCTCCAAATTGTATTAATTTGAATTAGTGCCACCAAGTTCGCAGACATTAAGAAGTAATGTCTCATCTGGCACCAGCGTTGGGCGACATTATGTGGTGGGTGCCTTAGTGGGCAAACCACATTACAATTATCTTTCATACCTTTATGATTAATAATTGTGGATTTTAATCTTAATTTATTTATGAAGGAGTGGGAATTTATTACATTTGCAAGAATCTCGACGTTAGTTGGAATTTAGGGAAAATTGTCACAATATGACATTTATTTTCTGATCACTGGCGATTACAAGTCTGAACGAATTTATCGTTAACATTAACACAAATTGGCAAAATCATAAAAGCAACGCTCAGAGTTACAATTAGCCGTCATGGGCAAGCAAACAATTGTATATTTACTTTTAAATATCTCAGAATCAAAATGCAAGAAATAATGACAACTGGAAACAATGAAAAATACAAGTTATGACTACCTCAGACAAAAGGCATCATAATACTGTGACTTTACAGTTAAAAAGAAAATCATGGGCGCCAGAATGAACAATATATCATTCGAAAATAACTAGTTCTGGCAAATTATGCCGCTAGCTCAGGGGTTTTTACAATTACAAAGTGAGAACATGGACCTATCCTCTCAAAGTCGCTTACGGGTTCTGTTTCACGGAATGCACAATCACATGGCTTGGTCGTAATCAATTACCATTGTAGTTCTGCGTCTGATGTCTGTGATGAGTGTAGCGGACCCACGATATGTGAGATTATCTCACAAGTCGGCTATAGGCATCTCTGGTCTGGCAATGCGCATCATCGCATTACCGGCTGTGTTGCGGTGATAACCTTGCTCCAGCAAGGCAAGCTGCGGTTAGCGAAAGAAGTCAACTTTCCAAGTCAACCTCAGACTGGTGCGATCGAAGTTAGAATCCCGAATCCAGAATGTCCAGCTCCTCGCTCTTCGGTCCACGAGGAAACTTCTTGCTCCGCCCACTTGTAGTCTCGAAGCTCACATACAACAAAAATTCCCAGGATTTTGAGTTATACGCTCATTTTGATTGGACCTTCAGGTCGGCACCTAATGTCACGTGATATCCTCGATATGTGATTTGGCCAAAGAATCCAACAGAGGTCGGACATATTCGGCTAAGTTCGCCGGGCGAGAGAACATTCGGGTTTCGGACGGCAGGCTTTCCCCGCTCGGTGAGTGACCCATCCCCAGGGAGCAGTGTGTGTGGTCTGGCAAATCCCAAATCTGCGACGTCCTGTCGCAATGGCTCGGAAACACCAAGATTAGCTTCAAGCCTACATAGCTCAATAACTCTTTAATATTCGCTTTGCTACGATACACTGTATAAGTTCACCATTTCATTACAGTCCTCACTTGGAATCTTGCGTACTTTATAAAATTACAACAAAAATCTATTCACGTGGTCGCCCAAGATTTATGTAAATTACTCTTATATTATTACATATATAATAAAAATGCACCTTGTAACGTGGCGACAGCGCGGCTCGTTACATGTTCATGTGAGTAATTGTATGACTCAATGGCTAAATTGGAAATTTATCGAAACAACACAACCTCTCTTCTTCAATCATCTTCAATTTCTTCGTTCCATAATGACGAAACCTAGGCAACAGTTAATTTATAATTACTTGAAAGTAATAAGGCGCCCTTAATTATGCCCAGGTCAAAAATATAATAAAAATATTGCAGGTACTAAAATAAATATAAATAAGTAATAATTAAAATGTTACAGCTTTCGCTGGATAAATACTTTGAAGTTTTCGGCAGAAATTATATTTTTTTTTATAGCAATCGATCGTTAGAAAAATAAATTTTCTTTTGTATGGCAACTTGTTGATCTGCTTAAAACGGTACATCCCTTCCTGGGATACTCCGTGTGTACGGATGTTTGTAAACTCTGCCGCAACTAGTGTTATATATGTAATATGTCTACCTTTTGTCGGAGAATTCAGCATTGCCGTATCGCAGGTTGCATTCGGCGCCTAGCTCCTTCTTGGCACCAAAGCAATTTGAAGCTTAGCGGTCGATATAAGAGCCAACTTCACCGTAACACGTATCTGTCAACCTATGGTTTCTAATATGTATTCCAAAGCATTGGGTAAGTAGCGGAGCCACCGAAAGGTATTCCATTGGTTGAAGTTTATTAAAACGGAATAAATCGGTCGAATTACGTAAAATGATGAGAAAATTATTAAGGAGAGTAAGGTATGAAGTACGGTAACTGATGTCTCGACTCACTGATAATCTTTAATCATATAAGTTATACATTCATTCAAGTTCACAAATTTTATATTAGTTTTATTCTTTCTTTATTTTAACATTCTTAAATTCTAGTAAGATTTACAATTTTTTCTTTGCAAAGCTCTTAAATGTCCTTGTCACAGTTACACGCGACATCTATTACTATTACTCCGCGATTCACTAAAAGTGTGTGGCGGAGGGTGCATTGCACCTATCCGGGAAGGTAATGGTTTGGAAGGGATATACGGTATATGGCAGGAGGCGCCCATGGGCTATTGTGAGGAACCATCCCAGCATTCGCATGGAGTGATCTGGGGAAACCATGAAAAACCCAGATCAGGATGGCCGGAGTACTTTATCGAAAGCTACTCCAGTCGGATTTTATGTTTAGTCGCCCGGTAAATCCTTTCTATTCCACTCCCTAATCGCTCGAGGAAAAAATGAGTACAGAAATGAATCGGTTCTGGCGCTGATTTCTCTTATCTTATTTTCGCGGTCATTCCGGGATATGAATGTTGCTGGTAGCAATATTTGTTTACTGTCATTCCGAAATACGTCAGTCGAGAATTTTTCAATTAGCTTCTGTCGAGAGCAACGCCTTCGGTGCTCCAGGTCTTCCCAACCTAACTCCTTCAACATCGCACTTACGCTTTCCCTCCAACTATATATACCTGTCACGAATCGGGCGGCTCTTCTTTGGACCATCTCTAATGCCTCCATTAATCGACATCATAGGCAGTTGTCCAATTTTGTTCTTCGGTTGCTGACAAATTTTCGTGCTGCCTTTTTCTTTCTTTTTCCTTTTTCTTTTTTTGCCTAATTTCTTTAATAATCTGTAAAGCCAAACCCCTCTAAACTTGTTTGTGGTTTTCGCCTACTGTCGGACTCATACGTAACTTTTCTGTACCTAGCCTTCGACATTTTCATGCGGAATACGCCAAAGTTTTGAAAATATAGCTGTACGTTACCGAATTATGTATCAAAGCTAGCATTCTAATTAACAATTTGTAATATTTATAAGCTATTAAAACGAATGTCACTGAGGTGTTACAGGCTCAGACTGACACGTGAGGTGCTATTCAAGTTGTTATCACACTTATCTTAGACAAATTTAACATAGAATTATTGTACAGAATCAAGATTCGTACATGCGATATATTCACGAAGTAAGTAGAACTAGCCCACCCCGTTGGCTCAGTTAGTTGCGGCACCAAGATGGTGTTAAGCACTTGAGAAAGTGTTTGCACACCGAGCGTGGTGGTGGTTAGCGTTCTGGCCTCGCATTCCGGAGGACGGCGGTTCGAATCCCCGTCCGGGCATCAAGATTTGGGTTTTCCATGGTTTCCCAAATCACTCCAGGTGAATGCCGGGATGCTTCCTTCCAAAGACAATGGCCGAATTCCTTCCCATTCCTTGCCCTCCCCCCATCCTTTCCCGTCTCTAAAGACCTCGCTGTTAATAGATGTTTAAGAAGCTTTTTTTTTTTTAAAAAAAAAGGAACAAAAGGTTTTGCAGGTTTGATTTGAGTCGTGTTGGTGGAAGAACTTTTCGTTATCACGACTTGGCCGGCAGGGAAGTAGACATACTGGTGCACAATTCCTTGTCGCCAGATTATGCACCAGATTCCTGGATTAAACACCAAAGCTCTCGGCAGTGCGTATGGAGTCAGGCCGCATGACACTGTTGAGAGTGATTTGTCCAGCGGATGGGGACGTTAAGACTGGTAGCCTCCACTGGGTGTCTTTTGGAAGAGTAGGCCTGAATGGCCGGCACCAGGTTTCAGCATCTTCCTACAAACAACACTCTATGCTGAGCACACTCAATATCACAATCATACACAATAATTATAATAACACTTATAAACACTGTCACATTGGGAAAGCCTACGGGTAACCAACTCTATTTATCTTCCCAGACGTCCCAATGCAGTGTAAACGTACTCCATGATAATTGCCTACGCCAGGATTCTGTCATGGCGCTCATAAAGCCGCGTTCCCAAGATCTCTTGTAACCGACGGGAGACGGGACGGGACGAGACGAATACTCAATAACACACCATGGGAACAGGGCCGCCTCGGCTAGCGGCGATGATGAGACGACGCAGCTACCCACTCTGTGTCCGCAAACATCACAGGCGTGTGTAGAGGTGCGCTGTTGCCATCGGTTTGCAGCAGCGGTGCGCACCCCTTCTGTTGCTGTAAGGTGCTTTGTGCCAAACGACACTAGGCAACGTGGTGCGGAGGTGGTGGCGAGGTAAGCGAGGGCTAACCTGCGGCGCGCGCTCGACCCTACACTTCGGTTAGTGAGGTCCTGTCCCGTCCCCTTAAGTTGCAAGAGATCGTGGGAACGCGGCTTAAGAAATAGAAGAAAAATTGATAAGTTTGTAAGTGGTGTTGGTATATGAAAGACACTTTTTTTTACCTATGACTTTACGCCTCGTCGTCGTCGTTAGAGGCGGGATGGAACTGAAGCAAGGAACGGGAAGGAATTAGGCCATGATCTTTTGTAGGAAGTATCCCGGCATTCGCCAGGAGTGATCTGGGGAAGCAATGGAAAACCCAAATCTGGCTGCCCGGACAGGGATTCGAACCATCGTCCTCTAAATGCGAGGCCAGAGCGTTAACCACTCACCCATCACGCTCGGTGAAAGACGCCTGACATATTATTAGATAGATGCTATAGTGGAATCTGTGACCGTAATACTCACTGACCTTATTATCACCACAATTTCAAATATTTTATGGTCAATTATAGTGCTGGGGATACTATTAAAATTCATTCAAATATTTAGCACTGTTGTATCAAGACGAGTAATAGGTCTCAGTATCTACAAGAGTGTTATACGGACCGAAAGAAAAGCAAGATCAAAACAGTTTCGTTAGAAAATAGAATCAAGTGGAATTGATGTTGAGGCAATCTGGATGACGCGGATTTAATACACGGTAAAGCGATCTAGATTTTTTTTGTCTTGAATGATTTCCCAAAATGAATGAAGGGGAATGTTTGTTTGGTTCCTTCAAAAGCACTTCTTCATGTTTATTGTCCACCCCCTCTTACCCCTCCACTTCCGGATCTAAGCTTCTCGGTATAGACCAACTGCAAAGCTTTAATAAAAAAAGGGCAAACATCGCAAGTTCAAATCTCGGCATAAGCACAGTTTATGTTTTGATATCAGTTGTTAGGCGACATTTCGTAGTCCTAGACAAAAAACTTGCATGGCTTTCAAGAAGACAGGATCACACTCTACTCGTTCTTGGGTTATATCTACACTTCAAGACATATCGAAATCCGTAAGATTCCAATCAAAAAGAATAGTTTATCTGCAGCGGCGTTAAATATCGAAAACAATAGGATTTCTTGAGAGGACACCAGCTTCTAACACACGTTATTTTTTGTTTATGGCTTTACGCCTCGTCGACGTCGTGATAATTAGAAACGGGAAATGACTGGGAACAAAGAACGTGAAGGAACTCAGCCATGGCTTTTTGAAGGAATCATCCCGGCATCCACTTGGAGTGATTTAAGGAATTCATGGAAAAACCGAAGTCTGGATGGCCGCAAGGGGATCGAACCTACGTCCACCCAAATCCGAGGCCAAAGCGTTACCGCTCAGCACTTTGCTCAGTCCCATGACAGAAGACGGAATTTCATGTTTCTCCTACTTCAAAATAAGAGAGGTACTCTAGTTGTGAATGTTCCCATCTTAGCTATAAATTCGATATATTGGAAGCGCGCATAGAAACGTTTGACTATTTATTACTGCAGTTTGTCATTTGAAAAACAAAAATTAAAATGCTGTTACCTTAAAACCACTGCATAAACTTTACGTTATTCATACTATTACTAAAGTTCTATTTCATGCTTTGTGTGTTCCGTTTGAACAGATCTTCACGGTTCTTTGTAATATACTAAGCAGTTACCCGCAACTTCGTGTACGGATTAAACCGATCATGTCACAATTAACATACCGACAGCGAAAAATAAAATCAGTTTAATTCCGCGGTATGAAACGATGCTGTTCGTGCAGTAAAATCACGATAATCATTTTGAATGCAAGAATTAATTGAATCCGACCAGTAGTTCATGTGTGAATGCGTTCAACGAAAAATGGATAGTAATTTTGTGGACACTTTTATGTTAAATTTATCAGATTTGAAAATACCTATTTAACGTCCAGGATCAGGGACTGTTAAAAAAGTGCCTGAAATTGGTCAATAAAACACAAAACATTTGTTATTCATCAAAATTTATTGTATCGTATTTAAAGTAGGCCCCTTTTGGAATAATACACTTACGCCAACGATTAATCCAATCATCAAAACATTTTTAAACGCTTTTTCTGGAATCAACTTCAGTTCTCGCTGCGAGTTTTCTTTTAGGTCTTGTATCGTCTAAAAACGGGTGACTCGAAGTGTTAATTTGAGTTTTTGAAAGAAAAAAAATCGGTCTGAGCCATATCAGGTGAATACGGTGGTTGTTCGATGGTATTTGTTGAGTTTTTGTCCAGAAATTCATTCACAATGGTAGCCTTGTGAAATGTTGCGTTATCGTGGTGCAAAATCCATCAGTTTTCTTTCCACAAATCTGGCCTTTTCGACGAATTTGCTCTCTCAAACACCACTTCACACTCAGATAATATTATTTATTTACCGTCTGACCTTCTGGAAAGAATTCCGAGTGCACATCACCGCGATAATTAAAGAAAACAGTCAATATCACTTTAACTTTTGATCGAGTTTGACGTGGTTTTTTCGGTTTCAGCTCAGCTGGAAGACGCCATTACGAAGCTTGTTGACTGGTTTACATATCAAACTCGTAAACCCACGTCTCATCATCAGCTAAAAAGCGTATTATTAATTTGGGGTCGGAATTGACTCGTTCTAACATATCTTAAGCGACATTCACACGATTGAATTTTTTAATAAAATTCAGGTCCTTTGGAGCTAGTCAAGTGCCAAAAAAAAAAAAAAAAATCTATTAAAATGGTAAGAAGAAGAGAGTGCACAGGACTGTCAATCCTCCTCAAACTTAAATCATGATTATCAGTTACCATTTCCTTCACGTTAGCGATGTTAACTTCAGTTGCCGACGTTGGTGGCAAACCAGAGCGAGGCAAATCTTACTTCACATCTCGACCGCTTTTGAATTCACTGTACCTCTCATTTGCACGTATTTTTTTACAAAATGGATTCACCGTAAGCCATCCGTAACATTTTTAGTTACATCTACAACGCAAAATTTTATATATATAAATAAAAATAGACGTGTGTTTCCCTATATTTCACTTCTCAGCCACCACTACCTAGCACAGATCACTGGTTTTTGTGTGGAAGTAGCATAGAGTTTCCTACCGTGCACAACATTGGACGAATGCCGATAGCTGTGGGAGTGTGGGAGATATGTTGGTTAAAAGTAGTCTATGCAGGGCATTTTCATATTTCGATCAAAGAGTTGTGTATCGCTATACTACTCTTTCCTGCCACAACTACATTGATGTTTGTGTGTGGTAATAGCATCGAATCTCCTAACGTGCATTGTGGTGCACTGTGGTGGTTAGATGTCGGTAGCTATGGAGGTGTGGGAGATATGGTGGTTGAAAATGGTCGACCTGCTGTACTTTCATATTTCTAGACGCATGTGTCATGGTGTATCTATCCTGCGTAGATGACCGGTGTTTGTATCTGGTAGTAGCAACAGACTCACCCATCGATCACAACGTTGGCCGAATTTCGGTAACCGTGGGAGTGTGGGAGATATGGTGTTTGAAATAGGCCGATCAAGGATTTTTTTCGTATTTCGACCAAAGTCATGTGTCTCCATATGTGTCACTTTGCTGCCACAACTACATAGGAAAGACAATCGGTCTGTGGTAGTAGCATCGTATCTCCTATCGTGCACTATGGTGGTTAGAAATCGGTAGCTATGAGGTTGTGGGAGATATGGTGGTTGAAAGTGGTCGACCTGCGGCACTTTCATGTTTCTACCAAAGACGCATGTGTCATGGTGGATCACTTTTCAGTCAAAACTAGTTTTAAACAAATCCTTTGTTAGACATTTTTATCCATTGTAAAAATCGCTAAGAACACTTGAGATGAACTAACAACAATGAGCACTGCAAATAAACTAAACGACAGATAGCGCTCAAACTCAGCGTCAGTATAGAGGACAGTTGAGCCAACTTTACGACAAAAAGAATTTTGACAGTCCCTTCTCGATTCTTTCTTGACAGAATTAATACTATTAAAATCTTATCAGTGGTTTTTTCGTTAGTCCCGAACATCCAAACAGACAGATAGAAATTTTGAAAACAGATAATTCGTTTTCTGTAGTCCTTCAAATTCATTTCTTCAAAACCATCTTAAAGGAACATTCTTTCTTCCGGTAACAGTCTTATTATATGTCTATAATCCAATTCTTTCAGGAGCATTTGTATCCTTTTTTTATTCCGAGTTTCACAATATCATTTTTTTTTAAATATGAAAGTTACGGAAAACTACAGAAGCACGTTAACTTTCGAATTTAATCATTGAATGATGGCGAAATTTCCTTACTGAATTCGTTTTATATTTCCATACTGTTCATTTAGTTCGGAATAACCTTGCAATGACAACGATTTACAGTTACAGGCTTACATAATATAGACAGATATACATGCTTCGACACATTTTTCTAAGAAGCATTATTTCAATCATCGAATCACTAAACTGCATTAAGTAAGAAAGCAAAGGTGAGAGAGATTTGCAGGACGTTCTGTGACTTGCGGAATCTTTGTCACCAATTGCTATCTAAAACATTTGAAAATATATGTTTTAGCTGGTATCTGCTAAACATAACTAAAACTAATATTAGTGCGGTCAAGTTCTGTGTAATGTTACCAATAGCGTTAGCAAACAATCAGAGAAATTAGTGTTGGACTAACCGGAATAGATATTTCGCAGTCTCCTTTATTTCTTGTTCTAGTATTATGTCAAACACATGCTTTGCAATTAACCTGTACGTGATTTTCATTACCACGCGAGAGTTGTGTATGTCATCAACTTCATGTCAGACTTGTTAATTACGTGGGCCGAGATTGAATACAGCTTTATATGTTTGTGAACTGAATGCTCCCAGCCATGTGATTTCATCAGATATCATTCCATTTGCTCACAATAGCTATCGATAATTGGCCATGTTCAGAGTGGAAAATCTCTATTATTAAGATCCATTTTTCGAATTCCCTTTGTATGTCAGCTGAGATTTACAAAATTTCATGATCATGTACCTTTAGTAGACAATATTATTAACAATGAAGTTCGCGAAAGAAACTTCCTACGTTTCTTCGTATGTTGTTTATACGGTGAGTTATAAATCTAGCAGAAAAGTTTTTATTTTGATGTTTAGTGCAAGTAGTTCAATGAAAGATTTGTTAATGGAATTGGTGCACCACTATGAATGGTCTTTCCCCTTGCCTTAATATGTTCGTTTGGAAGAACAAACTTGAAACTAATTTTTTTCAATAAACTCTCATTTGGCTTCAAGTTCGTATAGCCAACTCCAGTTTTGCGATTCTCTGAATGTTTATGTGATTGAGTCACATGGTACTTTGCTTTGACTAAGCACATACATCACAGGACAACACTTAATTAAACCCCCCTCCTCCCCCAAATGTCTTAGGCTGGACTCGAATCGGTGACCCTTTAAATGCGGAGCCAGCATGGTAGATCGGTAAGATAAATTACTAAGTAGTAAAAGAATTCCGGGATTTTACTCTGTCACTTTTGCTTTCTTTCAATGTTGGAAAACAGTTTCAGTAACAATCAACAGCTACTTTGCTATAAATGACATCAGAAGTTTAATGAAGTGGTTATTATCTTTTAAGAAATAGAAAAAAGATATTAAATTGTCATACATCAGGGAGAAAATAATTCAGAAGATGAAAACTGAATATTTTCTTTGTTTCGTTTTGCTTAGAATTTCACACCTCGTCGAGGCCATCAGTGATCCGTTGTGTGAAAAGAACGTAAATAAATTCGGTCATGGTATTTTGGAGGAATTATTCCAGGTTCGCTCACCTACCGAGCTCGGTTGGAATGAAGACACAATAATCAATGGAGGAGGCTAGACGTTGCGGCAATGCGGTATGTCATTTTTTTTTTCTTTGCTGTCATCAGTCTCTCCATTGGTTTGATGCAATCCTCCATCCTTTCCTATCTTCTGCTAACCTCTTCGTCTAGCATATCTCTTACAATCCACGTCCTCAATTATCTGCTTCATCTTATATATAAAAATCAATGTTTGTTTGTTCGTCTTCTATGCATTCCTATACCATTTAACAGATTGCAATGAAACTTTGGAGAGTTTTCGAGTGTGCGTCTGCGAAGGTTCCTGTGAAAAAAAAATCAAATGTCACCCCCTATTCCCCATAATTTAGGCAAAACCACATTTTTTATCCGATTTAGATAGGAATTTGTACACTCATACTATAAAACAAACATAAAAATACTGCCTACATACGGTTTACGAATATTAATCCCCTCTCCCCTTTCCACCCCCATAATTTTTTCACTCCATAATTTAGGCAATACCACATTTTTTATCCGATTTAGATAAGAATTTGTACACTTACACTTTAAAACAAACAGAAAAATTATGCCTACGTATGGTTTCCGAATATCCATCCCCTCTCCCCCTTTCCAACCCCATAATTTAGGCAAACCACATTTTTTATCCGATTTAGATAAGAATTTGTATACTTACTGATTAAAACAAACAGAAAAATACCGCCTACGTATGGTTTCCGAATATTCATCCCATCCCCCCCTTTCCAACCCCAATACGTTTTTACCCCATAATTTAGGCAAACCACAGTTTTTATCCGATTTAGATAAAAATTTGTACACTTATACTTTAAAACAAACTAAAAAAAACTGCCTTACGTATGGTTTCCGAATATTCATCCCCTCTCTCCCTTCCAACCCCATTACGTTTTCACCCCATGAATTAGGCAAACCACATTTTTTATCCGATTTAGATTAGAATTTGTACACTTATAGTTTAAAAAAGAGAGAGAAATACTGTACACATTAATTTCACAAAAACCCAATCCCTCTCATCTCTTTCCACCACCTTAATTACCCCCTCTTCCCCATAACACCCCATAATTTAAACAAACCCGCAAACCGTTCGTCCGATTACGGCGAAGCTATGGTGAATTGTCGAGGGGATGTCGAAAATGGTTCCTGTCAAAAAAAATTAAAAAAACCCACCCCTCCTACCCATAATTTAGACAAAACCACATATTTCATAGATTTCAATGGGAATTTGCACACTTATACTTTGAAACAAACAGAAAAATACTGCCTGCATATGTTTTCCAAAGCGCATCCCCTCTCACCCTTTCCAACTGAAAATGAATGAAACAGCAGTTTAAAATTTAATTGTAAATATTTTTTCATTTAATCTATGTGCCTACTCAAGTCCAGAAATAGTGAAGCATTGCCGGGTCAGCTAGTATATTATAATCTCTGTCTTCCTCTGCAGTTCTTAACTTCCACTGTTCCCTCCACTAACAAGTTAACCAATCCTGCATGTCTCAAAATATGACTTACCATACTGTCTCTTATTTCTGTAAGACTCTTGCATAAACTTCATTCATCACCAATCATTTCCAAAACTCGTTCGTTTCGCACTTTATCTGTCCACTTAATTTTCAACATCCTTCTATAGAACCACATTTAAAATGCTTCAATTTTCCATCTTTCTGGTACTCCAATAGTCCATGCTTCACTGCCATAGAGTGCTGTACTCCACACATATAGCTTTAAAAAGTCCTAGATTAATGTTTGAAACTAAAATATTTATCTTTTTCATGAAATCTCTTTTTGCTAGTGCTATTCTGCTTTTAACATTATTCCTGCTTCTGCCATCGGTTGTAATTTAACTTCCTAAGTAGCAAAATTCACTAACTTGTTCATAGAATATGACCCTATTTTTAATCTACTGTTATTGGTATCATTTCTGCTACATTTCAATCATTTTTGTCTTGCTTCGGTTTATATTTACTCCAAATCTTCTTTCAGCATTTTGTTCAACCTGTTCTGCTAACATATCATCAGCAAATCGTAGCATACTGACATTTTCCCCTTGAACACTTATGAGTGACACATTCCGATTTTTTTTTTCTGTTTCTTTATTGCTTCTTCTACATACAAGTATTAATGGGGATAGTTTTAAACAACTAAGATGGTATAATAGCTTTATTCAGTAGTTTTATAACAAAACAGTTGTATATGAATGAAAATAATTTAGCTATCTTTAACTTTAAATGAAAAATCTCAGAGAATTTCTGAGGAATTTGAAAACCATGAAGCTCGCTATATTATTCGCGTAATTTTCGGCCGGGTCACCTAGTTGCAGGTAAACATTTAAGAGTTGCTACCTATGCAGTCAGTTAAGCCACATAAAGAACAGATTGTGGAATATGAAGTCCCGTTTGCTTGTCCGAGGTCTGTTAACTGCTGTCCGTCCCTCTGTTGGAGTAATTAAGCCGGCTGGCACTCCATCTGGACAGACAGCTCGAGCGGTGCTTGACTGCGCGTCATAATGGTCCGGACGGAAGACCCGTCTGATATAACCGTCGACGGTCTCCACCGCAGCTGCCGCCCCCTAGCAGGCCCCCCCACTGAGCGGGCGCCCCACCTGGAACCCCTCCGACCGTGACCGGCAATTTGGGGGCCCTGAGGGCTTTATTCCGCGCCAAGTGGTCCTCAAAAGAGCTCCCTGCCCATTCATAAACATTACCGGCTCTCCTTTTTCTTTCATGCCGGGACAATCCTGCGCCTTTGGGAAAATTAATGGAGTCAGCGATACATTGGCCTAGCGGACGTTTCTTATTGCAGAGGCGGTGCTTTCTAGTCCCAATGAATATCCGCCCATTCTCGCTTCGGCATTATAAACTTCTAAACGTCGGTCGGCCGGTACTGCTATAACTCAGACGCTCTGAAAGAGATGTACATTCCCAGGAATGCAGTTAGTGACTTAATATCTTGCTTAGCTATAATTCTTAGCAAGATTTCTATCAGAGAGGAAACTGGATACTTCCTACACATTTGGATGAACAGCAAAAAATGAGCTATTAAAACGCTATCCGGGCACATTTCCAGCCACTCACTGAGTATACGTACAATGAGCTCTACCCATAACAGTCGTCCAACCAGAATTCAGTCAATTTTGCTTCACGGATGATGATGACTGAAAAGGAGCTTTTGAGCCAGATATTTGGGAGGACACTGGATTAAGTTTGGACTGGCATACAAATTTTCATTTTTTATACTTACGTGAACCACTTGGATGGTTCCTTCAAAAAGATCATTACTGAATTTTTCTTGGTTTCTTTTTTTTTTTTTGTAACAGTTTAACGTCCCTTTTTAGCAACGTGGTCTTTAGAGACGGGAAAGGATGGGGGCAAGGAATGGGAAGGAATTCGGCCATGGCCTTTTGAAGGAAGCATCCCGGCATTCGCCTGGAGTGATTTGGGGAAACCATGGAAAACCCAAATCTGGATGCCCGGACGGGGATTCGAACCGCCGTCCTCCCGAATGCGAGGCCAGAACGCTATCCGTTACACCACCACGCTCGGTTTTTCTTGGTCTTCGCCCACAATCCTTTGGTGATATTCGCTTGTTTCCATTTTCTTGCCTTTCTGTAATATTGGTCTATGTTAGGCTGTTCCGTCTTTTTCTTCGATTTTCAATGATAACATCTTTCTACACAGTTCCGTCATCCTCAAGTGTCATTTTCTCTGCATTGTTTTCCATTCTAAAGCCGTTATTGGATTGAGATCAATAAAAGCGAAGATGTTCGAACACTGCGTTTTGAGCAATTTATCCCGTTATTTTCGTAGATTTATCTCATAAACAACGAAAATCGATTTGCTTATTTCCGGAACTGGGATCAAAATCACGTCCCCTCTAATGCCAACTACGAACCCGTTTTGTAATGCTTTGTAATATCTTAACTCCGTTTGCAAAAATTTATGTTACTCAGATGTATGGATCAATTTCCTTTTACATTATTTCTGCTTGTAATTCGTCACCGTGTAACGTTACAACGTCGACTTCCTGCTGATCTTTTATATATTATGATACTGTGTGAATTGAACACTATTATCTCGATAAATTAAATTTCGGTTTACCTATTCGGATTACACGTCTAGACGCCATCAGCGGCTTAAGTCGATTGAGAGCACCAAATTACGCCAGACCTTAGCAAAGACACACATGACTAGGCAGTGAGTACCGCCATATGTTTACATGAAGTACCTTCTAGTTCTAGAGTCTAATCTCTTCTTTTCTTTATACGTATAAATCTGTTTGCGAACTGTGTTTCTCTGTCCCTTTGTTACACGCTAAAGCTACTGAACCGATTTGCATGGGGTTTTCGCAATTTATAAACTTATGGTCTATATTCTTCAATCTACGTTACCGGAGATGAAAATCTTTTCGTAACCAGAACAGATAGACGCCACAAATCACTGTGCATCTAAGAGAAACACTACTTTCTTAAGTTCAAAAATGCACTACATAACGGATAAACACTAAAATCTTTAGATTATGTTAATATTAATTTTACTACTTTTTTGGGCACTTATCTCTTAATTTTTCTGAAGAATAGTACATAAAAAACACGGAAAACGTAAATCAAACTATTACGTCAGCCATTAATACTCTAATAAATTGTGATATTTAGCTGCGGTAGAGGTTATCACGATACTTCATTACAATACTAAGACAGAATCCTAACTAAAGTCTTCGCTTATTATTGATGCTAAAACCTGATCTCATTCATGCAGGATATTTTCTATTATTATTAAAATGCTTAATTTTTTCATAGCTTTATGAGCATCTAACTAGGTAATTTCCTAAATTTTCTATATTACATTACCTTCTTTATGGGTTAGGATGGTATTAATGTAGAATACTTTCTTTTCATATTGAAGTTTGATATGTTTATATTCTAGTCAACTTTGCGAATATGCCACTGGCTGGATGTCGAGATTAAAGATGTAATCTGTAAAAATCACTATAAGAAATTCATATCATAATGACTCAAAATTCTTAATAAATTAAAACAATATAAAATATGTATCGGACTTATGTTCTAACTCAATATATACAGAAGGCATTTAACATCTAAATAAAAAAAGGAAAGAGATATTATACTATGCTGAATGTCTAATCAATGAGTCAAATCGGTTTACAAATTGGTTCGAATAACTTTGGTTCTCTCGTTTCTGAACATAATCAAAAACCGTTCACTGAAATTTACGATTCCGTGATTACAGTTATTTGTCCATTGAAGGCAATGAAAATCAAGAGCAGAGTCTTGAATCGAAAAAAAATCGGTCTGGCCAGGAATCAATAGGCTTACCAGTAGAATGTCAGTCTCAACAGGAGTTCTTATGAACATTTGAACTGACCTTTACCTCTCCGAAAGCCTGAGTCTGTTCGTGCGAAGTACGTACGTACGTACGTTAGGATGCTCCGTTTTTCTAGCACTATGTTAAACTGTATGTCTCCTTTACCATATAAAATGCTGGGTTATGTTAGAACAGCCTCGGCAGATGTGAATTGTATGGTAAGTGGATTCTCTATCTCTTAAGCTGCAGAACTACGTTTCGGGGCCTCTGGGCTAAGCCAATAATGCCATTATATTTTATTTATTTACTAGCATTTCGGTGCAGTCTCGCTTGACTGGGCAGACGTAAACAAAAAATAACAATTTCGTGGAGTGGTACCCACATAAGGTTCGTTGAATTTAGTTTTTAATGATTTAAATTGTCTTCACGTGTACCATGTTACTAAATAATTAGTAATTGAGAAATAAGCAAATATATTAGTGCATTATTTTGATGTAGTATCTTCGGCTCATATCTTTTCACGTTAAGAAATTATTATTTTTTTTTTACTTATGGCTTTACGCCTCGTCGACGGCTATGGTCATTAGAGGCGGGATGGGAAGGCGGACAAGGAACGGGAAGGAATTTGGCCATGTCCTTTTTGAAGGAAGCATCCCGGCATTCGCCAGGAGTGATTTGGGGGAAACCATGGAAAACCCAAATCTGGATGCCCGGAAGGGGATTCGAACCCGCGTCCTGCCAAATGCGAGGCCAGTTAAGAAATGAGTGTTCATCTTTGCACACTTCACGTAGAATCTTGAAACATATTGCAGTTGTTATATAAGACCCTATGCTTTTGAACTATGAAAACTCCATTCAAATCGGTTTGGTAGTTTTTGCGTGGTAAAATCCCACGAAAAAAATTATTTACAAAATTTATATACATGGTAATTCTGGAGGAATGGTAAATTTTTAAGGAGGTTGTAGTATGAACAATATTGAGTAAAAAAGTTCATGTAAACATGTACCCGATTTTCATTCGTTTTGGAGTACAGGTGTTGGAATGTTATACATAATATAAACCTTACCCCATTAGATTTTTGTGTGTGGGGATGGTTGAAAAACGAACTATACAAAGAAAAAGTAAACACAAGAGACGGATTACTCGTTCGCATTGCAAATCACTGCTACCCTCATAAAAGTACACCAAGACGTACTCGGAAGCGCTACACGTAGTGTTGCGAAGAGAGCTGCAAAGAGTATTGAAGTCGAGGGTGGGAGTTTTGAGCATTTAACTTAAATATTTGTAAAATTTTTGTGCCTTTTTGCATGAATAAAGAACTTCAATAAGTTATTTGTGCGCTCTTGATCATTTTCTGAGGTTTATTTTATGTATAACATTCAAGCACATGTTTTTTCAAAACGATTGGAAATCGGATTCATGTTTATATGAAATTTTTTACTCAATATTCAATATTTACGGTTCCTGTTGAATCACCCAGTATGTAGTGATAGTGATTACTAGAGTTTTTTCCAGAACTTCTTCCATAAGAACCACATTTGATAGTTGATAAGAGAAAACAAATATAAATAAAATAGTAACCATAATCTTATTGTTTGAAATAGAAATACATTTCAAACTTTTTCAGATATATTTGCAACTCTTGTCACTTCAAGAAAATCAGACAGAAAAGCCTGTACGGTGATATAAAATACTATTAGTGCCAATTACTCATTCACTAGTAAATTTGATATTATCTTCAGATGTCGGAAGTAATGATATGTTATGTAATAACCAACGTAGACCTACTACATTTTCTCGTCCCCAACACTGACGATACGGTTATTCTCGAGAAACTTATCTCCACTTTTAATTATTAATTTTTTACACTAATTTCATAGTGTGTTAATAGCAGAAGCGTTTTACTAAAATAGATGACTTCAGTACGTCATGGCCATCTACCGGGTTTAAAGACTGAATACTCGGCTGTTGTTGTTGTTACTGAAGCTTCAGGGTGCGTCGACAGCGTGATCATTAGTGCACCTGAATACTCGGTAGGACATACTTATGGAGAATTTCTTCAACTTCGATACTGACGAATTTATTTCCACTTTTAATTTTTTACACTAATTTCCTGTTAACAGTAGCGTTTTACTAAATAGATTGCTTCATTATGCTGCGACTGTCTATCGGGATTAAAGACTGAATACTCGATATAAGTATGGAGAGGATCTACTGTTGGTATTTCTCGATGTTGAGAAAGCACGTGAATGTGTACACAGGAGTAAGGTATGGAAGGCCTGGAGAACAGAGGAGTTCCCAAAGAAACCATTAGGAGGATGAAGAATTGTACCAAGGAAACAGGGGCGGATCCAGGATTTTGATTTGGGAGGGGCTTGAGTGGACTTTGGTTTGGGGGAGGCTTGGCTTGAGTGGATTTTGGTCGGGAGGGCTTGCCTCTGACACTTTGGGGGGGGGGGCTGAGCCCCCTAACCCCCCCCCCCCCACTCCCCCTGGATCCGCCCCTGCAAATGAAGTGTGAGCTATGTGAAAATAGGGGAAGGAAGAACAGAGTGGCTGGAACAAAGGAATGGACTAAAACAAGGAAGTGCCCTATCACCACTACTTTTCTTTGTAATCATGGATGATATAATGCCGAAGGTGGCAGTGAGGATGGGAGAGGAAAAGATGATGGTGATGGCTTTTGTGGACGACCTGATGATCTGGGGAGGTGATGAAGAGTAAGTGCAACGGCAGTTGGATGTAGGGACAGACAGTGTGGAGGACTATGGCGTGAAATTTAATGTAAAGAAATGTGAGTACATGGTAACAACCAGAAAGAAGAATAAGATAACCCAGGAAATTATGATGACAGGTGAACAACTAAAGAAGGTAAGCAGGTTCAAGTACTTGGGGAGTGTATTAGAGGAATGTGGAGGAAATGATGGCGAGATAAGTGAAAGAGGAAGACAAGCAGATGCGTTTCTAAGGAGCATTAAAAGCCTGATATGGAATAAAGATGTACCACAGAGAAGCAAGAGAGTAATCTATAACACATACTATGTGCCTATCTTGAATTATGCTGCTGAAACATGGACAATGAAGAAGCGGGACATCAGCAGAGTACAAGCAAGCGAAATGAAGTTTTTAAGAAGTAGAATGGGAGTTACTAAAATGGACAGGATAAGGAATAAAGTGATTAGATGCACCATAAGAGAGGAACCCCTACAGGAAAGGGAAGAGAGGACCAGACTGAGATGATATGGATATGTAAAGAGAATGGAGGTTCAGAGAATCCCAAGAAAAATCTAGAAAATTAAAATGGACGGTAAATGACCCAGAGGTAGACCAAGGGATGGATGGCTTAGAGGAGAGAGGAGAGGACTGGAACAAGGTGGTGACAGAGAGATGGTGGAAGAAAGGAGGAAATGGAGAGGCTTGTGCATGAAGCAGACCCGGCCAGAGGCTGGAAACTGCTGAGGATGATGGATGATGACTCGATATTTATGGAAATTACCGACAGGTGGCGTTAAGATAGGATCACGAGATTTTTTTGTTACAGTTTTGGTCAGATATAAATTTTCTGGTAGCGTGACGAAATACAAAACAAATTTCAGGCCAGACCTTAGGTTTTTAAAATTGAAAAAGGCCCTCAAAATCTCTTCAGAAAAAATTTATGTAAACAATTGTTTTACCTTCAAAGGCCTCCAAATAGTTACCTGCATTCTTTTTGGTTAAAAATATCTTCAATCTACAGACACAGTCACGTTAAAGATTTATAGTTGTAACCGAGTGAGGATTAAATATAAACGGACGTTTCTAAATTGCTAGTCCGGCGATGGCGTGTGGAGTCTGAAACGGTTTGAACAGTAGAGAGGGTTCATATAGAAGTCAGTAATAACGTTGGCGCGCCAAGTGCTTCTTATTCTCAGCAATAATGATGATGAACGATAAAGAGGAACACCCCGCAGTTGTTAAGTTTCTCGTCAGCAAATGCTGCTGAAATTCGGCTCCGTTTACTCCTACAGTTCGGGGAAAGAACCCTTTCACGGGCCCAGGTAAATCAGTGGCATTAAAAATTTAGCAAATATCGGTAGCGTGTTGGTAACATTGCCCACCCACGCCGTCCCCGCACCAGCATCACACCGCAGAACACGGAGGCTGTGATCCCTGATTGTAAATGCGTTCTGTTTGCCGATTTTCTTCAAGATTGTCGATCCATTAATGCTACCTGTTATTTTAATCGCCTTAGTCAAGTTTGAGTTGCCAGTCGGTTAAGAAGTCGCAGCATTCCGATCAGAAGTGTGTTGCTTCTTCTAGATAACGCCAGAAACCATAAAGCAGAAAAAAACACACAAAAAAAATTGGTTCGTCATGCACTGAGCTGTCCTAGAACATCCACCCTACAACTCAGACCTGTTTCCAAATGTTTAGTCCACCCAAGAAAGCCCTTGGTGAACAGCGCTTCACATTTTTTTTTTACTTATGGCTTTACGCCTCGTTCAAGTCAAGGTCATTAGAGGCGGGATGGGATTGGGGACAAGGAACGGAAAGGAATTCGGCCGTGGCCTTTTGAAGGAAACATCCCGGAATTTGCCTGGATTGATTTGGGGAAACCATGGAAAACCCAAATCTGGATGCCCGGACGGGGATTCGAACCCGCGTCCTCCCGAATGCGAGGCCAGAGCTTTAACCGTTCACCCACCACGCTCAGTAAACGAGGAGGTGCAGCTGTTCCTGTGCAATTGGTTTGACACACGTCCCCAGACTTTTTATGATTTCAAAATTTAAAAAAATTACCTACCATTCGAGTAAGTGCATAGATAAGAAGGGAAAATACGATAAAAAATGTATTCCTCAGACTTCCGCGGCCGTCTTTATTCATGATTAATAACTTTCGGGTTATGCCGCGTTGTTTATTTCATTACCTGAGCTTTCGCCTGGTATCCTACAGCCTTCGTCAGAGATACTGTTTAAGTTGACATAGCAACGCTTGCCAAGCATCGTATAGTAAAACGCCGCTATCTTCATTGATGAAGTTGGTGTTGGTATTCTTTAAAATTTCTGCTGTCGCTTTCACACGGACCGAGCGTGGTGGTGTAACGGTTAGCGTTCTGGCCTCGCATTCGGGAGGACGGCGGTTCGAATCCCCGTCCTGGCATCCAGATTTGGGTTTTCCATAGTTTCCCCAAATCACTCCAGGTGAATTCCGGGATGCTTCCTTCAAAAGGCCATGGCCGAATTCCTTCCCATTCCCTGCTCCCCATCCTTTCCCGTCTCTAAAGACCTAGTTGTTATAGGAGACGTTAAGCAGTTAAAAAAAAATCTTTCACACGTCGTGGTCACCACTGGTCTTCTCTCCACTGCAGTCTCACCAACCGAAAGCTCAGGTGGTGAAATAAACAACGCGGCAAAACGCGAAAGTCTATTAATCATGAATAAAAATGTAAATTAGAATTTATTTGAAAAATTTATATTTTTGTAGTTGCAAAAAGCCCGTTTATATTTGATTCACTCTCGTATATTTAATCAAAAGTTTTATGACCTACCGTCTCGAATTGCCTTTCATGAGAGGAGAGAAAACACGTAATTAAATTCAACCAGACGCGAGTCCAACCCGTAACTGATAGAGAGTTTGGAGTACCTGACGCGCGCGTTTTCTCCCTTCTGGTAAGGCGCGGCACACTTGGCCAGTCTTGTAATCTGCGGCTCTGATCTCTGGTAACAAGCAGCCGGCGAATCTTGTGGGAGTGCGCGCGGCGGATGCTGACCGCTGGAGTGGAAAGGATCCCTTTATTTGCTCCGTGACTCCGCGGCGTGCCTCCATCTTGATAAGGATTCCTTTCCGAAGTGGAAAGTTGTGTGGCCCGCAGATACCACGCGGACTCCTTACGAGCAGCTTCTGGCTCGCTGCTAGAAACTGCACCAGCAACAAGTTACAGCCAGCCTGCTCAACTCTCGCTTACCCTCCAAAATCTCTACTACACGGACAGTTCGCAGAATAAATCTCTAAGTAATACGCTAATCCAAACGGAAACAGTGTTTTTCGGGAATGACATAGGATGAATGATCGGTCTGGTAGCTCAATGGTTAAGGGCTTGCTTTCAATGAAATCTGCTTCCGATCCCGAGTTCAAATCTAGGTGGGGGTAGTAATTTTTAAGAATTGTGTTTGCAGATATGAGCTATGATAAGACGTTCCATGTCACAGAATCCACCTTAAATTGTAGATCCCAAAGGAATGGAACTATCTCTGATACAGTGGCCTAGTATGCCTCCTACGGGAGGATCCATCCAACCTGCTGGTTATGGACTAATATGTTTTTGGAAGTGAAGACTTCTATAAGCGCGTTAGGTAAATATATGAATTCACTCCTTCCATCACCGACATGCTGTGACATGTTGCGGGTATGATATGCGCGCTGGCCGCTTTTTGGATCGTTAAAATCTTATGATTTCGCGTCACCAACATTCCAATGTTAACAGTATATCTGTTGCTATAAGTATGATGTGTTGCGCTTGCAAAGTAGTGAAAGTATAAATTATACTTGTATATAATCTATAAAAATGAATGTTTATTTTTTTATTTGTTTAGTCAGTGTTCTTCATACACACAGTTTTTATCCGATTTTGATTGTACTTTGCATATGTATGCTTGAAAACAAATAGAAAAACACTGTTTACGTTTGGTTTACAAAAACTAGAGCCTCCTTCTCCTTTCCCCCCCTACTTTAACTACTGTCAACGTTCTTCATACAAATCCACAGTTTTTACCAGAATTTGATAGTACTTAGTACACGTATACATTAAAACAAGTTGGTCTGGTAGCTCAGCGGTTAAAGTTCTTGCTTGCGAAAGTTTCTCTCTCCGGTTGTGGGTTCGCATTTTGTGATGCAAAAAAATTTTTCGGAGTCGTATTTGATTATGTGAGCTAGGAGAGACGTTCCATGGTTCTGATTCCACGTTAAACTGTAGGTCCTTGAGGAAAGGAATTTTCCTTCCTGCCCTGACACAAGAGCTTTGTACGTCTCCTTCTGGAAGATTTTACTAACCTTCGGAGCTGTGGACTAAGTTAGATTTTTTTAAGTGATAACTTCTTTAGGCGCGTTTGGCGGTTTTTGGATGGTCAAAATCTTAGATAGATTGATATGTTCACTTTGATCCCATGTGAGAATAATCTCGGGAATGTGGAACAGTACATACACTTATTAATAATGTCAATTATATTACTATATAATTGTTAATATTATTATACATCGATAACAAGTTAGCTACAACCCATTAGTATATAACAATACCCCCTGTAATCTACAAATACAATCCCGAGTTAATTACTACTTATTATGTGGAACAGTGTATGCACTTGTTACCAGCATCTAATAACCAGTTATTTTCTTACCAACCAGTTACCATTACAAGTTTCACTGTAATCTACAACTACATGTTAGTTACCATTTATGTGGAACAGTACACACACTTATTAACAATATCAATTACATTAACAACAATTCATAAGTAGTCAATTACTTAAAAACCTGTTAGTATGATAATTTTTCACAGCAATTTTTGAGTGCATGCTATCCCATGTTAGTAACTATATATGAGTGAATTTTGTAAACAGTGTAATTACTTCATTTGTCAAAAGTTTCAATAGTAAGAAAAACCATATATCAAGTTAGTAATTGTGGACAACTTTGTCACCTTCCCCTTCCTTACACCATATATAATATTTTATCAGTCATTCTTATTTACCAAATTTCAAGATGAAAATTCTTTCACAGAATAAAATGGGTTCTGAAGCAGAAACTCTTTCAGTTTGAACTTAAAGTAGTTGGGTTTTCGTAGATGACATTTAATTTCTGTTGGTGAGACATTGAATAAGGAAGCTCCCTTTCTGTACAATTGACAGTGTTTTGTAATCCTTGTAAATATTATATTTAATCCTAGTATTATGGCTAAGTATGTCAGCATTAAGATTGAAGTGTTTAGGATTTTCCACTACAAATGATAGTATGGAGTATAGATACTGTACCGGAATTGTTAGTACACCTAGGTTTTTAAATAGATTTCTGCACGACGTCCGTGGGCTTGCGCCACAAATAGTTCTTACAGCACGCTTTTGCAATTTAAATACCCGCTGTGCTTGTGAAGAGTTCCCCCAGAATGAGATGCCATAAGTGAGTTCGCGTCACCAACATGCTAATATTAACAGTATATCTGTAGCTGTCCGGTGGCTCCGTGGTTATGGTGTCTGACTGGGAAGCGAAAGGTCCCTGGTTCGAATCCCTGACTCGGCTGGGATTTTCATAGACCCTTAATCCGATCCTCACCGCTGGGACTGCTTGCTGTGTCATGTGAAGTACGCCGTGGTTCGGATTCCACATAAAACACAGGAGTAGCTTCCGATAAAGCACTCCGGCCATCCTGATCTGGGTTTTCCATGGTTTCCCTAGATCGCTCCAGGCGAATGCTGGGATGGTTCCTCACAATAGCCCATGGGCGCCACCTGCCATATCCCGTATATCCCTTCCAAACTATTACCCTTCCTGATAGGTGCAATGCACCCTCCGCCAAAAACTTTTAGTGAATCGCGGAGTAATTGTAATAGTAATAGTGAAAACACCAGGTCCCTTGTGCCCGGTAGTACTACCTCGTTAGGTTAAGGCGGCTACGACAGGGGCGGAATGCGCAACCAATAGTAACCCTGTCACCAGGTCATTACGACCACACGCAATTACTATTACTTAGTCTATCTGTAGTCTATAAGTATGACGAGATGCGCGTGTGATATTCATAGTTTTCACTTCTGTCGGCAGTCCCCAATGAATGCCAATTGTTTTTTTTATTGTTTATATATATAGATATACGATAAATACGGACGTTGGTGGTTTGTAGTTGGAGAAAAGATCAACCAGCTCTTTTGTAGAAATTGTTTATTTTTAACTGAAATAGGTACTTAACAAAACACTTGCAACGTCTTACGAAACAACTATAAGTGATAAAATGTTTCCTTGACAGAAACAAAAATATCCGAGAAAACACACACAGTTTATCAGTATTTCTGGTATATGTGGTGCATCGATAAGGAGTGATCGCATTACCGCTAAACGGTAACGAAGCCTGTCAGTTTTACTTTGAACTATCACATAGCCGCAACCTTGATCCTTAATAGTTATACCATTCACGGCTTGAATAGCGAAAAATTCCTTTCCTAATTAATGGTGTTACCAAAGCGGAGAACTTTAAACTCATATTCCATTTATCGATGATGGTTAAGTAAGAAGAGAAAAAGTGGATCGTCATAAAAATATCTTTTAGAAATAATATTTATAATATATATGATTATCAAGGACTTGACTGAAAATGACTCCCATACCACTTACAAACATGAATATGATTTTAGATACCAGATAAACGGTATATTTCCTCTTCTCTGAAACACTATTTACAAAACACTCAAACACATTCACCTAAGCACAGATTTGTGCCCACACGATAGGGTCTTGCACTGCCTGAAATTATTACATAAACCACGCAACGACCCCTTTGGGAGGGGAGGAGGCGGCAACTTCTGAGGCTTAGAGTTGGTGCCGCCCTCACTAGTATATTATTATTATTTACTACATTTAAACGATCTGAGCTCACACCCGCTTCCATAACAGGGTCCCTCCCCTCGGTCAGGCTAAGTAGTGGCACTAGTCTCATTTGCATATTATTTATTACCCCTTTGAGTTACGTTAGCGCTGTACGACTTGAGGTCACACCTGCGTGGCACGTGGCAAGCGCGCACCTGCGTCCGCTGCGACGGGGATGGGGGCGGGAATGACCACAAACTGACCACAAGTTGGCGCCGGCCCGCCGTCCATAAGAAGTGGCACGTGGCAGAGGCGCGCACCTGCGTCCGCTGCGACGGGGGCGGGGGCGGGAATGACCACAAACTGACCACAAGTTGGCGCCGGCCCGCCTTCGATACGTCACACCACTAGTACAAATTAAGAATGTACTAAAATAAAAATAAAAAGTGAATATTGTACCGTAATTGAGGTTTAAAAAATAAATAATAATCCTCCATTTACATATTATTCATATTTATGACCTCTAAGAAGTGGCACGTGGCCTTCTTGACAGCTTGACGACAGGTGTTGATGATTTATGGTGGGCACGTGCGCGGGGTCGGGTTACCGACGTGCGTGGTCTGGCGGCACGTGCGCGGCGGGGAGGGGGGAGGGGGGAGGGGGAAAAAACTGGCAACTGACGCACGTCTAGCCACTACTGATGTCTGTGGAATTACGAAGTAATAAACAAAATATTTACCTTATCGGACTGCCAAGCCACCAGATAAATGGTGCAAAATTACCATCTAATCGACAAGTTCTCACCGTTTTATTTTACAATATACGTGAAGTCAAGGTGACTGTTAGTGAAAGTTCGAATCTTGTTATAAGAGAGTGCATTATATTTTGGGAAAAAGCCAGAATTCCTACGAAGGTATTTCCTAACTGCGTGAAGAAACTTGTTGATTTATATCATGTTTGGAGGGAGCTGCAAAAAAACTGTAAGAAAACTCAGGTGACGTTCAAGAACCGTGAAAATAATTTTGTAAAAGACCTTGATAACTTATTTGATATTGCACATGCTGATGCCTTCGACAGAATGAAGATAGAGGAAGACAAAGAATATTTAAGGAAACAGAGAGAGGCATGTCGACCGGGATGCTTAGGTGGAATTGACAAAAAATTGGCGGAGAAAGAAGAACGAGTTAGGCAAAGACGACTGGAAGAAGAGGAAAGAAAGGTAAAACAAAGAGAGTTATTGGCTGTTCCATCTACTTCTTCGATAGATAACTTGGAATGTCTTGATAATTCGGATAAGGAACAGATTTCGTACTCTGAACTTAGTACTCAGATTCCTTGCCCTGAAAAAAGTTCTAAAAGAGGCACGAAAAGTTTCATAACTCCTAAACTGGTAGCAGCTTTAGATCGATGCCAATTAAGCATAAGAGACTCAGTTTACATTCTCCATGCGGTTGTAGAAGCGCTTGGTCTGATTTTCCTATTAACAAATCCTCGATTCAGCGAATTCGTACTCAGGCGAGAAATTTCCAGGGCAGAAGCAATAAAAACTGACTTCCAGAATAATTTTCCTGACGTAGTCACAGTCCATTGGGATGTAAAACTATTACCTGGATTGAATGTACGAAGTTCAAAAGAAGAACGCTTGCCAATTATTGCTTCATTTGACGATAGAGAACAGCTTCTTGCAGTCCCAAAATTAGAGAGTTCTTCTGGAAAACATCAAGCTAAAGCCATTTCAACTGCACTCTTTGACTGGAACCTCCATGATAAAGTACAAATAATGTGCTGCGATACAACAGCTTCAAATACTGGCCGTTTCAGTGGAGCTTGTGCTATTTTGGAGCAGACTTTAGAAAGGGAATTGCTGCTTTTTGCTTGTCGTCATCATATTTATGAGTTGGTCCTTAAAGCTGTTTTTGAAACCAAGGTAAAGCAAATTACAAGTAGCCCAGATATTTCAATTTTCAAAAAGTTAAGAGATAATTGGAAAAATATTAACACCGATAACATTGAGCCACCTCTGAATTTCGTTAAAGCACATATTGCTGAGACAAACATTATATCTTTGTTAACTTTTTATAAGACTGAACTGGAAAAACCTTTTATTAGGGACGATTACCGCGAATTGGTTGAACTATGCATTGTCTTCTTAGGAGGAGATACAGAGAATAAACTAAAACTCAGGCCCCCCGGAGCTTTGCATCAAGCGCGATGGATGGCGAGAGCGATCTATTCTATAAAAAATATGTTTGCTTCAATCGCAACTTAAAATTACTGCAAAGGACAAAAATGCTCTACAAGATGTTTGCTTATTTATCGTCACCTTGTATACTAAACTTTGGCTCGAATGCACAGTGGCAATTAAAGCACCTAACCAAGACTTGTGCTTTTTGAAAGTTCTAAAAGAATATGAAAAAGTAGACGCGAAAAGTTCCAAGTTTGTTCATCATTTACCACGCAACGACCCCTTTGGGAGGGGAGGAGGCGGCAACTTCTTTGAGGCTTAGAGGTGGTGCCGCCCTCACTAGTATATTATTATTTACTACATTTAAACGATCTGAGCTCACACCCGCTTCCATAACAGGGTCCCTCCCCTCGGTCAGGCTAAGTAGTGGCACGTGGCACCAGTCTCATTTGCATATTATTTATTACCCCTTTGAGTTACGTTAGCGCTGTACGACTTGAGGTCACTCCTGCGTGGCACGTGGCAGAAGCGTACACCTGCGTCCGCTGCGACGGGGGCGGGAATGACCACAATCTGGCCACAAACTGACCACAAGTTGGCGCCGGCCCGCCGTCCATAAGAAGTGGCACGTGGCAGAGCGCGCACCTGCGTCCGCTGCGACGGGGGCGGGGGCGGGAATGACCACAAACTGACCACAAGTTGGCGCCGGCCCGCCTTCGATACGTCACACCACTAGTACAAATTAAGAATGTACTATAATAAAAATAAAAAGTGAATATTGTAATTGAGGTTTAGTTCCATGAAAAAATAAATAATAATCCTCCATTTACATATTATTCATATTTATGACCTCTAAGAAGTGGCACGTGGCCTTCTTGACAGCTTGACGACAGATGTTGATGATTTATGGTGGGCACGTGCGCGGGGTCGGGTTACCGACGTTGGTGGTCTGGCGGCACGTGTGCGGCGGGGAGGGGGGAGGGGGAAAAAACTGGCAACTGACGCACGTCCATAAGGAATACATGGGGAAAAAACTGGCAACTGACGCACGTCTAGCCACTACTGACATCTTCGCACAATAAACAACAACGCACTAATAATGTTAGAAATCATGTATGAAATGACAATTGAAACTCGCAGTAACAGGTCGCAGCGCTGCACCCGCGCAACTTGTATGGACAAGTTAAAAACTCAAGTCGACACGGGTTATCGTTTATAAATCGGGCTAATATTTACGAGGCGCGTCCAGAAAGTAAGTTCCGTTTCAATTTATCTCCGCTGCAGCGCTGCGATTGCAGTTCCGCACATGCGCTGTAGACGATGTGTATCAAGGGGAAGAACGTGCGCCATTTGGAGATCGCTATCAGTTACGTACGCTTTGTTGTGCTTGTTTGAAATGTCGGCATTGATTGAAAATCCCGCCGCCTGTGAAATCAGGTCTGTGATTCGGTTTCTTAATGCGAGGAAAGTGAAACCAAGTGAAATTTATCGGCAAATTTGCGATGTTTACGGACCAAATGCGATGAGTGATTCGATGGTGAGAAGATGGGTCCGACAGTTCAATGGCGGGCGTAGTGATGTGCACGATGAAGAACGAAGTGGGCGTCCTCCTTTGGTTACAGAAGAACTGGTTCACGCGATTGATGACAAGATCCAGGAAAACCGTAGGTTTACAATTAGTGCTCTCGCTGTGGACTTCCCCCAAATTTCACGATCGCTGATGCATGAAATTGTTACCAAACAACTGAAATTCCGTAAACTTTGCTCACGTTTGGTACCAAAGATTTTCACTGAGCAACACAAAACACAACGGATGGGTAGTGCACTTGAGTTTTTGACCCGTTATGCTGAAAGCGGCGAAGAATTTCTGAGACGGATAGTCACAGGAGATGAAACGTGGGTTTTTTACGACACCCCTGAGAGTAAGCGGCAATCAATGGAATGGAGGCACACTTCATCCCCACCAAAGGTTAAGCCGAAGCAAATCATGACACCTCGGAAAATGATGTGCACAGTGTTCTGGGACTGGAAAGGCATCCTACTCATTGACTTCTTACCGCGTGTTCAAACAATCAAAGCAGATGCTTATTGCGAGACACTTCGGAAATTGCGCCGTGCAATTCAGAATAAGCGCCGGGGACTGCTGTCAAAAGGTGTTGTTTTCTTCACGACAACGCACGACCACACACTGCAAACGTGACGAAAAACCTCGTACTGGGATTTGGCTGGGACGTGTTTCACCATCCTCCGTACAGCCCTGAACTCGCTCTTAGCAACTTTCATCTGTTCTTACATCTCAAGTCTTTCCTTGGCGGTCATCACTTCACCAATGACGACGAGCTGAAAGAAACTGTTTCCAACTGGTTGAAGACACAGGTGCAGATTTCTATGAAGAAGGTATACAAAACCTGGTGCCACGCTATGATAAATGCCTGCAAAATTTCGGCAATTATGTGGAAAAGTAGTTTAAGAGTTTTAGAATTTTGTGCAATAAAAATTTCTTCTGTATCTGTGTACAATTTCATTTTATTACCAAACGGAACTTACTTTCTGGACGCGCCTCGTATTTCTAGACTATATTAGGTCAATACGAAAGTTTTTAGAAGATATGCGTAAAAATATATTGAAATTGAAATTTAAGGGACACCCTAATATATATATATATATATATATATATATATATAGTCATTTCATTCATCCCCCTTAATTGGGGTGTGGGGCGGGGGGGGGGGGGTAGACGGGCTGACAGCACACATGTCGTGCTCTTCAGCCAAATGATCCTTCCTACATTCGCACAATAGCTTCCTTCTTCACCAACCGTACCTCTTTCGTTTCCATACAGAACATTCTCTCCCGCATCTTCATCATGACCGCAGGTGTCCTCCAAGGGTCTGTCCTGTCGCCCCTCTTATACATCCTGTACGTAAGCGACATACCCATTCTTGCACCATCTTCATACATCCTTAAGTACGCCGATGACACCGCCTACCTCGCCGTTCATAAAACACATTCGGAGAAAGCCCTACAGACCATACTAGACAGCATCTTCAAATGGTGCAACCGCCGTCGACTAATAATTAATCCCAACAAAACACAAGCCATTATTTTCGTAAAAACTAGTAAAAGATACAGGCACGCTGATTTTAACATAACCATATACAGTCATCCCATCCAACTACAACCCACAGTTACATACTTAGCAATCACCATCTTACATGGACACCTCATCTTAGAACCATCACCTCCAAAGCCCAAACCTGCCTAAACCTTTTAAAATTACTTACTGGAACATCCTGGGGACTACGTAGCAAGGTCATCATAAATACATACAAAGCATTTCTTCGCCCCATCCTAACTTATGGTCACCTCTCATGGCTCTCCGCCCCCGACCGCTTCTACAGTAGGCTCAAAATAATAGAACGCCACGCCCTCCGAATCACCTACCGAATAAGACTACCTTCTCCTGCCCATCAGCTGTATACCAGAATGCATTTTTCTCACATACTGATCCCAATAGAATCCCTTCGGCTAAAATATGCTATCAATAGCCTTCTAAACAAAAATCCTATAACTCACCACCTACTTAAAGAGCCACTTCACCTCCCCTCCTGTTACAAACAAATCCCACTAACACTCCACCTCCTAAATATCCTTTATATAACCCAGCATAGAGACCGACCGCCTACCATACCTCAACAAGAGGAGAGAACAAAAATTTACCCCACTCTGTGAAGGACATCAAAATCGTTACTACTTGCCACAAACCTGCAAGAAAAGCAAACGAAATATTTCAAAACTACAACTCTGATCATGCAACATCTAAATGCAAATATACTGTATGAATTATGTAAATGTGTAAAGATTCTTGGATGAAAATCTATTATAAACTATATTGGAATTGTAGTACTATCGTTCTTTTTATAGATCATTGTACATATTATACCTGCGGGAAAGATTACCTTGTCTTTTTAGAGCAAAATCTTTTGGACTGAAGATCACATTCATCTAGAGAAGTGCGGAATTCGGGAGGACACTAGTTCAAATCCCCGTCCAACCATCAGTTTAACATGGTTTTTCCAAATCAATCCAGACGAATGCCGGGACGATTCCTTCGAAAATACCATGTCCAAATCCCTTCCCTTTCCTTGCCACCAGTCGTTTCCCGTCTCTGATGACCTCAATGTCAACTAGTCGTAAAGCCATAACTACACAATTTACCAACAAAAAATACACTTAGCACATATAGAACATGGACGGTTTGAATCCGTGTCCGGGCATCCAGATTTGGATTTTCCATGGTTTCCCCCGAACGCCAAGATGCATCCTTCAAAAGGTCTTGTACCCAGTACCATCCCGCCTCTAATGACCTCGACGTCGACGAGGCGTGAAGCCATAAGTAAAAAAAAACAAACATGTTTTGGTTCCACGTGTCGCAAGATAGATGACAATGCTACATTCCTCCGTTACTGTAAATGCACCAGATCTGACAAATCTGGTTCTTCCCGCTCTCATACTGTATTTATACACCGCACTCCTATGCACAGGTGCCTGTGTTTCGTCATCCACCATGGCTGATACAGAAAAACAATTATTAAACCTTGTACAGCTTTTGCGTATAGCGAAACAGTTGAATGTAAATCTCGCCATTAATACGTTGTCCTAAAGCTTAAAACGTTACAACATCCGGAGGTGAAATTTCCCCTATAAAACAGTTCAACGTTGCCTGATACAGTTTTAAACCAGTACCTTAATGTCCGAAAGCTGACAAGAGGAGGAAATTAAAGTAATTAACGAGTGCATTACATATTACATTACCGAGGAGAAACGTCGAACGCGGACAGAGTTCATGATTGATCGCAGCGAGTGTCAGGTCGGCAATTTATCTCCGGGTAAATTTTTTGCCAGCCGGTGTGTGATTGGCAGCGAGGAATCAGCGGCAGTATCAGTGGCGCCGTCATTTAATTCTGGCGGGAGGCCCGGCTTGCTGATTAATGACACGCCTAATGGATGTTTGGCTCGGCTCCATTTGTAACTCGATCTCTCCTCTTCTCTGCAGGCATCTCATATTCCTCTCACGCCTCACTGCACCAAGCGCGTATCCTTACACTGAATAGCCTGAAGGTAATGGTATTTGGAAAAGTTTCGTGTCAGGGTTTCGGTGCGTTTTCGCGTGATATATGCTACTCCACGCGTCATAACTACTTTACTTATGAAATACATACATTGCATAAAAATCAACATCTGCCTTTTTGTTCAAGAATTACGTCCGAATAGCTACGGTGATTTTGATGAAATTTGGCACAAATGTTTCTCATCGGGCAATTAAAAGTGGATCTCTTGTGGTTGTAATGACTTAGTGACAGGTATCTGATTGGAGATTTTGGCGGCGTATTGATGAAATTAAGTTTCTGTGGTGTTCACCCGGACAATGTTGTATAAACACAACGTTTCGACTGCTGGCTCTGCTGTTTTCATCAGGTGTACGGATAGCTTCGGTTGTTGCAAGCTCCATATGCGGGCCGTAACGTCGATACATTTGGATCGCGCCTTCCATTTCTGCCATGCGCTGATTGGGCCGTTCAGTAACAGCCAGCGAACGGAGTTTACTCTTCACTTCATCGAGCTGATCAACTCCGGCTATGGCTGACAAAGCTGCATCTATTGTCGCCGCCACGACGCCTGTGCAGACTGGCACAACCAAGTCTTCACGTTCGTGCCCATCTGTCAGCGCCAAGGTTGACACCGCTGCAGCTACTTGCGTCCCCGAGACGCCCGTGAAGACTACCACGAACAAGACGGCGAAATTGAAGAGGAAGTGCATTGCAGCTGGCGCCTTCCCATGGAATTTGGCACCTGGGCGGAGGTCTCACACCTTCCTTCTAGAGCTACTCAACGAGTCGTGGAAGGCGTCAGACCAAAAGATTGGTCCATGAAGGTGTGTAGATTCTTCCATCCTGCCCTGACAACTTCGCGGCAGTAATCCAGATCCTTCAGCAAAACTACATGTTATATGACATCATGACTCCCGGTCGCGTGAAGAAGAAGTCAGTTGCCACAATGCAGACAGTAGACAAACCAACGACCGCAGCGAAGCCGATCCCACGTAAACTGGTCCAGTGTTTCAAGTGCCAGAACTTCTGGCACCACGCCAGCGAATGCACTGAACCAGTCAGATGTGTTATCTGTGGAGGCGGTCACGAACTCGCTACCTGCAAGAAACCCCGCGATGAACCCACTTGATGCAACTGTGGGTCTGGGCACGCAGCTTCTTACAGAGGTTGTAGATCAAGGAAGCTACAACGTAAGAGGCATCCACAGCAGCGCCGCGGGACCACTACAAGCACACAAGATTCCAGGGTCTCGCCGCCGGAGACCACTAGGCAACTGTCACCAGCAGTCCTCAGCAGAGAAATAGCCTCCGTCATCTTGAATTCAGCCGTACCGAGAGCAGAGCCACCCAGTCGTTCAACAGCCACAGAAACAAGAAGTTGCGGACACAGAGATGACTCATGCATGGGAGCTTAACAGCGGCTACAACAATAGTCGTCGACCTGCAGCGACCAGTCCAGAGCTACTCGCGACGGTGAAGCAGTCCGCTACTCACCACTATCGACAACAGGCGGACTACAAGAACTCCAAAAACAGAAGCTTAGGCTTCATAATGCAGATGCTTCATCAACAAACCATATTACCGACGGAAGTCATAAACAAGTTACGCAAATAACCAGACACCGCCGTGAAGATGAACCCACAGCAAAGTCGTGAACCATCTAATTACTGTTGGAGGCAATGTCTTCGGACAATATCCTCCACCTCCTCCTGCCTGCAATGAAAAGGCAGTGACGGAGCTGTGTCGAAAAGTCGATATTGGTCAAAAGAACGTCACCTGCTAACCAGTCTGGGCGGTGACACCGTGCTGGCAACACCTGAATCTATCCGTACGCCTGAAAAGGACAGCAGAGCCAGCTGTCGAAATGTTGTGCTTATACGCCACTATCCTGTTAAACACCCGAGAAGGTTATATTTCACTCGATGACAGAATTTTTACTGGCTGTGCAGTCCGCCCCTTTAAGTAGCGACCTTAAACTAACCTTGTAATCCTACCTCGTATAGGGAACCTACAGTTTAACGTGGAATCCAACCGCGGAAGCGTTCTGGTGGACTTCATATTTTATAGTGAAATTTAGTTCACTTGTTAGGCAATTAAAATAAATTAAACATACTGTAGGGTGTTACTTGGTCCGTTACTTATCGTATATGTTTTCCTTCTACTTGCTTCCTCCACTTGCTCAATTCTTGCTGTACGAACAGTTCCGTAAGTTATACATGCTGTATAGCAATTCAAATCTTATGCTCCGTACACGTCGTATTAGTATGGGAAAAAATATGCTGAATCCACAGATTGTTATCAACAGTCTTCTCTTAAGCCATATATTCTCCCTTTTTAAACAGTTCTTTTTTTAGAACTTCTTGAAGGTTTGACAGTTCCACACTTTTTACATGAACATCAGCGTGGTGGGTGAGCGGTAACGCTCTGGCCTCGCATTCGAGAAGACGCCGGTTCGACTCCCCACCGGGCATCCAATTATGGGTTTTCCATGATTTCCCCCAGATCACTCCAGGCGAATGCCGGGATGTTTCCTTCAGAAAGGCCATGGCCGAATTCATTTCCCTTTCTTGTCCCCAGTCCTTTTCTCCTTTAATAACCTCGACGTCGACGAGGCGTAAAGCCATAAAAAAAACCTTTTCTTCACAATATTCTTACTCATAGGTTATCCTCTGCCAACCAATAACATGATTCATATTTGTTTAAGTCTGTGTTCGCAAAAGTTTCGATGCTTTCTCTTTCATATCTACAATACCAAACTCAGCTTATCTGTTCATCTCTAAAGTATCTCTATGGTTACAGCAAGGACCACAGAGCAATGGACGATTTTTGCTCGCTAAACTTAACATTTATAGCTAATACCATATATATAGAAATATTAAATCAATATAGCTATCTCGTTGCTTAGTGTTTAGTCTAAAATAAGATCGAAAGATCCCCGATTCTAATTCCAGTCTCGGCTGCAATTTTCAAAGGCCCTGAATCCTACCTACCTTCACCTCCAACCAGCTTTATGGTTAATGTGTAATATGCTAGAACGCTTCCTTGGTTCGGAATTTACGTTAAAAGTATACGTCTCCTATACCCAGTAGGATTACCATTTTAGGTTAAAGGACGTCCATTAATTACGTGAAATGTTTTTCTTAAAATTTGGATCCCCCTCCCCCTTGGTGAGATTTGATGAGATATTTTGCTGGATCTTTCCTCTCACCCCTCGCCCCCCTATTGAGCTTACTGCTTACCTATTAAGATAGGGGCGGATTATGCAGTCAATAAAATCCTGTCACCAGGTCGTTACGACCATACGAGTCTTTACATTTATTAAAACCATTTTAATGTTAATTTACATACCTAGTGAGGTTATACTTTTAACAAGAGTTAATTCAACCACAACTCATCCCCTTCTAGATAACGTGTGGATTATTCAATAGTAAATATATCGATTAGTCTGGTACTGGTCTGTTTTGAGCCATCAAACTAAAAATTATTTGTGTGGTTAAATGTTCTCTAATCAAACACTAGAGATCGTAAATACCTCTAAAGTGATTAGGGATGTCTTTCGAACTTTCTTAAACGTTTGGTTGCGTTCTAGAAATGCTTGGAGAATTTGATGAAACTTGGCACATAAGTTTCACACGGGGTGAATAAAAACATGTAGGTGTAAATCAATGACAACCTATCCGCTTGTTAGCAGAATGGGAACGAATCGTCTTTTTATTACGTTCCGAAAACGGTAGGAGCATTTGTGATGAAACTTGATTTGTACGCTTCTCATTGGGTGACTAAAAGTACTGTAAGTGTAAACTAACCTGAAACAGACAAGGGGAAAGCCATATAGCAATATTGTTGTGTCTATTTCAATATCACGCAGTACCTACTTGACTGAATACCGCGCATAAAATATGAATTGTTTCAGAGCATACTCATTTTAAACAGAATGGATGTCCAAAACACATCCTTGGCACACGTCTATTTGAATCTCTGTCTCTTCTTGCAGTCTGACTGTTTCAATAACAAACGTCTTATCCCATAAAGATTGCGTATTACCCTTCGACCTCTCCAGCTTTCTTCATCACATCTATCGTTTTATAATTTTTAACATTGTGCAATGCCTTTTCTGAGTCAACAAACGCTGTATATGTTTCCATATTTCTCTCTATGTTTTTAATGTATTTAATCTTGGAAGTAGTGAAGATTCCTTCATTCATCGGGTTTTCTAAAACCAAAATGATATTCAGTAAGCACAGGGTCAACTTTCTGTACAATTTCATAGAATATTTTTTGATGAATATTGTTAGTAAATAACTGAAAAATTATATTCACTATCAGGGAAACAACCTCATCTCCTTGTATTGAGCAATCTTTCAGGGAACTCAATTCACCATAAATGTTATAATAAATTACTATTCATAGCGTCTTTATTAAAAATCACAACCCCTGACGTTAATCCCTCAAAAAATAATCGAAAATTTCAACATGCTCATGTCGAATACCATTAGATGGTATTCGTAACTTTTTGTAATTTGTGCAGACCATTTAATCTGCTTATCTCAGTCTTGTAGCTTGTAATACTGTATATTCCACAATGTGGTCTGCTGCTCCTTTAAACCCTTCTTCAATTCTTAAATTTTTCACTTAAACCAACGTTTAGTAATCTTTTTCTTTGCTAACACCGGCCAGTTAGATTGACGTTTAATATCTTTACAAATTTCATCTTTATTAGCATCAAACAATACTAGCTCTTGTTCGAAATACTGCAACTCACACTAGCACTTTGCAAAGCATGCTTCTGCGGATATACTTCTAACCGTGACTTTTTGTGTATTTATACCTTTTCCGCTGGAACCACGTAAAAGTTTGCAAAAGTGTTGCAGTGCTTTTAGGAAGTTCTGTTTCCCATTCCTTCCAAGCGATAAAGGGGCATCATATTACGCTTCTTTTTTTTTTTTTTAACTGCTTAATGTCTCTCAACAGCGAGGTCTTTAGAGACGGGAAAGGATGGGGGGGGGGGAAAGGAATGGGAAGGAATTCGGCCATGGCCTTTTGAAGGAAGCATCCCGACATTTGCCTGGAGTGATTTTGGAAACCATGGAAAACCCAAATCTGGATGCCCGGACGGGGATTCGAACCTCCGTCCTCCCAAATGCGAGGCCAGAACGCTAGCCGTTACACCACCACGTCGGTCAACATTTCGTCATGATTTCCTACCTAAGGAGCAATGTCTGTAAACCTTTTCCCGATTGTAGCATATACCGAAAAATCACTAATAATTTATTTTTAAATATACCTTGTGACATTACGATGTGTAATAAAATAAGGATTCAGTAATTTTTAAATTATCTTCTGTTTGCTTTCTTGGCATTCGGCGTGACGGCTTTGTCCACTGTAGATGAATGCGACGATTGTTTCACCTAAGAATAAAAAGGATTACTTGTCGCATAGCCTCGTACGACTGCAAAAGCATTCCGGCTTTCGAATGCGCATTCGGCCGATGCTCGTGTGCCACAAAGCCGCCCGACTGCGCCCTACTTTCCATTAAGCGCGACGCGCCACCGATATTTGGAGCACCTTTTTTCCATTCCTTTCTTCTTCTTCTTTCTCCTGGCGGAAGAGACTGCCCGGAGAGGGGCAGGGCGGCGAGTGGGCGGTGGCAGAAATATCTCGAGACGACAAGAGCACTTAACCGTGCAGGAATGCGAGTCCTCCATGATTACTGGGGAGAGGGGAGGGGGGAGAGAAAGTCATGAGCAATATTGCTCTCCAACAACTGGCAATTCCAGTCGGACGGGCAGCTATTTGAGTTGAAGACCCGGGGAGTGATAAAGATTTTCAATATATTTAGCGGGGTCTAGAAGGACGGCCGGAAGGGTTGGCCTTATGTACAGACGAGATGGGGGCCTCTTAAGCCAACCAGATATTGGATCTGAATAGCCGCAGAAAAAAACTTTCCTCGAGTACCGCCGGAGCCTTTCAATAACGAGAAAGAAACAGAAATTTTAATGCAAGAAAGAAGCAATTAAAACTTAATGCAGTGAAAGTTACCTAATAATGAGAAGCGAATGCTTCAGACTCAACGGCAGGGACCAATCTCCGCTGTAAGAGGTTCTCTTCTATAGACATTTTATCGGAAGTACTGAATCCTTTTGCTGGAAGAGCAGAAATCGTGGAAATAGTGCTGTCTATGCCTTGAATGTGACAATGGATGCTGCTTCATTTCCGGAAATATATGATAACTAGCAGAGTTCCCGGCGTTGCCCGGTAGAGTTGGCGTAGATTTACCCCTACACCATTTTTGTTCACGCAACGAGAAACGTGTATAAAGTTTCACACAATTCGCGCCATCCATTTCCGGAATTAAAGCAAACCTAGATTCACACCCACCTTACCATGAAAGAAGTGGGTTGAAGTTGATTTGCCCGTACGCTATTTTTATTAGTCCAAAAAGATTCATGCCTACCAAGCTTCACTGATTTCATACCGACTATTTCTGGTACTAAACTAAACGGTGGTTTAGCAGCACAGTTCTAGGAATTGGATTGTTTGGAAGCTTTGATACGGAATGTCAGTTTTCAGTTTATTTCAGGCTTCGCTGTTTTCTTGCTTGTGCTTCTTGTGAATCAGAAATAATTAGTAAATACTTGTAAATGAAGGAAGATTCAATTTACAGCCATTCCATTTAATAAAGAACGAGAATAAAGACCAACAACCGTTGTACAATCTAAATGGGTTCGTTTACTTCTTTTCCGAAAGATTTCCGGTTTGGTATTGATAATCTTGTTATTTCACGAAGCAACGTCTAATCTCAATGATATTACCAAGTCATCTGTTATTCAAGAATGGCCAGCGAATTGTGATAGGAATCCAAAGCACGTTTATTAAATATTTTCCATGGAAATTTTAATCTTTGTAAACTTTATTGAATGGGATAAATAATAGTGTCAAGTTATTGCTTTTGTACGAATCAGTTCCGTTACAATTTCAACCAGATTACAGCTAATGTTGCTGCTAAAAAATCCAAACACGGTCCGTACGCGCATTAATATATACCACATATATAAAAATTAGAAATGTATCTGGAATATAACTGTTAATTCCAGCATCGCGAAGAATATACAAATTTTTAAATGGGTTTTCAGAATATGAAAGCTTTGAGTGAAAGTTAAAATTTAATTACTTCTTAAGATGTTACGACACATTTATTTTACAAATAATCCAGCATTACCTGAAAATTGTGGAATCGATTTTGTCCGAGTTTCCACAGAATCAACCATTAGATATATATCATTATATTTACTCATTTGCCGCTGGAGCTAAAAAATTTATCATCATGCCATTTCATCTGGCATTGGAACTCAGAATTAAAATATATTCCGTACCTGTAACAATATTCTTTACTTCCGATTTGTTTCAGAGATTTACAATCTGCGGCGCCATTTTACTGTGAACAGAACGCTAACGACGATTGCAAGAGACGTTGTAGTTGTGCTGACATAGATTGTGATCAAAGAAAATCTCTGTTGTTTTTTCGTATTAGTTTCTCGGATTCAATACGGCTATCTATGGCGTTTAAAAACTGAATATTCCGATTTAAAGGAAAGAATACTTCAAGTTGTGTTTAATGCGAAAATAGTTATTATTGTAAAGTTATCTTATAGCTTTCATTAAAGGCTATGGTCAGAGACATTGCAGTTGTGTGTTTAGTGCGAAGTATGCAACATCTAATCCTTCCAGCTTTGGGATTTGTTCCTATACGTTCATAATCTCATTTAATGCTCCTGCGTTATGTAACGTTGAAACATAAGACAAATAGAAAAGCTGCAAATCATTAAAAACCGGGCATTAAAGAGAGCCCCACATCTGCTACATCATTTCCCGACGGATGCCCTACATGAGACTACTACAATGCCTACACTGCTGCAAAGATTCAGGCTGCTGGCAAAATCATTCTACAACAGCTCCCAGAAGTCAAACAATCAAATGGTCAAAAATATTTGCAGGTATGATATTTCAGTGGATCAACACAAAAGACCATTGCGCCTAATATATAAATAATGCACCAACACAAAGACAAACCAACTCAGAAGAAGTGACCAACCTTGAAAGTTATAGTAGGACCAAAAGTCCCACAAAACACTGGCTTTTGAAGAAATGGCAGAGAATGGTGGCTGTGTGTCGCCGTTTACCCTTGTTTACATTTAAAGTGTGCAGTGTAGCGTACTGTATAACACGGACCTTAAACAAGTATCAAATAATAGTGTTCGTACTGTTACTATCTTAGTTTGTCCATGCATATCAAAGCGACGCCTTAGTGCATACAGGGATGTATACCTCGATGCCGGGTAACCAAGGTAACGTACTTAGAGATTAGGTGGTTTTTCTAATCTCCCTACCGAGCGTTTGGAGTGAGCAGCATCACTCTGTCCTCGCATTGAGGTGAACGCTAGTACGAATCCCCGTCCGGTATTCCATGGTTTCCCCAAATGACTCCAGGTGAATGCCAATATGGTTCCATCAAAAGGCCATGGCAGAATTACTTCCCGTTCCTTGCCAGCAGCACTTTGCCACCTCTAATGACCGAGATGTAAACGACGCGTAAAGCTATAAGGAAAAAAAAAAGATAAGAAATTCAACCCGGAAATGGAAAAAAATCATGTCCCATCAAGATCACTGGTATTTGATACATCAGAGGGAAGATGCTAGTCTTCACTGACGTCGTTAAAAAATGATCTCATTACCGCCAGATTACAGCACGTAATATCTCACAGGTGTGGATACTCTGTGTTTGTTTTATACAGTAACGAATTCCTGATGTTTTGTTTCTCTTAGGGAATTTTTTTACCTTTTTTAAGTGCTTCGTAAGACGTTGTAACTGTTTTGCTACGCATCAGTTTCAGTTGACAAATAAACAATTTGCTACAAATGAACTGGTTCTTCTTTCATCATATTACAAAGCATTAACCTCGATGTTCATCGTATATTATTCACGAAATTTTCACACGAGCCATGTGTTTTTGTTAATTACTCAAAGCTTTGTGGATAATCGGGGTACATTATTCGGTCTACTGCTCCCATTGTTCTAAAATCCATCGATAAAGTCCTCGAATCTTCAATATGTGGCGGCGAGGGGGGGGGGGGGAGACCTCTCACTGTTTGAGTCAGTCAACCCGAACAAGAAGATCACACCTCTCAATAGCCTCTCACCAAACAAGATCATTTCAGATTGCCGTATTAGATGACAAGAAATCAAATCAGAAATGATGTTTTGTATTTAATTACGGCTCTGGAAAGAAGTTTAAGGGGACATCCCTTAATTACGTGAGGTAAACTAGGGGAAGAGAGTCTCTTAAAATCTCACCAAATCTCATTTAAATGGAGGTGGGTCCATAAAAATCTCAAATCAACTTCTTATTTCATTTTTCTCCTCTTATTTCACAGAAAAAATGTGGTAAGCAGAAGAAATCAGTATTAAAGCTTGGCTATTTAATAGCATGAAGGAAAATACATGAACATACAAATAATTTAATTACCGAGCGTGATGGTGTAACGGCTAGCGTTCTGGCCTCGCATTCTGGAGGACGGCGGTTCGAATCCCCGTCCGGGCATCCAGATTTGGGTTTTCCATGGTTTCCCCAAATCACTCCAGGTGAATGCCGGGATGCTTCCTTCAAACGGCCATGGTCGAATTCCTTCCCGTTCCTTGCCCCCCATCCTTTCCCGTCTCTAAAGACCTAGTTGTTATAGGAGACGTTAAGCAGTTAAAAAAATAAAAAATATAATAAAAAAATAATTTAATTGTTTAAAAACTAAAAATAATAGGCAAATCTCTCAGCACATCTTACCAAATCTCACCAGGGGAGGTGAGGGGTACAATTTTAAGAACAAACATTTCACTTAATTATCGGACGTCCCCTACGAATTACGATTCAATGACTCGTGATGGCATATCCTGACATCAGAGAAAGATTTCTCATAACAACTGGAACAGTAGCAGCTAAAGCAGTGCTGAAACGCAAAGCGACTTTGGCCACATGTACAAAACGACCTTCGATGTGTGGGGAGTCCTTCTCGTTGTTTTATGAAGCTCTCGTAGGTTCTCCAGTGCGGGGGAACTGAGCCGTGTAAGCGAATACGAGCCTTTCTGGCAGACCCAGTTTCCGGTCGTCCGTTTGAAGCGGCCGCCCCTACTTCCGAGTCTCGCGCAGTTGTTCCGAAGAAGTAATCCGAACTTCCCAAGTCGGCGAAGAAGGGGAAACACAACTCGTTCATCGTTTCTCACCTCCCCCTCAACCCAGCGGCTTGACGCAGTATCAATACCCATACTTAAAATCACATTTCTGTATTGTACTTACATTATCTTGGAATTTATTTGCTCTTGATCGTCTTCTCTTTGTTTTTGTAGCTTCCTCTTCGAATATAACTCTACGCAATGTACTGCCAGTGTGTCTGACAGTGAGAATGAGAGTAGTGCTAATGAAACAGCACTGAAAACACTGCTAGAAAACAGTTTATGAATTAATCACTCATATACGGAACTGAAATGAATCCAGTCATTTAATTTGTCCATGGCAATGCTCATAAAATAGCAGCCAATTAAGCTGGACGTACCGAGCGTGGTGGGTGAACGGTTAACGTTCTAGCCTCACTTTCGGGAGGACGCGGGTTCGAATGCCAGCTCATTTACGTCAACGCAAAAAGTGCAGCCAATTTTTGTGTGTTCACTCTACGGACGAATAATCACCAAATCTGTATTAAGCTTTTACGCCGTTGGCATTTCAGAAACATTTGAAATTTACTCAATGCTTTTGGTACACAATCTGGAGATTAGGAACTGCACAGCACCCAGTCTTCTATCCTGCTGCCACCGGTGCTTGAATCAGTGAACACCGTGTCAATAGACAGATTGCGTAGCACTGCCTTAGCAAGCTATGCCACGGTGTGGGATTAGCCATCTATGCTCACAGATAAACAGTTACGTAGCTGCTCATGTAGCGATTCATGATGGACAGACTGTGTTTACATTTACCAAACCACGACTGAAATTCTGCTTTGACGTATAGCTTATTTGTGTCGAAGTTTAAGTCGTCAAGTTTCAGTCTGTCAAAATGTTTGTTCCTTCTTCCTAACTACTCTTAGCCGATGTTCATCTTAATAGGATGCAGGGAGTAAACCGACGTCTGATAGCGATATAAACTGAATCTTTCATTTTCAAGCATTGGTCGCCTGATTGAGTTCGAGCGTTATTAAGTACTAGGAAAACAGTGCTGTTCAATTTCTAAGTTTAAATACAACGAGGTCTAAGCTTAAGGAAATAAATGCAACTACCTCCTTCTATGGTGCTGCAACATTTAAAAAAAGGAATTATTAATTGTGATAGATCTTAAGTGTCGGTGGCAATTTCCTTTTACATCTGGTTAAACTTCCTTCGCGTTTTTGCTTTCAGTTCTCATCATGTTTCAGGAATATTGTTGAGAACTTCCCTCGATAAATTATTCCAGTCACTCACATCATTACTGATTAATAACACTTTCTAAATTCCTTAACCTGAAATAGAGTGCTAATATAAATCATTTCATGAGGTCTTGTAGGCTGTTGACAGATTTCTTGCTGGCTTCGCAATCCGCCTCTGTCGTAACCTAATGCAATAATCATGCCGTAGACTTATCGTGGAGCCTGAACCATGGAGCGTCCTACCTTACTTCGTGTAATCAAAGAAAAGCTTTGCCATAGACCCGTAAAAATTAAAATCGAGACAATGATTCGGACCGGGGCTCTCTTTGTTCTTGGCCACGCACCTTAATCAACTAAACGACTAGATGCCTCCATCAAATGCTTACTTACGGCCCTCGTCTTCTCTTTCCTTCGATACACTACTCTTTATTCTTCGCTTCATATATATTCAAGTTTCATAGCTAACGTATATTTTACATGTAGCTACTGTCTTTACGCTTTTGCTGTCTTCCAGTGACTTCCAACCGAGATTATTTTTCATAACAGTACCTTTTGTTGGTGCGTTATACTATAATTTCGCATACAAAGCCAGGTGCCATTATATGTACCACCTGCAACGTCTTTATTCCATGCTTTGAAATAGGGATCACCTTTAGTTCCTACATAAAGTTTTTAATTTTTAGGTAAGAATCCAGAGAACTTACTTACTGGCTCTTACAAACAAAATACATAACTCTTCAAAGCATTTCAAACATACCTGTAGTGTCACCTTGTGGGTGACCAGCTACATGCATTGAGTTCAACCCGATGAAAACGTTACAATGAACGACTATTTTCGAGCTCTGGCCTCGCATTTGGGAAGACGCCGGTTCGAATCTCCGTCCGGGCATCCAGATTTGGGTTTTCCATGGTTTTTCCGAAAACACTCCAGGCTAATGCCGGGATTGTTCCTTCAAAAGACCATGGCTGAACTCCTTCCTGTTCCTTGTCCTCAGTCCTTTTCCGTCTCTAATGCCCTCGATGTCAACGAGGCTAAAAGGCACAAAAAAAAAACTATTTTCGAAACAAGATTTATTCTGTATAATTTACAGTAACACAGTATAATAGAATTACAAATATAGAGGTGTTGAACAACAACAAAGAGATCCGTACAAGATATCTGACTAGGTGCAACCTCAAAATGCCAAAAAGAGTCAACTTATTTGGTTCACACGTTCTGTTGTCTCAGTTCGTTGCTGCACCGTAAAGGTGTTGGACGCTAGACAGGGGATTAGCAGGTTCGAGTCCTGGTCGTGGAAGAAATTTTCATCATCAGAACAGGAGAGGTGAGGGCGAACAAAGGTCCTGATCTAAATCGCAAAACTCTCTGCATTGTATACCAGTGGATTCATTCGTGCGTCATACGTAGACGTTAGGTTTAGCGGCTGTCATTCAGAAGAGCAGATCTGAATTTTTCGGCACCTGGTTTCATCCACTCCCTCCCTTCATCTTTTATTCATTCACATTGCAAAATAAAACACTATACTGATCATAAATCACAGTCATCATAAAGAAACTGTAACACGTAAATAAAAGTCAATCTCTGAGGAAGGCAAGAGGGAAAAAATCCAATTAAATTTCCCACGAAAGCTGCAATGGAGAAATAACTGTCTGATGGGCAGCCACGAATCCTGATTCACCGATTTGTCTTTGGAAAATACCGCAGAACACAATCGGTAACTGATATGATAAAGGAGCTAAAGTGGGATTCGTTGGAATATAGAAGGAGCGTGAAGAGAGTCATGGAAGTGAATATGGCGTATATTGGTGATGAGGCATGGAAAAATATTGGTGGGAGAATTAAGACAGGTGCGAGGAAGGGTAAACATGACCATGACCACAAGCTGGCACTTGATTTCAGGCATAAGGGTGTGGGAAAATTTTCTTTTGTAGGGAAGGTTGTAAAGGATTGGAATAAATTACCAAGAGAATTGATGAATAATTTACAAAAAACACTGAAATAATTTAAAGTTCAAATTAGTACAGGGCAAAAGTAGACAGGAAGAGGAAACGAGAAAGATTGGTGTGTAGAGTGATTCCCACCAGAGTGTGCGCTCCACCGCAATTATGTATAAAGGTCAGGTCTGTGTATTACTACAAGATAGATTGCGAATTGCTAATAGTAGGGAGGAAATTCTAATATCTCGTCTTATGATTTGATAGTAAGTTCATATGGTCATGGCAATGCATATTGGCCATGTGTTAGGTAATGATTTCGATGTCTTGAACTGAATGGAAAAGATAATCGTGGGATGTACTGGGGAAGCTAAGAAAATCTTTGCCAGCCCTGTGCTTGAGTATGGTGAAATAATATCGACTCACATTGCAGATGACAAATAGACTTGTTGGGGGAGGAGAGAGTGTTACGAAGGACGCAGCTAGATTTGCCTGAAAAATAACTTTGTAACTGACATGATAAATGAGATTCTTTGTGTTTCATTGGAAACGGAGGGCTTGAAAAATGTTGTGGGTATTTAAAGTACATACGTTGGCTTTGTTGCCTGAATGGATCTTAAGAAAAGAAAAAAGGAATTATGTGTAACGGAAGATATGACTTATCACTCATTTATATTTAACTTAAGTCAAATATGGTAGTTACACTCAAGGAGTCAGCGGCTGGAATAAGTTATTGTATCAGGTGCTGAACAATTTGTCTCTTATAAGATAAACAAGATTCATAGAATTGATTAAATATATAGACGCAGTCAAAAAACAAAACATAATGCAAACAGTAGCAGTGTGAAGCTTTTGTGAATATTTCTTCAAAGCAGTGCTCATCTCAAGAACAAAGTGATATGTGGCGCATATTTCTCCCATCTCGAAATGATTATAATGTCTTCCTCCGTCCATTTTTTTTTTGCTATGGCTTTACGCCTCGTCGATGTCGTGATCGTTAGAGGTTGGAAGGACTGGGTACAAGGAACGGAAATGAATTCGGCCATGGCACTTCGAAGGAACCATCCTAGCATTTGCCTGGAGCGATTTGGAAAAGTCACGAAAACCCAAATCTAGATGGCTAGACAGGGTCCGTTTCTTTGTACATAAGAATCATAATCTTTTTTTCCCCAGATTTTAATCTGGACCACGCCCTCTCAGAATTTTCGAACACTATTCAAATCGCTACTGTTATTTTCGCGTGATGCCGTTTCAAACATTCAGACTCAAGCAGCTCGCTTACAGATGTGTAATAGTAAAGATGTGGATGAAGCATTAATAGAAGGGAATCGAAGTGAATGCCGCGGTGACTAAAGCTCCTCCGTAGTTAATAATAATATTAATAATTAGGTGTTAGTAGGACCGGATACCTCATGAGAATGCAACACGAGATTGCGATGAACACACAATGCAGGATTGCAATCAGTGTCTGGTTAATTGCTGCAAGGCACCGCTTGCCGCGCATGCGCAGACTGCACTAATTGACGTCCATTGTGCGCTGACACGACTGAAACCGCCAATCCCGCCCGTTAATTGTGCCAATTATTTATCAACATCTATACCGCGAATTTATTGTTTATCCACCGCTTTGTGGCTGTTTTACAATCGCCCCCGCCCGCACGATACAAGGGTTTATCTATCTGACGTGAGCAGAATCTGATAAACTCATATTACGCCAGTCTCTATTGCATTTAGGTCGTTTATAACCAGCATTTACCGAGCTTCGCTCACTGCACTAAACATGTTTAAACTGACATCGAATCAACGAGGTAGTTAAACAAAATATTTGATACACCGTTAAGTTTTTAAGGGGTGTTGTTATTGGAGGTCGCATAGCTAGTGGTTTGATAATCTTGAATTAATTGGTTGATCCCCTATGAAGCAAAGGATTTTTGTTCAAAGCTGAACGTCCGCTACGACTTCCCAAGCTCATTCAGCCTACTATAGAAATAGTAAAAACGTGAAAATTCCTCTAGGAGATAAAAAAACACACAGCAGGAATGTAGCTTTGATCACATCAACTCCTCTCTGGTGATGTGGTTTGTAATAATTGGGTTGGACGCACATAATGATTTTACTAATTAACGAACTTCTAGTTTACTGAGTCACCTACTATCATCATGCAACAGTGTCATAAAAGATTTGTTTAATAACATTGTATCTGAACTGGGGTATTGGCTCCGGCACCGTGATGTCCGACGTTGACTCGGTGTTAGCTGGTTCCTGGTCTGGTGGTGGATGAAATTTCCATCATCAGGACATGATTGGTTGGGTAGGAGACGTGGTGGTGGTGTACAATTCCTACTCACCAGATGTGCACCAAGGTCCGAAGCTATATCCCAATCCCCTCAGCAGTGTGTATGGATTGAGGGCATACGACTCCGTGATGGTGATTCCTCCGTCAATGGGATGATAAGCCTGATGCCTCCCTTTGCGTCTTTCGTAAGAGTAGGCCGGAATAGCCGGCACCATGTTTCACGATCTCCCTTCTTTCATCTCTCATCCTCAATACACTGAACACTCATACTATCTCAGTCATCAACACCTACTAAAACATTTAAAAATACTGTCACCCTAGGTTTGGCATCTTCCTAGACGTCCAGCACGGACAAGACGTTCATATGAAAGTCATGATACCAGAGGACTCCATTAACTATGAACAGAGAGTTATTTGATTGAAAATTCAGCTTCGGCAATCTACTTAATTTATTCAGCTCAGCGGTTGCCATCAGGGCTGTGATTGCTGTGTGTTGATCTTGGCTGGAGACCAACAGAGAGAGCGAAACACGAGTCAGGTAATAGAGGCACCTCTGTCTCTGGACAGAGTGTTTTACACGACAGGTAGGTGCTTTCCAGGTGACTGTGGCGCTGTCGGCGTCCTGCGAACACCACCTCCTCTTGATGGCCAGCGACTCAATCTGCTCTTGCCGTCGTCTTCCCACGGAGTTCTGGCAACCAACTTCGATGGGATCAGAGAAACGATTCGCTATTGGCTCAAGCTCCAGGTGCAAGCCCTTAATCACGCTGTCCTGGCAGACGTGTTTGTTCACACCTTACAGCCTGGATCTGAAACAGGTGTTATTGTGCATTCATTAGGACACAACAGCGCAAGAGAACACATTAAAAAGGCTTTAGCAGGCTCCGGTTGTCGTTCTGTACTGCTGAGTCTCTTTATGGATTAAATGATTTTCATCCTTACTGGTAAGGCCTTTGAATGATATTTTTTTTCAATTATGTGCCAGATTACTCATGCCGCTTCTTTGGTTCGGCTTCCATGTGGGGGAGGTCATCTCAGAATGGCCTCTCAGTTGTAACTGCTTACCCTGATCGCCATCTCGTGTTCCTGAAGGAATACCTGTAACAGATCCCAGTGTATTTAAGAAACAAATTTCATCGGGAAGCGTATTTATTCAAACATACAGAAGGAATCTCTTTGGTTAGTTGTAACAATTGTCTGTGAGTTTACTGTACGTGTGTTAAGATGGAAATTACCTATTATTTACAGTTATATACCTATAATATACAACTAATGGCACTGTCTTCAGAACGGTGGACTTCGCTAAATACCTAGGAGTAACAATTCGTAATAATTGGTGGTGGAATGAACATATTGAGAAGGTAATTGGGAAAGCAAATCGAATGCTCTGATTTCTAGTTTGTAATTTAAAACAGTCCACACCGGAAGTTAAAACCATTGCATACAAATAACTTGTGCGTACTCACTTGGAATATTGTTGCTCTGTATGGGGTCCCCATCAAAAGGAGTTAATGGAGGCATTGGAGAAGGTTCAAAGAATAGGGCATTGGAGAAGGTCCAAAGAAGAGCCACCCGTTTGTGACAGGTATATGTAGTTGGAGGGAAAGCGTAAGTGCGATGTTGAAGGAATTAGGTTGGGAAGACCTGGAACACCGAAGACATTTTTCTCGACAAACGCTAATTGAAAAATTCACGACTGACGTATTTCGGAATGACAGCAAACAAATATTACTGCCAGCAACATTCATATCTAGGAATGACGGCGAAATTAAGTTAAGAGAAATTAGGGCCAGAGCAGATTCATTTCTGTACTCATTTTTTTCCAAGAGCGATTGGGGAATGGAATAGGAAGGATTTACCGGGCGAGTAAACTTAACATCCGACCGGAGTAGTTCTCGATAAATCACTTCGGCCATCCTGATCTGGGTTTTCCATGGTTTTCTCAGATCTCTCCAGGCGAATGGCGGATAGTTCCTCAAAATAGCCCACGGGCGCCTCCTGCTATATCCCGTATATCTCTTTCAAACTATTACACTTTTGGATAGGTGCAATGCACCCTCCGCCACACGCTTTTAGTGAATAGCGGAGTAATAATATAATAATAATTTGAGAAAAATGTCTTATTTTCTATATAGGAATGTGATTAATGGCTTAAGGATGCAAATAGTCTATCAATATATATATATATGTATTATCTATATTGTTATTGGTCCAGGTATCAAGTCGCAACGGCAAAAGAACATGTTAATATTTTTTTTTCTATTAATGGTGAATGTGTTCCCACTTAGAATGAGCTAATAAACCTTTTCTTATATTTTCGTTATATGTTATATCGAAATTTTAATATATAAAAATTTTCTGAAATCTCTGTTCTAAGAAATTTTTGATCCAGTCCATAACGATGAGGATACTAGTTTTTAACTCTTGCAAATAGAGACTAACAGTTTCAGGGAAGAACTCAAGGTTACGGCCGGTTACAATAGTGTGGTAGGGGTTGATATGATGAGTCTAAAGGTGCATTCCCACGATCCCCTGTAGGCGAGGGACGAGACGAGACGTTTGATGTTTTACCGACTGGCGGTGGGTCGAGGCGAGACGTCCATGCTAGCTTATGCGGCAAAGATGAGAGGCCTCTCCTAACAGGGGCCGAGAGACTCGCCTCGCCGTAGGAACGCGGCTTAAGGAGTCTGAAACTTCCAAAAATATGTAATGAAATACTGCACAGAATCTTTAAATCGAAATGTTATTGAATGCGCCATCATAAAAGGTACCAGGAACCAATGCCAGTCTTGAATCCTTGTGTACCTCCTCTTAATCCCAACAACGATACCTTACGCTTCAAGAAATTTCAGCACTAAGACTGTGATATTACAACAAAAGCAGAACCTAACAATCTGTTGTGAACATGGTAACATGACACATTTATATTGCTTTCAAATGAACGTTGTTTATTCTAGTGACAGATCCATGCTGCAGACGGTAAAATCTAAACCATCCTGTGGCAAGAAGCTGGTCAGTAAATATCGATTCCACCTTTCACGCTAATCCACGAGTTTTTAAATAATTACAAGCATTTTCTCGCTGCATTGCCCTCACGGATCTTTGTATGCCTAGGACAGAATTTTCCTTTTGCGTTTCTCTAGTAGCAAAACACGATAGTTTGTAATGTAGTATCTTTGTAACTTTTATTGTCAATAAAATATCATAACTTCTTTACGCTGGAGTCTTAACCTTTGATGTATTAGTTTGATTAACGTTTCCCGTTTATTCTAACAATTTAATTTATTGTATTTCAGAAAACTAAAGAAGGAAATGGCCAAAGTTACATGGTCAAAAAATAATACTAACCTAATCCAAAGAGAGGAATGTATCTGTGTGGTAGCGTGATCTTTGGTGGGTATCTCGTATAGCAGTGTTCATCTGAGATGCAGCGTGATCTATGGCACGTATCTGTTCTCAGTATGGACGAATTATCATTTGTTGCTCCGTTCCCCAGTGAAGTAGTCATAAGAAGCACAGCTGATTTTAAGCTACACCATAATCTTTGATAGAGTGAAAGCACTATCCAAAAAATGACTGCGTGATGCCTGGAGAAAGGGACAGACAAACGATGTACACTTACAGATTTATAGTCTTTATAGGTAGACAGATGAGTTTTTACCTTTAAAATATATATTTTGTCTGGAGTGTAACACAGCTGTAACAACCAGAATGGTGGGAGAAGCTAATGATTCATATACATTATCAGTGGTGTAGTAGCTTCCGTTGTAAAGTCAGGGCGCAAGTTTCAAATATCAATACTTCCATGATAGTTGTTGTTGTTGAAAGTTATTATTTTTTTACTGGTTTTGTTTTCTTTCTATGAGTATGCTGGGACGTTTCAAGGTTCTAATTCCATGTTATAGACACGAAAAATGCGGAATTAGAGGCAAATAACAGTTCTGTCAACTAGGGGTGGAATCTTTCGGGCATATCCCGACAGACAAACAATTATGCTACCCGCAATTCAAGGGTGTATACGCTATAATTTTCATTTTATTGATTTAATTTGTAACTTTTCACCACACGAAAAAATTATGAAGCCAAAGTTTTGGGTTTTTATTCTGTTTCCAGGCTGATGTGATAAAGTCACAGATATAAGGGTAGTGCTGGGTGGCGATTGTGTGCTGTCTTGTCAAGCGGCACATGTTCTTCCACTAGAAGGACTCGAGATCTAAAAACCGTGTTTTGGAGTATAGGTTCGCGTGAGGTAATAAATAAGTGATGGGCGGGCAAGCGCCTGGGAGGCCGTGCTGAAATATTGACGGTGGACTGGTCTGGGTGCTGGTGATGCATTATGCATTCTGCCGACCACGCGTCGCGTCTAGTGATTCGTCAAGCTCAGAAGTCGTGGTCATCAGTTTAAGGCGTCAAGAGCTAGATCACTGTCGTGGAGAAATTTTGGCCACATTTTCCCTTTCAAAATTACTACTCTCACAAGGAGCATTAGAATTTAAATTATAAACTGGATTCGGTGTGTAATAAAGGAAATAAATTCTGAATTTTGTGCCACTCTCTCGCGCCTGGGAACAAAAATAAACTCTTTTAGTCCTATATAAAGCACTCTGGAGTTTTATTTGTATGACAGGTTACGGGTGAAGTAGAATTTCGCTGAAGCGACAAACATATGCTTACCATCAATTTTCTTGCAGAAATAACTTGATATTTATAAAACAATTTGGTGGTTGAGTTACTACGTCCGGACCTGCCGTTCGCAAGGACGTAAGTTCGATTGCCAGTGCGGCCATCCTGTTATCGTTTTTTTTTTGTTTTTTGTTTTTTTTATGGCTTCCCGAAATCAGTCTATGTGATCGTTGTAAAGGCCATGACCGAGTTCTAAGATGTTCCTGGCATAATATCCTCTCCCACCTCTAAAGATCGTGTGTCTTGACGATCCGTGTAACTATGCATTTCTTTTCTTCTCTTTTACTTTTGTTTTTTTTTTAATTTTTATTTTTTTTTTTTAAAGAAACACAATGATTGTAATGTGTGAGTTACTCTTACATAGATTGTATAAAAAATTGAATCTTTTAAAAAAATACTAAAATTTTTTTAAGAAAAATTAATAACAAATGATTTAAAAGAAAGCGTTCATTATGCGTTTTTCTAAATAGTCTTTCAAATGGTATGTATAAATAAATGCAATAACATTATTGAAGGTCTTTTTTTTTAACATAGGTATTCCACTACATATTTAATACTGGTTTCATGCAATTCTACATCCGATAGTAGACCTACATATGTTTTTTTGTACAAAAAATGTTAACTGCTGAAGCATAAAATTTTTCAAAATCATTAATTTAGATATTTTGCGAAAAACCGGAAAGGTCATTGCAGTTTTTCTGTTAACTTTAGCAGGCTATATAATTAATTTTTTATAATATGTTTTCGGATCAGTAGTTTCGAAAATAAATCGGAGCGAATGCTATATTTCTTGTGGTTTTTCGGAAAAACTTCCTACAAATCATGGTATAAAAAGGAAAAGCCATGCATTTTCGAGCCGGTCGGTTGCCAGCTTTCATTTGATATCCAAGAAAATTCTCACGACAACCGTATGAAATGTAATCTTCCTGTATCAGCTCTTGTTTGTTTGTGGATTAATTTCAAAATAGAGATTTATTCCGGTATAAAATCATTATTTTTTGTAAACACTAGGTGCCAATTGTATTAAGGTGTTACATTGTATGTTTGACCACTGTCTGCTACACTACGTCAATCACCTGAACTGGAAATCGTGAAAGCCCTTAAGAGAGTTATTCTAGGCCTGGAACTAGATTCAGGGTATCAAGTTCCTTTCCTCCGTTTGTTTTGAAGACTTTGCAATGTCGGTTTTTTTTTGCTGTGTGTAAAGAATTGCAACTATACTCACAATTCAAGCCTACCGTTCTTAAGGTACCAAATGGCCAGAAAGTTTTAGGATCCCATTGAAGGGAAGATCGCCGTCAACATTATCTTTTTTTTTAATTTTTTGCTCAGGGTTTTACGCCTCGTCGATGTCGAAGTCATTAGAAGTGAGAGGGGATTGGCGACAAGGAACCGGAATGGATGGAGCCATGACGTTTGTGATGAACCATTCCGAAATTCACCTGGAATGATTATGGTAAAATATGTAAAATCGAAATCAGGACGACTGGAAAGGGATTTAAACTGCGTCTTCCCAAATGACAGGCCCGAGCATTATCAATGCCCCACCAGGCTGTTCAACATTATCATATGCTTTCGCACCGTATGCACGGCGCAAAGATTGGGGCTTTAACTCAGGCCTTTAATAATTAATTATATAATTACGAGTTACGAATTAAATAAACTTTTGTTTGCATAAGTTATAACTAAAATCTTATTAGTTATTCACATTACTGATATGAGGAATCGGGATGTTGCTTTGCAAACTAACAACACCGTTATACCTACGTTTGACATTAATACACATTTATTACATAATTATAATTTATCAAATGTTATTAAAAATGCTATCACACAACGAAACAAACATCTTGAAATCCAACAACGAGTACACTTTACATCAGTGCTCGGGGTATTTCTATACGTCCATTGATTAATCTCATTGGGGCAATGAAATTTTCTTTAGGCCGACACTGGGCTGATCAATATTATAAAAAACTCATGGAAGACGTCAATTTATCTCATGATACCAATGTGCCAAGAAAATTCGCCTGTCTTCCACACAAACGTGGTATCACTGACTGGATTGGGAAACTGTTTAAGCGGGTGGAGGTGCGAATCGTGTATAAAGCTCACTGCAAACTTGGCCAGTCATTATCTAGGGTAAAAGACAGATTACACCCACACCAGCTTACGGGTGTTTATGTAACCCTCTGCAGCTGTGGCAGTTTATACATCGGAGAGACAGGTCGCACAGTGGCGGAGAGACTTAAAGAACATATCCGCCACTACAAATATAACAACAGTGACAAATCTGCCGTCGTTCGCCATGCTATTGACACCGGGCATGAAATAAAATTTCAAGATACGAGGCTGCTGTGGAGAGAAGACCAGTGGTGGCCTCGACGTGTGAAAGAGGCAGCAGAAATCTTTAAGAATTCAAACAACATTAACGAATATAGCGGCCTTTTCCTCTGCGATGCTTGGCGACTGTTGCTATGTGAACATAAATATAAACAGTATCACTGAAGAAGGATGGAGTATTACAGCCGAAAGCTTAGACAATCCAATAAACGACGCGGCATAGCCCGTAAAGCTATAAATCAAATATTATAATAATTTGCGCTGGTAACCATATCGGTGGGGTTACCACTTAGCAGAAGGCGACGAGTCTTCTGCCCATAGTCGTCCGACGTGATGATTATATTTTTTGATGGCCGTCGGAGACCTACGTCCACTCGAGATAACGATATTGAACACAAGAGCAACCACACACCCCACCGGCGTTACTCACCACACATCTGCCCGAAACTGGGATTACAGTTACGGGCAGCCCAATCAAATTCGGCACCATATGTTAGGAGTAGCGTAAATCAGTCTCGACCATTAAAAGTACTCGTTATTAACTGTAGAAGTGTTTGTAATAAGCAGCCTGAGCTTGAAAGCATTATTAGTAGTACAGAAGCAGATATTGTATTAGGTACTGAAAGCTGGTTAAAACCGGATATAAGTTCAGCAGAAATATTTAACGATAGAATGAATGTTTTCCGTAAGGATAGGTTGAACTCCAATGGAGGCGGTGTATTTATAGCTGTTAGTAAACACCTGTCGTGTAGCGAAATAAATATCGATACGGTCTGTGAAATCCTATGGATTAGACTAAAAGTAGCTAGGATAAAACTTGTATTAGGGTCCTTCTATCGTCCACCAGATGCAGATGTATCTATTGCTGAGGCCTTAAGAACTAATGTAAGTAATATAGCTCGTCAATTTCCAGATCATGCAATAATACTAGGAGGTGACTCCAACTTTCCGTATATCGACTGGAATAATTACGTCCACGTCACTGGTGGCCGGGATAAAACATCCTGTGAAATTATTCTTGACCTTTTCTCAGATCTTAATCTGGAGCATCTCGTCACTGAACCAACGCGGTGCCACAACGATAACGAAAACATTTTAGATATTCTCGTTACGAATACGCCTTAGTTATTCACGGACATTTCTACCACCATGGGAATAAGTGATCATAAAGCTGTAATTGCTACAGTAAAATAAATAGCCGGGCGCAAAAAGAAAAAATAAAGGGTCGTTTACAGGTTTGAAAAGGCCCCAAAGGAGAGTTTAAGAACGTTTTTGAGGGATAATTACCTTACCTCGATAGAAGCAAGATGCTCGGTTAAGACATGTGGCTTCGATTCATGCATATAGTCAGGGAAGGTATGGACTTACATATACCGAAAAGGACAATCAGGAATGGGAACGATCCCCCGTGGTATACACGTGAAGTTAAAAGGTTACTTTAAAAACAAAGGAAGATACATGCACGCTCAAGGACGACGATGTATAGGAGTGATTTAGAAAAGTTAGCTGAGACAAGAGAACATGTTAAAAATGCGATGTGCGAGGCTTTTAACGACTTTAGATGCAACTCACTTTCTAAGAGTCTCAACGAAAAACCAAAGAAATTTTGGTCGTATGTAAAAAAAGTTAGTGGTAGTGACAACAATATGTCAGTTCTACTACAAGACGGCCGGGAAGCCCTCATTTCCATCCCTTTGAGGAAGAATGCTCCAACTATTTGGTGGAACACAGATTGTTCTCGACAAGTCGCCCTTCGACGTGCGGCTCTCCGGGAATTTCGTAACCACCCATCCCAGGACTCGTATCTTCGATATCAGCAAGCATCTGCTCGTGCTAAGCGGTTTCTAAAGGCGACTAAGAGACATAACTGGAAAGAATTCTGTTCCTCTTTGAACAGACAGACCAAGATAAAAGATGTATGGAAACGTATAAAAGTACTTCGCAACAGAAACTACAGTCCGCGCGAATGCTCCGACGATACCAGTTGGCTGGAGGATTTTGCTGATAGAATAGCTCCACCTTCTCCATGTCTCCCCCATATAATTTTACGGAAGAAGATTCTAACCATTTTCTGTGCACATTTTTCACCTTCAATGAACTCCGAACGGCACTCAAGAACTCTGCCAATACATCACCAGGCATAGATGATGTTCGCTACCCTATGCTACAGCACCTTCCAGATGAAGCCCTCAAACTTCTCCTTAGTATCGTCAATGAGCTGTGGTCTAAGAAATGCATTCCTGAAGCGTGGACGACACAAATAATAGTTCCTCTTCTGAAGTCTGGAAAAGAACCAGGTGATGCCGCATCCTACCGCGCTATCGCCCTTTCTACATGCATTGGTAAGACGGTCGAAAGAATGATTAAACATCGACTAGAATGGTGGCTAGAATCACGATCCTTGTTACCCAACTCACAAAACGGATTCCGCAAGGGCCGAAGTACCTACGACAACCACGCTACCTTAGTCACGGCGATCCAAGCATCCTATCTGGAAAATAAGTATCTCACTGCATTGTTTTTGGACATATCTGCGGCTTATGATAATGTACGAATACCGATCCTGATGGACAAACTCATCGCACTAGGTCTTCCTCAATATCTTGTGTCTCGCATCTATCAACTTCTGCAAAAAAGACAGTTATATTTTCGGTTCAAACACGTCCTGATTGGACCTCGATGCACCCACCAAGGTCTTCCTCAAGGCGCAGTGCTCAGTCCCCTCCTGTATACAATTTACGTGCGGGAACTGGAGAGCATTCTGCCTCTTGCCGTGAGCATTATTCAGTACGCTGACGACGTTTGCATATTCACCTCAGCGACATCGGTTACGGCAACTAAGTGTCTTCTTCTACAAGCTATACTTAGCTTAATCCAGTGGCTCTTCGAACATGGCCTGGACTTCTCTACAAGTAAATCCTCAGCAGTGATATTTACGAGAAAGAGAATCCACCCCCCCATCTACAACTTCATTTTGGGTCCCCTTAACGTGCTTGTTAAATCTCACGTGAAATTCCTTGGACTGGTATATGATTCTCGTCTCACCTGGTCAGCTCACATACAGCAACTTGTCCCAAAATTGGAACAAGTTCTTAATATTTTACGTACGCTGACTCGAGTTTGGTGGGGAGCTCATCCATGTACATTGTTGATACTCTATCGCACCCTTCTCAGATCAAAACTGGATTATGGAAGCACATTCTATTTCAGTGGCAGTAAACGTCTACTAATTAAACTGGATCGCATTCAGTATCAAAGCATTCGTATTTGCCTGGGAGCTATGACATCCACACCTACGAATGCGCTTCTTTTGGAAGCAGCAGAAATGCCCTTTAATGTTCGCTCACAACTCCTGTCAAATAAATTTTTATTGACACGTGCTTATTCCATAAATTCACCAGTTCTCCGGCATCTTATCAACCTACAACAGCTAGTGAAAAAGAGAGGTCGGTGTCTATTTGTCCAAAGGTATCCACTGTTGCAAAGTCTTGAGTACCTATCAACACTCCTCCCTGACCTCCAGCAACAGGAAATGACGACTATATACGACATACCTTACCAACAATGTGTGACCCCTTTGGCAGTAAGCTGCCTACCGGTGTATACACAACCTTGTCAACCAGTTCAACAACTTTGTCAGGAATATTTATCTGTTAGATGTCCATCTTCAGTTCAGATATACACCGATAGATACCTTTGACAGGTAGGGTAGGCTGTGCATTCTACTCAGTGGCGGCCCTAGGGCGGTGCGAGCGGTGCGAGCGGTGCGACCGCACCGGGCGCCGTTATATGGTGGGCGCCGAAAATGCAGCGAGAGATCGTCTGCGCAAAAAATGAAAAATGAATTCTATAATAATTAATATATTATTTTAACACACATCATCTAGAAGATTTTATAAAAGTAAGAGTTTCAGCTTAATGGATAGTCGTATGGTATCATAGAATAGAGTCAATTAGAGTTGCTACTCGAGTCAGTTCGAGTTATTCAAATCATGAAAATCACAACTCATTCCAAAGTTAGCACCCTCCCGTGCCGCGTTGCGCCTCTCCCGCACCTGTTTCATGCCTTCTCGGTTGTAGTCTGGGAACTTCATGCATGGGGCGAGATTCAACTTATTTCTCTCTTTCTACCATATTAAACCTTCGGTGATCACAATTAACGTTGGTATCATAAATATTTACAAAGCTTATCTGTCTTTTACAGAGAGGACATGTCGCTAAAGTAAAAAAAAAAAAAAAAAAAAGCCCTGTATGGCGCACAATACTTAAAAGAAAACAAAATCAAGACGAAATTGAGAAGCCTTCAAAATTGCTGCATTTTTTTTAAGTCGCCTGATCGTCGTCACCAAAACTAGTTCAACACGAGACGGAAGAAAATTTTTAATGGAAGTTATTCAAATGAGGCTTATGATGAAGAGCAGTATGTGCGAGAAGATATATCTATGGCTAGAACATCGTCTGCTGTTCAAAAGATTACAAATGGGTATACAAGACATGCCACCACAGTCGCCTTTTCAAAGTACAAATTATGATGATATTTCAAAATTGTCGCTCATTGACTCTGCTGACAGAGATGAAATAATTATTGAAGCAACGAAAAAATCTAATAAAAAAAATCATGGACGTCGTTTTCCAAATACGTATTTTCAAAAACACCAAATGAAGAAACTTATAAAAGTAGATAGTTCCTTTATTCTAAATCTGCGGATAAAGTATATTGTTCATATGTTGTTTATTCAACAGAAGGTCTCATTTTTATTTGGTAAAGAAGGATTAGATTAATGGATTTACTTATCAGAGCGTCTCAAAACTCACGAAACTTCATCAGATCACAATCACACAATGCTCAGTTGGATAGAAGCGTTAATTCCATTAAATACCTAGACAAGCATTTGTGTATACAGACTGAAGACGAAAAATCACAGTGGGCTGCATTCCTCTAATGAATGATATCTTGTTCAGAGGAAGCTTTGGACGTGAAATAGTAAATAATTCTAATGATGATAACTTCCTGGGTATATTGCAACTGCTAGGAAAATATTACCCTGTGGTGATGGAACATCTCCGCCGTATTGCTAATAACGAGAATAATATCTTATTAGATTAGCAAAAGTATTCAAAACGAATGAAGTTCGTAATAAAATTTTGACTATTGTTAGGTCGTCTAAATATTTTTCCATCATACTGAATTGAACTCTTGATGTAAGTCACGTCGAACAATTATCTTTGACTTTGATTTTTGCTGACACTAATGAAGACGAAGTATTACGCTGTGCTTGCAATCCGGAAAGTGACTCTTTGGGACCCTGCCCTGTTTAGCATTGATACTTAACAAAAGTTCGATTTGGATATGAACGATTGTCGAGGCCAAAGATATGACAGTCGATCCAATTTGGTAGGAGGAACAAATGTGGCAAAAGCAAAATTCTGAACCAGTATCTTCAAGCATATTTTAATTCAAGTAACTGTCATTAAATTTGGTAATAGCTAGTGCCGCCAAAATATCAGTTAAATCGGTTTCCTTGTCCGGATTTCTTTGAAGAATATTTGTGTTATTCTCTCGATCAAAAAAGCGATGGGAAGTGGTATTCAAGCACTCAGGACTACCGCCAAAACATTTGCGAAACTCGTTTCAAGAATAGAGTTTCTAGCATCCCTACAGTTCGTTGTCACTACTCTTCAGATCGTGAGGCCCTTCTGAAACGAATTATTCAGTTGCAGCAACGGATACCTTGTCACTTAGCCAGATCATGGATCAATTTTAGTTAATAATTACATTGGTGACTTGGTATAATACATTGTTTCAAAGGCTATGCAGACGAAAGTGGATTTATGAAAATCTTCACATATGTTGAAAAACAGCTCGGGGGGTGGAAGAGGATATTCTCTACCGCCCCGAAACTGTTACTGACCTGTTGAAATTTGTTTTGACAGCTTCGTTATAATGTCCTCTTCACGTTTTCCATCCTCCTTTCTCCGAAAAGTCGCCACGAATTAAATTAAAAATGCCGAAATGTGAGAGTGAAGCGCAGCTATTAGATGCCTCAGGCGCTCAAAAACAATGACAAAATTTTGAAATGATGGTTAAAACTTTGTTGTAATATTTTATTGCCGTTTTAGCTACATTTCGTTGTTAAAAACCGCACGAAATTAACAGATAGAAAATTTTTATCCGAGATGCAGTACAACAAGGCTCGCCATCTTAGAATCGATACAGCGATGAGAGATAATCGATTGCTTCCGTTGTAAACAAATGCGTCGTTCCTGATATAGATACCGCAGAACGAATTTCCCGTAAACTTTTTACTCTTGGTCCAGTCCGAATTTCAACCTAACCACTATCACTATAACAGAACTAACCTATTTAGGTTGATATGATCCCTGTACCAATAATCTTTGTGCCATTTTTGCATTGTTGCTACCATTTCGCGGTTGTCGTTTCACATTTCGGCATTTTTAATTTAATTCGCGGCTACTTTTCCGAGAAAGGAGAGTTCAAAACTAAGCAGCTAAAACAAATTTCAACAGGTCAGTACCAGTTTAGGGGCGGTGGATAATATCCCCTTCCACCCCAGCTCGGAACTTGAGCTCTGATAACTGGCAGCTGGAGAAGTTGATTCTCAGACTGGAAAATTTCCTATTATTAACCTAGTCAGAGGCCAAAGAAAGTAAAGATTTTTTGAGTATTAGCCATAAATGAAATAGCAACAGATCCAGAAGAATTGTTTACAATGAACATGTTTTTGCATATCATCGATAGAATAGAGAATGTGTTGGTCACTATATTAGCACAACTTTCCAAGGGCGTAGCAGGATTAGCTTCAGAGTGGGGCAATAACAATGAAAAATACTTGTTGAAAATGGTTTTACCTGGGAGGGGGGGGGGAATAAATGCATTTAATCTGTTTAATAATTAGTTCGCGAGGGTTCTGGGAAAATTTTGGTAAAGTTTATTATTAAGAGTGTGAATTTTTATTTTCATTTATTTTCTATTTTTAAATATTTTAAAAAATTATTAAAAACTGCGAATTTGACGTGTAAGTGAAGTGAGCATTGTGTTCGCCACAGTAGCTCAAATAAACCTTTTCAAACATATAGTATTTCTTTTTACTGTTGTTTCTCATTCATACCACTGCTATCCTGTACTAATCTTTCCGAGGTTTGAGATATTATCATATATAAAGAGTATCTTTTGCCCGCGGCTTTGCTCATTTATAAAGAATTCATATACATATTCGTATCCGAATCACACGGGAACTGCTATTTGGTATAAAAGTAGATGGCCAATACATTATTCCAAATTTATCCTAAGCAGTTAAGTAGTTTCGACGTGAAATAGAAAAATATCCGCACTAACAAACTTTTATATTTATGACATTAGTAGGATATAAAAACCGTATGTTATCTTCAGTCTATCTATATGGACAACTTAATCACTAATAAGAGATTGCTCATTTGGGACGCCACAATGAGATCTCGCACCACATGAAAAACTTGCTAGGGCCGCCTCTGATTCTACTGCCCCGAGACACAACACGCTCAGAGGTTCCGCCTACCAGGTCACCTACCAATCTATTCCGCGGAAGCCATTGCCATCAATCAGGCTCTTATATACGCCAGAAGATTTTTACGGCGAAGTGTACTAATACTCACTGATTCACTTAGTGTTCTTCGCTCCTTGGCCATACCCCTTATACTCCAGCGAACTAATACACACAACATCAGCATAGTTCAACAGACTGTAGAACTTAATCAACGCGGTTGCACTGTTAATTATATCTGGATACCCGCGCACTCTGGAATTAGGCATAACCAGTACGTAGATATGTTAGCCAAGGTGGCATGTAGCTCGGGCCGAAGCTTAATAACACCCAGCAATACAACTGATTATCATGCAACAATGGTCAGCAATGCATAGCACCAATGGACGAGGAGCTGGAATGAATCTAAACAATACAGAGGCCGACAGTACGCTCTAGTTCAGACCTACCCTCCACGAAAACCTTGGTTTTCAAGATGGAATACTCAACGACGGTACATTACTTCTATTATTCGTATGAGATTCCACCACGGCGCCTTCCGTAGTCATCTTTTTCGCATCAAGGCGGTAAACACACCTTACTGCACATGCAACGGACAGGAAATACAGGACCTTAATCACTTATTTTTCAACTGTTCCAATTTTCAAAAACAGCAATCAACATTCATCAAGTCTCTTGTGCGAGCACAGCAGCCATTTCCAACTAACATTGCAGTACTACTCGCTACAAATAACAACAGAATCTATTGTATCATCAAGGATTATATCAAAGACAGTGACCTACATATTTAATGTATCTATATATCTGCATATTTTTACATACTATTAATATTATTACCTTGTTACTTTACCAGGCTGACTGTATGGTCTATTCAAGACCTAAGGTCAAATAAATAAATAAAAAAAAAGTTGATGATAGCCGCGAAAAGGCTACTGTATTTAACACCGAATTTAAAAATTCTTTCACTGACGAAAACATGGAAAACATTCCCGCTTTTGCACGGCGTGTAAAATTTCAGATGGATCCAGTTCAAATTGATAGTGTAGGTATCATAAAGCAATTAAAGCTCCTGAAGTGGGGGAAGGCGCCGGGTCCTGATGGTATTCCAGTAAGATTATTTTCGGAATACGCGAGAAGAAATAGAACCATTTCTATCAGATATGTTTCGTAAATCTTTAGAAGAAAGAAAAGTACCTTCTGACTGGAAAATAGCGCAGGTGATTCCCGTTTTCAAGAAAGGTGATCGGAGAGATCCTAGGAATTATCGACCCATATCTCTAACATCTGTCTGCAGTAGAATTCTGGAGCATGTCATATGCTCTAACGTTATGAAGTTTCTGGATGAAAACGAGTTACTTACAGCAAACCAACACGGATTTCGTAAGAACCGTTCGTGTGAAACGCAACTGGCTCTATTTTCGCATGACGTAATGAAGGTTATCGATGCAGGATCACAAGTTGATGCTATTTTCTTGGATTTCCAGAAGGCTTTTGACTCTGTACCACATAACCGCCGTTTGGCGAAGATTCGAGCGTACGGTATATCTGATCAGATCTGCGAATGGATACGCGATTTTCTAACTGGTCGGTCGCAGTATGTCGCTGTTGACGGGGAAGCCTCTTCAAAGCTAGATGTTACTTCGGGCGTTCCTGAAGGAAGTGTAATAGGACCACTTCTTTTCTTAATTTTTATAAACGATCTCGGTGACAACGTTAATTGCAGGATGCGATTTTTTGCTGATGATTCACTTATTTATAGGGAAGTGGGGTGCTCTGACGATTGCTTAGAAATACAGCGCGATCTGGATGTTATTTCGGAATGGTGCCGTAAATGGCAGCTTACACTTAACTGTAAAAAGTGCAAGGCAATGCAAATAAGTAATAAAAAGACCCCGTTTGCTCACGAGTACAAAGTTAACAATTCAGTTGTTGACACGGTCGATTCCCTGAAGTATCTAGGCGTAACAGTACAAAGCAACATGAAATGGGACTTGCACATAACTTCCGTCGTAGGCAAAACTAATTCTAAACTACGTTTTATAGGTCGTATTTTGAGAAGCTGCAATGCTCGTACAAAGGAAATAGCGTACAAAACACTAGTGCGTCCGCATTTGGAATACTGTTGTGCAATTTGGGATCCGTATCGCAAGGGATTGATTGACACGTTAGAGAAAGTACAGAGGAGAGCCGCTCGATTCGTGACCGCTAGTTACAGTCCTTATGTAAGTGTCACAGAGCTGATACGTGGGTTAGGCTGGGATTGTTTGGCGGACAGACGACGTCGTTTTCGTTTAAATTTGTTGGAGAATATGCGAAAATCTCTCATTTACGAGTGCAACGAAATACTGCTTCCGCCAACCTATTTAGGTCGCAATGACAGAAGGGATAAGATTCGAGAGATAAGATGCCGTACTGATACATTTATGTATTCTTTCTTTCCTCGTTCTATTCGGGATTGGAATACTCTAAAATAGGATTGGTGCTTAGCACCCTCTGCCACCCACAGTAATTGTGAATTGCAGAGTATAGATGTAGATGTAGATGTAGACATCTCTTTCTGCAGGCTGGCCACGCACTCACCACACAGCTTACAAACTACTCTACCAGCCCCACCGCCTCACCCTAGTTGCAAGCTGCGTTTCTTCACTGAGGGCTACTCGGCCCAAGGTCACATTCCGGATCGCGTTCAGCGCCAAGTAAATATATTTCGATGTAGTGTGACAATACACTACAGGAGTTGAGCACACTCAGCTTTCCTAGCCTGCAGATAAAATGCCGAATGAGGAAAATTGAGGAAATTTTTGCCGTCATCAGGCTTCGAAACAGGTATCAAATGCCACAAGGTGTTAACTATCTCGTTCACGAGGCAGGATGTCTCTGCAGTCCTTGCCTGATAATTGCGCCATATACTTTATGTTGATTTTTGGTGGTAGCAACAAAAGCGGTGCCTGTGGTGACATTCTGTCGAGTATCGACTCCGGATGGAAGCTAATTCTGTGAAAACGTGCCTTTGAGGGTAGGTAGACACGCACCCACGCCACGTCGCACTAAATTTTAACAGATTCGCTTTCAAAATAAGCCACTGCGGCGTGCAGAGGTGCAACAAAAAGCGGCTTTCAGCCCTCGCCGAGTCTGCCGACAACTTGATTAGCTCGCTCGCCTCCAAAGGCCGGGCGCCATGCCTGTCTTTCAGTTTCCGGCTGCCCATTGTCTGATATTTACCGCAAATTGGCGGCAGAAACAGCCGAGCAGCATAGCGTGTCGCCACGCCGATAAAAGAACATAAAGCTGTTGTGTTTCACGGCAGCATGTTATATCTACGCGGCTATATTTAGGTGTCGGTAGAAGAGACTGTTTTTTTTACTAACATGGTTTTGTGCTTCACTAAAATAGTGATGCTTTATCATTCGGCTACGCAAAAATTATAATACTTTCTTCGAAATATTCTAACTAATCATATTTCACTCTTGTATAAATAGTTTGGTGCAAAAACATTCCCTTCTTTTTACTAGCTGCTATTGAATTGTGAACTATTAATTTAATGTAGGTTTGGAGTATTATCTACATATTAGTTTTGCTAGCTAAAGATATCCATTTTTATAGATTTAATAAAAAAATATCTGGTCACCTCCTCAGCCTTACAAAGTGATTCCATCTCTCCAAAATTATTTTCATCTGTCTTGGAGATGGTAATATCAAAGTTAGAATGGCCAGAAAAAGGAATTAGAATCAATGGCAGAAGACTTAACAATTGGAGTTTTGCTGACGACTTTGCGCTTGTGGCTAATGACGCTGATGAACTACTAACCTTGGTTGCCGACATCGAATCCGTGTGTAAAGCAATTCTCTGGCCTCGCATTCGGGAGAACGCGGGTTCGAATTCCCTTATAGTCATCCAAATTTGTTTTTTCCATGGTTTCTCCAAAGCACTCCAGGTGAACGCCGGGATGCTTTCCTCAAAAGGTCATGGTCAAATTCCTTCCCGTTCATTGCCCCCAAGCCATAAGTAAAAAAATTTAATGCAATTGGCCTAAGAATGAATCTTTGCAAAACAAAAATTATGTTTAAATGCGCGTTCCAACGGCGCGTGGTGGGCAGTACGCGCCTTTCATCTTTTACCGCCTGGCGGTGGGTCGAGGTGCACCGTCCCTGCTAGCATATGCGGCAAAGATGAATGGCGTTCCCTACCACGCTCCGAGGTTCGCGCCGTGGAACGGAGCTTAACACATGGGCCACAGAGGGGACTGTACAACTAGATAATAAATCTTTAGAAAGTGTAAATGAGTAAATTTATCTTCGCCAGCTTGTAAACATCAGAGGTGATGTTAGACCTGAAATTTTACGTCGTATCAAGGTGTTATGGAAGCTTTTGGGAAGCATTTTATTATCCTCAGATCTAATTTGCCCACAAATCTAAAGAAAATAGTTTATGACCAGTGCATTCTTCCTGTGCTGATATTCGGCTCTGAGACCTGAAATTTAAATGAATTAACAAAAAGTATTCTTAGGATTCACAAAGAGCTATGGAAAGGTCAATACTAGGTTTAACTAGAAAAAATAAGAAAAGAGCAACTGACATTAGGTCAGTTACGAAGGGCACAGTCGTCTTAAAGAAGACATGATCCGTGAAGTGGCAATGGGCCGTCTATATTGCACTGAGAAACGTTCCCTAACTGTTGGAAAGTAAGCGTGAAATATTTATATGTGAAGCTGCTGCTACTGTATATTCCACTACTCAACACATTTTGCGTGTTTTTAAATGCCCACATCTGATTGAATCAGATGTTTAGGTTGACTTGCCTGGACCAGAATGGAAAACCATGCATTTTGTTTAATCATAAGACAGGAGGAGTTTAGCTTTAGTTTTTAACTTAAGTTCGTTT
>JARYHS010013631.1:129178003-129351520 GCA_031002005.1 Vandiemenella viatica | reverse complement strand
AGGGTCGAGGACGAGCTGCGGCTGTCGCGGAGGAGAGACTCCAGACGCCACTCCACCCTTCGCTCAGCGGGTCGACTACCTGGCCTGCCGAAACACGACGCAGCTCTGCAAGCCCCGTCGCCGCGGTCGTCGACACAGCCCTAGTCGCGGGTCACCGACACGACTCTCTCATTGCGTTGCTCAAACATTACGGTAACGCAATCGTCTACAGAGACCACAACGAGCTCCAACAAAATTAAAGAACTGTAAATTCCAGTACCAAAGAGGGAACAAACCATTTACCCATCAAGTAATTGTTTCTCCGAAATAACTTTGCTTCTATGTATAAATCAATAAAATCAGTATGTTTCTCATTAGTAATTCATGTTCACTTGTATAATGTGAAGGACCACCTCGGAAGAGAACCCCACCAACAATCATTTATTTGTATTAATCAGTAAAAGTTTATAAAGTAGTTAATCCCAGAGATATACAGAGAGGGGACCACTACAGGCTTCGCCTCTACTTCCCCCATGCAGGGCGGTGGGTTTTTGCCATTACTTCCATCCGTAGACCTCCCCCCTCCCCCCCAAATGTACAATACTTGCATGGACATAGCTAGTTGCTTACCATGCTACTACATTTGTGGACTGAGATATTTCTTTCAGTAGTGTTGGAAAGAAGGTTCAAAACTTTAAGCTATTCTATAACTTCATAATATAATGCTTATTGCTAAACTGTATAGAAATCAAATCGCTGTAATTGTAGCTTATAATTAACGTTTCTTATATTCACACAACAAGTTCCCTTACAAAAAGTTATCGATCTACATCCAACAAGTGTATTCTCATTGGAGATCAGAATATATTTTAAACAATTGCTGTAAAAACATACACAATGTTTTTATATTACATTACATAATATATATTTTACAGCAAGGAAATAATGAATGAAAAATACTTGGGACAACATGGGTTCGAACCCAAGACCACCAAGTCAAGAAGCAAGTGCGCTACCACTCAGCCACCTTCAATATATACAGAACTGCCTCGTTAATTATATAACCAAAGTAAAGATAGTATTTAAAGATACAAAATTTCAAGTAATCTGTATAAAGAATCAGACTGTTAGTACGGAAGGAATAAGTTTAAAAAAAATATTCTAGATCAAAACTGGACGGATTTTTTTTCCATTTCGCCAATGTGTCTGCTCTCTTCACACCGTCCAGCTATGAGACACGATTCCTGGTATAGGAAAATGCTACACCACTGCCAGTAATCAGAAGACGTGGCAACGTTGTAGATAGCCAATGTGGAACATGGGACGGGAAAAGTCTTAAACTTTCCTACTCCTTCGACAAGAAGAATACCTTTATAATGCGAAAATAATACACGTAATAATCAACACGAGCAGCACATTCGACAAAAGATTTATATAATTCATATAAATGCTGGAAATTATGCTGGTAATTGAAAATACAGTGGGAATACACATAATTATACGAGGGCAATCCAAAAGTAAGGACTCTGAGCGTTAATTATTTTCTTTAATTTAAAGGTTTAGAAAAGTGGTGACGCTCTGGCCTCTAACATCGGGAGGTCATAGACTGAAATCCTCGTTCGGTCATGCAGATCTGGGGTTTTGAAGGTTTCCCAAATCACTCCATAAGAAAAACTGGAATTATTCCTTTAAAAGGGCATGACGACATCCTTGCCACTACTCCTATCGCGCCTCTCGGTAGGACCAAATTATTTAAAATTACAAATGGACGAAATTAGAAATGTATCATTCAATTATAATTTCTTAAATTAAGAGCAGGGTTAATTTTCAAGGATTCATAGAAACCAAAGGAAAGTATTTTCCAGTTTACAAAGACTGTTTCGCGGTTCAGATTCGTGATTTTTTAACTACAATACTCCTCGACACTTTGCCGGTTATAAATAATTCCAGGATGATAGTAGCTTAACAAATTGTATGGCGACTGTATTGTTTGTGAACTTTTCACGCTAGAGGCGAGTCTAGAAAACTATATGGTAGGAGTAGAACATGCCACTTGCCAATGGACACAGAAAGAACTTTCTTAAAGCCAATTTAAGGAAGAATGAGAAGTATTTCCTTGTTCAGTCTTGATGACATTTGAGATCAGAAATTATTTTTAAACCATTCTCTGTAAAACATAAATATTACCCATATGTAGACACTTTATGTTTTACACATATATACTATGTATTTATCAACAAGTGAAATGGAAATAAAGAACGAAAAATACACAACTTGAAGCTGGATCGAACTCACGACCGTTGGATCACCACACCACAGCTTTACCACAGAGCTGCGACTACATTACAGGACGAAGGCCCCGTCCGTCATGTAAGCGAAGTAAAGATATATAAAGAAAGAAAATTTCGTGATTAAATGGATATTGACAATTTGTATAAAGAATCAAACTGTTATAAAGGATGAAATCAATTATATAAAGGTATAATAGGTCAAACAGGAGGAAAACGGAAATGTGTCTTTACTTTTGATAATGTCTACTAGCTATGAGACATTAGTCCCTGAACACGGATATCTCTTCAGCACTGCTAGAAAACCGTCAATCTGACAACGTAGCAGGAAATTTGACAACGCTGTATGAGGAAATAAATCTTAAATTTCCTCTTACTGGCCTCTATAACACGCAAACTAAATAATTTATCATCAGCACATTAGTTTAAAAGTTTATTGGTTTGTCTTCAGTTATCCAACTTAAATAATCAGGCTGATATATAAAAATACAGCTGGAATCCATGTTGATTGTACGAAGAAAATCCCAAAAGTAAGGTGACCAAACCAATTATAGATACAAAATCAATTTATTTTCAGTAATATATTCATCATTTTAAATGCTGAAAATTATATTTTTTTCTATATAATCACTTTTTAACCGAAGCAGTTTTTTTAAACATTGTGACAGATTGTAATGACTGAGTGTGATGGGATAAGCAGTGACACTGGCCTCGCATTCTGGAGGCTACAGATGCAACTCCTTGTACGGCCATCCAGATTTGTGTTTTCCATGGTTTCCCCAAATCACTCTAGATGAATGCTGGGATGGATGTTTTAAAAGACCATGGCCGAAGTCCTTCCGTTCCTTGTCCCCAGTCCGTCACCTCGACGTCGACGAGGCGTAAAGCCATAAGCTAAAAAAAAGTTATATCTGGTATGTTCTTTGAAAATAGTCACTCTTTCAAAAATTTCAGAGATGAGTGTGCTAGAAATCGTTAGTTATGAGGAGTTAATTTAAGAGATGAATCTTTTTATAGCCCTGTGCTTACAGTTAGGGAAGATTTTATTCAGCAAGATTTAATAGAAATAGGTTTTTTTTGTCTGATGTGTTAATTTTTATTAATTGTTTATTACAGAAATTACATATGTTATATGTAAGAGTGGGTATGTTGGAATGGTTTGAAAACGAAAGGAAAAAAAAATCACCCAACATAGTTTCGAACCTACGACCGCACAGTTATTAGCCGGGAACCTTCACCGCTAGACCATACAGCCGGCTATGCGGGCTTTCTCATCCAGTCGGTAAACAAACCATCCTATATGGAACTTCCTAGCATCAGAATATTGCAGAAGGAAATCGTTGTTTCAGCTGTGCAGTCGAATTTGATAGAGGAAAGAAAGTTCTTTAACGGAATAAACCGAATGCGTTAACAGTGTGTCTGCCTTGCATTCTAACTTTGTAATAAATTCTAAATATAAACCTAATGACACTGCATAAAATCTCTCTAATAAGTTTTTGTCTTATTATCGATCGCGACATCTTATTGTTAGACCAACATTCACAATATCACAAACAGTTCTATCACATTCACTGCTTAAAGATTCAGGATCGTGAACTTAATACTTGATGTTTTTCAAATCATCTGAAAAATCATTAGATGAAAGCAATGATATCAGTGACTGATAAGGATTTGGGTCAAATAACTGCATTACATTAAAATATAGTACGTAATCATGGAAACAGTTACCACGGATTTAAATGAACAATAGAACAAAGAATAGCCCTTCGGCAATGAAAAATGGAAAAGGGAACCATACAACAATAGCTGACGATAGGGTTATTTGCAAATGCTAGCGAGAAATCTTTTCCAACCGGCATGGTTTATTTAGGATTTGAAAGTTTACGGACCTAGAATAAGACGTCTGCTAAAAGGCAATGAACGACTGGCAGAAAGGCTGGTAGGTTTTATCTTCATAAACTTGACAGCAAAAATACGTTATAATGCGTCTCAACAACAAAATAGTAAGAAATATACAAATCTAAAATTTTTAACATTCAGAACACCTCAAGCTAGTGTCAGAAAACTGCAGGTGGAAATCTCTCATTAAGCTTACAGTCGAGTTCGAATGAGGAAGGAAGCTCATAAACACAATGTGTAAACAGTGCCTATGCTGTCCATTCAGGCTTGATAATTTCTGCTTGGTGCAGACAAGTCCAGTCGAAATATTGAGCTAACTGAATCTGGTTATTGCCGAAGCTTGTTTCTACTTTATTTCCTATTTTTCATTTTAATTGCACCACACGTTTTAAATCATACTGTTTGGCCACGAGTAATCACGTTTCCATCATCTGCATAACTACAAACATTTGTTTTTCAACACAATATAGATAATACATAACGATCAGATCAATTAAAGAAACACACACACATGCCAACGCCCTAACTTACACTGTCTGTTTCTTTGTCTATCAGTCTGAACCCTTAAACTTCGATATAATAATCCCCTCGCATGAAAAGCGGAGTGAACAAAGAGTTTCCACTATATATTACGGCGATAAAAACGCCACCATCTTCCAACGAAGTAGGGAAACACTTGTTCACTCAGCTTGTCACCCGAGAGAATTGTATTTATGGCCAACGTCGGGGAATAATTCGTTCTTTAATATTTGTGATTGCGAACGACTTTAATTATGGGATGGGAAAAAAATAATAAAGATCTTATTGGCAGACCGAAGAAAAATTTTCTTGGCATAATCTTCTTACAGATGAAATGAAACCAGTGACGTTTAAAATGTTTACATTTTTATTTGCCGATTTCTACTAAGCTTTTGTAAAAAATCAGAAAAAACTAATTTATCGCTGTATTACGAAACTACTGATCAGTTAATTCATTCTGAACGACTTTCTCCTTATGTTTATAGAAGAGCTAATAGCGATTTCCGTCCGGTTTATATTTTTCGCAAAATTACTAAATGAGTATTTTTAACAAATTAAAGGCTACTCCAGACAATTTTTACGACAAAAATTTATATTAATCCTTTCTTACTGAATTTCACGAATCGGAGAGTAAATATGTTGTTAAAATTCACATCAAGCTTTTCAAAATTTATATAAGATTTATAACTCATATCTTTTGTTATTTGTATATACCATTTGAAAAGAAATTTCTCAAAATTGGAAGCAAACTCTTTTTAAAAAACATTTTTTACTAGTTTGCTTTATGAATGTATATATATTCTGAATTGAAGTTGATACACTATAAACCAAACTAGCAACTGACCAATTTTAATTTATATTTTCTAGTAATTAAAAATTGACCAATATTCGTGTCTCCTATGATTCAACGAAAGTGTGAGCTTTCACTGCGATTACTGAAGTAGAACGTAGGTAGTTTTGAGACTTAAAATCTCTCAGCCCTGCAGCTGACCACAATCATACGTTTAAATGCCCGACTGTCACAAATATTAGTGGAATGACTACCGTTCCTTGCAATGTCTCACGCGAAACCGACAGATATGCTTATGGCACTGGAACAGGATTTTTTTATTCTTCTACCTGCTGAGAAAAATTGTTACGGATATACTCATCAGATGGATTTTTTTCATTTTTTTTTTTTTTAAGTGAAACAAACACATGGAAAAATGGAGGAAAGGAACTGACAAGTTGCAGTAAATACATTGCTTGATTAATGTTGCCTAAATACAAGACAGTTGAGTTAAAATCTTGCAGAGGTGGGCTACGTTTCGTGAGAAGCCACGTACCGGGAGATTATTTAAATACCTACTTTCACGTTCGTAGCGACGCATTCTAAGTTTCTATTCACAGAACTTAGTTTTGTTGCGATGAAAAACTTTTACGGAAGCAGAAGGATGTAATCAGTTTTGATATGGCCTATGTAAAATGAATCCCGTTAAACTCAGGGAAGTTATCAACCACAATGCGAAACATCATCTTGACATATCTGAAATCTTAGTACACATACAATGAAATATCACTGAAAATGAGTCCTAGAAATGTTTGAAAAGAATCATCCGCAGCAATTACGGAAGTCAAATAATAGCTTCCTATCAGTGAGAAAACTTTTTTAAACAGGTGATAATGTAGCTTTTTATCATTACTCAGCTTATAGACGTTATAATATTACTCGCAGCCAGACCCTCTGCTTTAAATGGAAAGCAAGTTCCGAGTGGTCAAATGCTCAGCGTAAAGTTACAATTTCCTCCTTCAACTATAACAGCTATTCTACAAACCAACTACAGAGAATAACAGCGCTAAACTTTTCAGCTGACTCATAATTTTCAATATTCGAAATATTAAATTATTTCAGATCCTTACGTAAAATTCGTCCTCATTCATCGCTGTTGTATTTTAGTATTTTGACACTATTTTTTGGTTCAACAGCTTCAGTAATTCGATAAATTACTGGAGACCATTACTCAGACTTAATGAAACTTGAGATCCACGTATAACCGTTTCTTCTTTGGGAAGGTATTTTGGGGTTGTTGTGTTACCGAACTTGTTGGGTGAGTGGTTAACGCTCGAGACTGGAATTCGGAAATTCGCATGTTGGATCACCGGTCCTATTGTCCTGACTTCGGTTTTCCTTGATTTTCCGAAGTTACTCCAAGCGAATGCCGCGACGTGTTTCCCGATTTACCATGGTTGCGATAATTGGCGTTACTTTCCCCAGCGTTCTCCGTGCCCTAATGACCTTGAAATCGACTAGTAGTAAAGCCCTAACCAATTAAAAACATTGTTACGTCTTCACAGTATTGAACTCCATCCTTCTATAGCTGTGATGACAGCAAATTAGTTGATACATAGATTAGATTGGTGAACATAAATCAATAATTTTCTTTCAGTAATAAGCGTGCTACAGGAGACAGTTAAGATCACAGTAACAGATCACCATTAACTGATTTAAGCGATTTGACGGAAATTGTTAGATTTTTATGATCAAGAAGTTTATCCGTTCTGACTATAACTTTGCTGTATACAACAATGACAGTAGAACAATTTCTTCTGATAGGATGCCTGAATAGCATTTTGAATCAGTAACTGCTACGAAAACTAGTTTTATCGTATCGAAACTTTGGCTTGCCTTTCTATCTAAGTTAAAAGTAAGCCTTGGAAGCTGTACTTCTTTTCATGAAATCATTGAAATTTTTACCAGTTCTGTTGGCACTGACATTTTGGATGTCCACTTTCAAGTATATTTGTCAGTAATTTCGTGTATGTCACGGTCAACAAAATCCATGTTTTGGATTTCAGAGGATTAACGAAATAATTTCAGGCTAACAGTGGACTAGTTCATACTTGAATACCGTGGCCGGATTCCTTTACAATCCTTGGGAAATAATCTTTTCCGTGACATTTAAAAAATATAACATTCATTTAAAGACTGAATTGGTAAAAAATAAACCAAGAAAGCATTTGTGTAAGTTTATCGATACGTGCAGCCTCTCCATTATTTTAGCTTCTCAGTTGGTGTATGTTGTGATTTTAGTGATCCACAGTACATTAAACACAAGAAGAACGTAACAGTTCATGAAAATCACTTATGTCCGAGGCTGGAATCGAACCGTCTGCTCCAGGAACTACCCGAGCGCTAACCACCATTCTTCCGGGTCGGCACCCGCGATGCCTACAGTAGCAGCGGATGAGTCCTACCAAGACCGCAGCAGAGGGGTCAACTACTGTTATACACATATTGGCCAGCATTACGTTTCCTTGTTCCCAGTTTCCTGTGTATTCCTCGAAACTATATGTCTCATAAACAACAGTTACAAAATATAGAAACAATCGTTCATTGTCATTCATTATTGATTAGTATCAGCTTCTAAAATTTTCGCACTTGTTAAACTTCTGGTTGTATTCTGGGTTACCAGTTGACTGGTAACAATTTCACCCCTCAAATCAGTGCAGGTTCTTTACGGACTACTGTCGGAAGAGTTCACCATAGTATTAACATCAGAATGGAGTGAAAAGTTGGCCTACTATAATAACTTCAAGTAGCAAAAAGCGTATAAATCGCGAAATAAACTAATGATTTCAAACGTGTCCGCTAGCAATCGCAGCAGTTCGTTAATTACCAAATGTTTTAAATCCACGTCCTTGGATACTTACCAATAACGTTTTCGGTAAGAACATCAAACCAACGTTTCACCTGTCGTTTGAGTTTTAACAGCACCACCCACAGAATATTGCTATAGCTAAAAAGGCGTATTAGATTTTTGTTCTTTGCCTATTTATGAAACACCACTAAAACCACAAAGGTGACAACAATTTGTGAAATTGTGCCTTCAACTACTGACCCCTCATCATGTTTTGTTTTTGTTTTGAAAAGAGTGTTCATTTCGCCTTAAGCAGCTTTCGTTATTAATGGTAGGTGAAAATTAGTTGTTTTTTTTTACGCTAAAATACTGTCAACTCAGAATGCGTTGACGACATCTCATGTCACCGACAACAGTCATTTAGTTATAATTTTTTCCGTATGTTTCTAAAATAATTTTAAATGTGGTAGTAAGGGAACAACATGTCTTCATAGCACACCGCAAAATTAACTAACTTCAAAAATCTGCAATTATTTGTCAACGCACTCACCTAAAACTATCTTTACATCGCAAATATTGATTTTATCATTAATAGTCAGTTATTTTAAGTGAAAGATGATCGGTATAACGTCTTCCTTTCTTTTGACGCTAGCGTTTCTTCAAAATTAACTTTTTGTTTGAAAATGTTAACTTTTAATGTTCTGTATGGACACGTAATTTCTCTTGAGTGTTTTAAAAAACTAAAATGAAGTGCTTTCAATGTCTGCACAACTCTTTTATTAACGAAATACAATCCATATTTTCGTTTCTATAACGAATATGTTAAAATATGTCACGTTTTTTTGTGAGGTGGGTGAGTCTCAATTTTGGATATTAACATGAATGTACCACCTACCGGGTATAGTACTGTCTTGGTAGATGTGTATAATGGGTTGAATAAGTCCCAGGATGAAATGTAGCGATGTGCAATTCAGGTCGTTCGGATTAATATGAGCATGGTAGTACCTTAAGAACGGTAGGCTTGAATTGTGAGTATAGTTTCAATTCTTCATACACACAGCAGAAAAAGAACAGACATTGCACAGTCTTCAAAACAAATGGAGGAAAGGAACTTGATACCCTGAATCTGGTTCCAGGCCTAGAATAACTCTCTTAAGGGCTTTCACGATTTCCAGTTCAGGTGATTGACCTAGTGTAGCAGACAGTGGTCAAACATACAATTTAACGTCATAATACAATTGGCACCTAGTGTTTACAAAAAATAATGATTTTATACCGGAATAAATCTCTATTTTGAAATTAATCCACAAACAAAAAAGAGCTGATACAGGAAGATTACATTTCATACGGTTGTCGTGAGAATTTTCTTGGATATCAAATGAAAGCTGGCAACCAACCGACTCAAAAATGTATGGCTTTTCCTTTTTATACCATGATTTGTAGGAACTATTTCCGAAAAACCACAAAAAATATAGCATTCGCTCCGATTTATTTTCGGAACTACTGATCCGAAAACTCTTTAAAAAAAATTAATTATATAGCCTGCTACAGTTAACAGAAAAACTGCAATGACCTTTCCGGTTTTTCGCAAAATATCTAAATTAATCATTTTGAAAAATTTTATGCTTTAGCAGTTAACATTTTTTCTACAAAAAACATATATCGTATGTAGAATTACATGAAACCAGTATTAAATATATTGTGGAATAGCTATGTTAAAAAATAAAATAAAAAAAGACCCTCAATTATTTTATTGATTTTATTTACACATACCATTTGAAAAACAATTTAGAAAAACGCATAATGAACGCTTTCTTTTAAATCATTTGTTATTAATTTTTCTTAAAAAAATTTTTTTTTATAAGATTCAATTTTATATACAGTCTATGTAAGAGTAACTCACACATTACAATCATTGTGTTTCTTTTTTTTTTTTTTTTTTTTTTTAAAAAAAAAAAGTAAAAGAGAAGAAAAGAAATACATAGTTACACGGATCGTCAAGACACACGATCTTTAGAGGTGGGAGAGGATATTATACCAGGAACATCTAAGAACTCGGTCATTGCCTTTCCAACGATCACATAGACTGATTTCGGGAAGCCATAAAAAAAAAGAAACGATAACAGGGTGGCCGCACTGGCAATCGAACTTACGTCCTTGCGAATGGCAGGTCCGAACGTAGCCACTCAACCACCAAATTGTTTTATAAATATCAAATTATTTCTGATAGAAAATTGATGGTAAGTATATGTTTGTCGCTTCAGCGAAATTCTACTTCACTCGAAACCTGTCATCCAAATAAAACTCCCGAGTGCTTTATATAGGACTAAAAGAGTTTGTTTTTGTTCCCAGGCGCGACAGAGTGGCACAAAATTCAGAATTTATTTCCTTTATTACACACCGAATCCAGTTTATAATTTAAATTCTAATGCTCCTTGTGAGAGTAGTAATTTTGGAAAGGAAATTGTGGCCAAAATTTCTCGACGACAGTGATCTAGCTCTTGACGCCGTAAAGTGATGACCACGACTTCTGAGCTTGACGAATCACTAGACGCGACGCGTGGTCGGCAGAATGCATAATGCATCACCAGCACCCAGCCCAGTCCACCGTCAATATTTCAGCACGGCCTCCCAGGCGCTTGCCCGCCCATCACTTATTTATTACCTCACGCAAACCTATACGCCAAAACACGGTTTTTAGCTCTCGAGTCCTTCTAGTGGAAAAACATGTGCCGTTTGACAAGACAGGACACAATCGCCGCCCAGCACTACCCTTATATTTGTGCCTATATCACATCAGCCTGGAAACGGAATAAAAACCCCAAATTTTGGCTTGATTATTTTTTCATGTGGTGAAAAGTTACAAATTAAATCAATAAAATGAAAATTATAGCGTATACACCCTTGAATTGCGCGTAGCATAATTGTTTGTCTGTCGGGATATGCCCGAAAGATTCCAACCCTAGTTGACAGAACTGTTATTTGCCTCTAATTTCGCATTTTTCGTGTCTATAACATGGAATTAGAACCTTGAAACGTCCCAGCATACTCATAGAAAGAAAGCAAAACCCGGAAAAAAACAACAACAACAACAAACATGGAAGTACTGATATCTGAACCTTGCTCCCTGACTTTACAACGGAAGCTACTACACCACTGATAATATATATGAATCATTAGCTTCTCCCACCCTCTTGGTTGTTACAGCTGTGTTACACTCTACACAAAATACATATGTTAAAGGTAAAAACTCATATATCTAACTTGGAGACTATAAATCTGTAAGTGGACATTCTCCAGGCATCACGCAGAATTTTTTTGGATAGTGCTTTCACTCTATCAAAGATTATGGTGTAGCTTAAAATCAGCTGTGCTTCTTATGACTACTTCACTGGGGAACGGAGCAACAAATGATAATTCGTCCATACTGAGAACAGATACGCTGCATCTCAGATGAACACTGCTATACGAGATACCCACCAAAGATCACGCTACCACACAGATACATTCCACTCTTTGGATTCGGTTAGTATTGTTTAATTTTAATTTAATTGCAATGGAGCACAGGCTCAGGTGGCAATTTCCCTACACCCCCATCTTCCCACTATCCTGGAACCACCTACATTTGCCCTCTGCAAATTTTATCTTTAAATTCTTTCAAAGTTTTCGGTAAATTATTTATTATTTCTCTTGGTAACTCATTCCAATCCCTGACACCCTTACCTAAAAATGAGAATCTTCCCACACCCTAGTGCCTGAAATCGAGTGCCAGCTTATGGTCATGGTCATCTTTTCCCTTGTTTTATGATCATGTAACTTTGGCCATTTATTTCTTTAGTTTATTGAAATATAGTACATTAGATTGTTAAAATAAACGGGAAACATTAATCAAACTAATACATCAAAGGTTAAGACTCCAGCGTTACGAAATTATAATATTTTATTGACAATAAAAGTTACAAAGATACTACATTACAAACTATCGTGTTTTGCTACAAGAGAAACGCAGAAGGCAAATTCAGTCCTAGGCATACAAAGGTCCGTGAGAGCAATTCAGCGAGAAAATGCTTATAATTATATAAAAACTCGCCGATTAGCGTGAAAGGTGGAATCGATATTTACTGACCAGCTTCTTGCCACAGGATGGTTTAGATTTTACCGTCTGCAGCATGGATCTGTCACTAGAATAAACAACGTGCATTTCAAAGCAATATAAATGTGTCGTGTTACCAAGTTCACAACAGATTGTTAGGTTCTGCTTTTGTTGTAATATCACAGTCTTAGTGCTGAAATTTCTTGAAGCGTAAGGTATCGTTGTTGGGATTAAGAGGAGGTACACAAGGATTCAAGACTGGCATTGGTTCCTGGTACCGTTTATGATGGCGCATTCAATAATATTTCGATTTAAAGATTCTGTGCAGTATTTCATTACATATTTTTGGATGTTTCAGACTCCTTAACCCGCGTTCCTACGGCGCGGCGCGTCCCTCGGCCCCTGTTAGGAGACGCCTCTCATCTTTGCCGCATAAGCTAGCATGGACGTCTCGCCTCGACCCACCGCCAGTCGGTAAAACATCAAACGTCCCGTCTCGTCTCGCCTACAGGGGATCGTGGGAATGCACCTTTAGAGTCATCATATCAACCCCTACCACACTACTGTAACCGGCCGTAACATTGAGTTCTTCCCTGAAACTGTTGGTCTCTATTTGCAAGAGTTAAAAACTAGTATCCTCATCGTTATGGGCTGGATCAAAAATTTCTTAGAACAGAGATTACAGAAAATTTTTATATATTAAAATTTCAGTATAACGTATAACGAAAATATAAGAAAATGTTTATTAGCTCATTCTAAGTGGGAACACATTCACCATTAATAGAAAAAAATATTAAAATGTTCTCTTGCCGTTGCGACTTGATACCTGGACCAATAACAATATAGATAATATATATATATATATATTGATAGACTATTTGCATCCTTAAGCTATTAATCACATTCCTATATAGAAAATAAGATATTTTTCTCAAATTATTATTATATTATTACTCCGCGATTCACTAAAAGCGTGTGGCGGAGGGTGCATTGCAACTATCCAAAAGTGTAATAGTTTGAAAGAGATATACGCGATATGGCAGGAGGCGCCAGTGGGCTATTTTGAGGAACTATCCCGGCATTTGCCTGTAGCGATCTGAGAAAACCATGGAAAACCCAGATCAGGATGGCCGAAGTAATTTATCGAGAACTACTCCGGTCGGATGTTAAGTTTACTCGCTCGGTAAATCCTTCCTATTCCATTCCCTAATAGCTCTTGGAAAAAAAATGAGTATAGACATGAATCTGTTCTGGCCCTAATTTCTCTTAACTTAATTTCGCCGTCATTCCTAGATATGAATGTTGCTGGCAGTAATATTTGTTTGCTGTCATTCCGAAATTCGTCAGTCGTGAATTTTTCAATTAGCGTTTGTCGAGAAAAACGTCTTCGGTGTTCCAGGTCTTCCCAACCTAACTCCTTCAACATCGCACTTACGCTTTCCCTCCAACTACATATACCTGTCACAAACGGGTGGCTCTTCTTTGGACCTTCTCCAATGCCTCCATTAACTCCTTTTGATGGGAACCCCATACAGAGCAACAATATTCCAAGTGAGTACGCACAAGTTATTTGTATGCAATGGTTTTAACTTCCGGTGTGGACTGTTTTAAATTACAAACTAGAAATCAGAGCATTCGATTTGCTTTCCCAATTACCTTCTCAATATGCTCATTCCACCACCAATTATTACGAATTGTTACTCCTAGGTATTTAGCGAAGTCCACCGTTCTAAAGACAGTGCCATTAGTTGTATATTATAGGTATATAACTGTAAATAATAGGTAATTTCCATCTTAACACACGTACAGTAAACTCACAGACAATTGTTACAACTAACCAAAGAGATTCCTTCTGTATGTTCCCGATGAAATTTGTTTCTTAAATACACTGGGATCTGTTACAGGTATTCCTTCAGGAACACGCGATGGCGATCAGGGTAAGCAGTTACAACTGAGAGGCCATTCTGAGATGACCTCCCCCACATGGAAGCCGAACCTAACAAGCGTGCCTACTAGCGGCATGAGTAATCTGGCACATAATTGAAAAAAAATATCATTCAAAGGCCTTACCAGTAAGGATGAAAATCATTTAATCCATAAAGAGACTCAGCAGTACAGAACGACAACCGGAGCCTGCTAAAGCCTTTTTAATGTGTTCTCTTGCGCTGTTGTGTCCTAATGAATGCACAATAACACCTGTTTCAGATCCAGGCTGTAAGGTGTGAACAAACACGTCTGCCAGGACAGCGTGATTAAGGGCTTGCACCTGGAGCTTGAGCCAATAGCGAATCGTTTCTCTGATCCCATCGAAGTTGGTTGCCAGAACTTGGGGAGACGACGGCAAGAGCAGATTGAGTCGCTGGCCATGTGGTGTTCGCAGGACGCCGACAGCGCCACAGTCACCTGGAAAGCGCCTACCTGTTGTGAAAACACTCTGTCCAGAGACAGAGGCACCTCTATTACCTGACTCGTGTTTCGCTCTCTCTCTTGGTCTCCAGCCAAGATCAACACCCAGCAATCACAGCCCTGATGGCAACCGCTGAGCTGAATAAAATAAGCAGATTGTCGAAGTGAATTTTCCATCAAGTAACTCTCTGTTCATAGTTAATGGAGTTCACTGGAATCATGACTTTCATATGAACGCCTTGTCCTTGTCTGGTCGTCTGGGAAGATGCCATCCCTTGTATGACAGTATTCGTAAATTTTTTCGTAGGTTTTGATGGCTGAATAGTGTGAGTGTTCAGTGTATTGTGGATGAGAGATGAAAGAAGGGAGATCGTGAAACATGGTGCAGGCCAATCAGGCCTACTCTTACGAAAGACACAAGGAGAGACATCAGGCTTATCATCCCCATTGACAATCAACAATGTCGTATGCCCTCAATCCTTACACACTGCTGAGGGAATTGGGATATAACTTCGGACCACCACGTTTCCTACCCAACCGGCCATGTCCTGATGATGGAAACTTCATCCACCACCAGTACAGGAACCAGCTAACACCGTGTCGACGCCGGAAATCAAGGTGCCGGAGCCAACACCCCAGTTCAGATATAATGTTATTCAATAAATCTTTTATGGTCACTGTTGCATGATGCCTGTAGGTGAATCAGTAGACTAGAAGTTCATTAATTAGTAAAATCATTATGAGCATCCAACCCAATTATTACAAACCACATCACCAGAGAGGAGTTGATATGATCAAAGCTACATTCCTGCTGTGTGTTTTTTTTATCTCCTAGAGGAATTTTCACGTTTTTACTATTTCTATAGTAGGCTGAATGAGCTCGGGAAGTCGTAGCGGACGTTCAGCTTTGAATAAAAATCCTTGGCTTCATAGGGGATCAACCAATTAATTCAAGATTATCAAGCCACTAGCTATGCGACCTCCAATAACAACACCCCTTAAAAACTTAACAGTGTATCAAATATTTTGTTTAACTACCTCGTTGCTTCGATGTCAGTTTAAACATGTTTCGTGCAGTGAGCGAAGCTCGGTAAATGCTGGTTATAAATGACCTAAATGCAATAGAGGCTGGCGTAATATGAGATTATCAGATTCTGCTCACGTCAGATAGATAAACCCTTGTATCGTGCGGGCGGGGGCGATTGTAAAACAGCCACAAAGCGGTGGATAAACAATAAATTCGCGGTATAGATGTTGATAAATAATTGGCACAATTAACGGGCGGGATTGGCGGTTTCAGTCGTGTCAGCGCACAATGTACGTCAATTAGTGCAGTCTGCGCATGCGCGGCAAGCGGTGCCTTGCAGCAATTAACCAGACACTGATTGCAATCCTGCATTGTGTGTTCATCGCAATCTCGTGTTGTATTCTCATGAGGTATCCGGTCCTACTAACACCTAATCATTAATATTATTACTAACTACGGTGGAGCTTTAGTCACCGCGGCAGTCATTTCGATTCCCTTCTACTCATGCTTCATCCACATCTTTACTATTACACATCTGTAAGCGAGCTGCTTGAGTCTGAATGTTTGAAATAGCATCACGCTAAAATAACAGTAGCGATTTGGATGGTGTTTGCAAATTCTGAGAGGTTATGGTCCAGATTAAAATCTGGAGAAAAAAAGCTATTGATTCTTATGTACAAAGAAACGGAGGACCCTGTCTAGCCATCTAGATTTGAGTTTTCGTGACTTTTCCAAATCGCTCCAGGCAACTTCGAAGTGTCATGGCCGAATTTATTTCCGTTCCTTGTTCCCAGTCTCTTCCTACCTCTAATGATCACGACATCGACGAGGCGTAAACAGGGCCGCATTTAGGCTCTGTGGGCCCCTAGGCTAAACATGTGGTGTGGGCCCCCTGTCGGCAGTGGCTGGATTCTTAAATTTCGAAATATTCGAAATTCGACCTAAAAAATTTATGGGTGACCTTTTTTTTTTTAGCTCTACTACCTGCCCAGGCGAGCGTTGTGGGTGGTGAGCGGCCCCTCTTGTGGTGCGGGCCCCCCTTTGTGGTGCGGGTCCCCCCTTTGTGGTGCGGGCCCCCTCTTTGTGGTGCGGGCCCCCCTTTGTGGTGCGGGCCCCACATTTGTGGTGCGGGCCCTTAGGCTACAGCCTATGTAGCCTATGCTTAAATGCGGCCATGGGCGTAAAGCCATAGCAAAAAAAAAAAAAAAAATGGACGGAGGAAGACATTATAATCATTTCGAGATGGGAGAAATATGCGCCACATATCACTTTGTTCTTGAGATGAGCACTCCTTTGAAGAAATATTCACAAAAGCTTCACACTGCTACTGTTTGCATTACGTTTTGTTTTTTGACTGCGTCTATATATTTAATCAATTCTACGAATCTTGTTTATCTAATAAGAGACAAATTGTTCAGCACGTGATACAATAACTTACTCCAGCCGCTGACTCCTTGAGTGTAACTATCATATTTGACTGAAGTCAAAGATAAATCAGTGATTAGTCATATCTTCCCTTACACATAATTCCCCTATTCTTTTCTTAATATCCATTCAGGCAACAAAGCCAACGAATGCATTTTAAATACCCACATCATTTTTCCAGCCCTCCGTTTCCAATGAAACACAAAGAATCTCCTTTATCATGTCAGTTACAAAGTTATTTTCCAGGAAAATCTAGCTGCGTCCTTCGTAACACTTTCTCCTCCCCCAACAAGTCTATTTGAAATCTGCAATGTGAGTCGATATTATTTCACTATACTCAAGCAAAGGCCTGACAAAGATTTTCTTAGCTTCCCCAGTACATCCCACGATTATCTTTTCCATTCAGTTCAAGACTTCGAAATCATTACCTAACACATGGCCAATATGCATTGCCATGACCATATGAACTTACTATCAAATCATAAGACGAGATATTAGAATTTCCTCCCTACTATTAGCAATTCGCAATCTATCTTGTAGTGATACATACTGTAGACCTGACCTTTATACATAATTGCGATGGAGCGCACACTCTGGTGGGAATCACTCTACACACCAATCTTTCTCCTTTCCTCTTCCTGTCTACTTTTGCCCTGTACTAATTTGAAATTTAAATTATTTCAGTGTTTTTTGTAAATTATTCATCAATTCTCTTGGTAATTTATTCCAATCCTTTACAACCTTCCCTACAAAAGAAAATTTTCCCACACCCTTATGCCTGAATTCAAGTGCCAGCTTGTGGTCATGTTCATGTTTACCCTTCCTCGCACCTGTCTTAATTCTCCCACCAATATTTTTCCATGCCTCATCACCAATATACGCCATGTACACTTCCATGACTATCTTCACGCTCCTTCTACCTTCCAACGAATCCCACTTTAGCTCCTTTATCATATCAGTTACCGATTGTGTTCTGCGGTATTTTCCAAAGACAAATCGGTGAATCAGGATTCGTGGCTGCCCATCAGACAGTTATTCCTGCATTACAGCTTTCTTGGGAAATTTAACTGGATTTTTTCCCTCTTGCCTTCCTCAGAGATTGACTTTTATTTACGTGTTACAGTTTCTTTATGATGACTGTGATTTATGATCAGTATAGTGTTTTATTTTGCAATGTGAATGAATAAAAGATGAAGGGAGGGAGTGGATGAAACCAGGTGTCGAAAAATTTAGGTCTGCTCTTCCGAAAGACATCAAGAGAGCTGCCAAGCTTAACGTCCACATCTGACGTACGAATGAATCCACTCGTATACAGTGCAGAGAGTTTTGAAATTTAGCTCAGGACCTTCACTCGCCCTCGCCTCTCCTATTCTGATGATGAAAATTTCTTCCACGACCAGGACTCGATCAGCTAATCCCCTGTCTGGCGGCGAACACCTTTACGGTGCAGCAATGAACTGAGACAACAGAACGTGTGAACCAAATAAGTTGACTCCTTTTGGCATTTTGAGGTTGCACCTAGTTAGATATCTTTTACGGATCTCGTTGTTGTTGTTCAACACCTCTCTATATGTAATTCTATTATACTGTGTTACTGTAAATTATACAAAATAAATCTTGTTTCGAAAATAGTTCTTTTTTTGTGCCTTTTAGCCTCGTTGACATCGAGGGCATTAGAGACGGAAAAGGACTGAGGACAAGGAACAGGAAGGAGTTCAGCCATGGTCTTTTGAAGGAACAATCCCGGCATTAGCCTGGAGTGTTTTCGGAAAAACCGTGGAAAACCCAAATCTGGATGCCCGGACGGAGATTCGAACCGGCGTCTTTCCAAATGCGAGGCCAGAGCTCGAAAATAGTCGTTCATTATAACGTTTTCATCGGGATTAACTCAATGGATGTAGCTGGTCACCCACAAGGTGACACTACAGGTATGTTTGAAATGCTTTGAAGAGTAATGTATTTTGTTTGTAAGAGTCAATAAGTAAGTTCTCTGGATTCTTACTTAAAATTAAAAACTTTAACTGTCATGTGTAGCAAATAAAGGTGATCCCAATTTCAAAGTATGAAGACGTTGCAGGCGGTACATATAATGGCACTTGGCTTTGTCTGAGAAATTATCGCATAACAAAAGGTACTGTTATGAAAAACAATGTCGGCACTGGAAGACAGGAAAAGCGTAAATACCGTAGTTAAAATTTACTTTACCTGTGAAACTACTTGAATAGATAAAAGGCGAAGAATAAAGAGTAGTGTATCGAAGGAAAGAGAAGACGAGGGCCATAAGTAAGCACTTGATGGAGGCATCTGGTCGTTTAGTTGATTAAGGTGCGTGGCCAAGAACAAAGAGAGCCCCGGTCAGAATCCTTGTCTCGACTTTAATTTTTACGGGTCTATGGCAAAGCTTTTCTTAGTTTATACGAAGTAAGGTAGGACGCTCCGTGGTTCAGGCTCCACGACAAGTCTGTGGCATGATTATTGCATTAGGCTACGATAGAGGCGGATTGCGAAGCCAGCAAGAAACCTGTCAACAGCCTACAAGACCTCATGAAATTATTTATGTTAGCACTTCATTTCAGGTGTAAGGAATTTAGAAAGTGTTATTAAACAGTAAGGATGTCAGTGACTGGAATAATTTATCGAGGGAAGTTCTAAACAATATTCCTGAAACACGATGAGATCTGAAAGCAAAAACGCGAAGGAAGTTTAACTAATTGTATGAGGAAATTGCCACAGACACTTAAGATCTATCACAATTAATAATTCCTTTTTTTAATGTAGCAGCATTATCGACAGAGGTCGTTGCATTTATTTCCTTAAGCTTAGTCCTTGTTTTATTTAATCTTGGATTTGGAACATCACTGTTTTCCTAGTACTTAATAACGCTCGAACTCAATCAGACGACCAATGCTTGAAAATGAAAGATTCAGTTTATGTCGCTGTCAGATGTCGGTTTACTCCGTGCGTGGTGGATAGACGGTTAACGTTCTAGCTTCACATTCGGGAGGACGTGGGTTCGAATACCCGTCCGGGCATCCAGATTTGGGTTTTCCACCGTTTCCCCAAATCACTCCAGGCGAATGCCGAGATGCTTAAAAGGCCATGGCCGAGTTCCTTTCAGTTCCTTGTACCCATCCCAGCAAAAAAAAAAAAAAAATGGTCGTCGGCTAGAGGTAGTTAGGAATTGGAAACAGAAGGCCACAGTTATCTTTAAAAGAAGGAACAAACATTTTGACAGACTGAAACTTGACGACCTAAACTTCAACACAAATCATCTATGCGTCAAAGCAGAACTTCATTCGTGGTTTGGTCAATGTAAACACAGTCTGTCCATCATGAATCGTCATGAGCAGCTACGTAACTGTTTATCTGTGAGCACAGATGGCTAATCCCACAACGTGGCATAGGTTGCTAAGGCAGTGCTACGCAGTCTATCTATTGACCCGGTGTCAGCTGATTCAAGCACCGGTGGCAGGAGAATAGAAGATTCGGTGCTGTGCAATTCCTAATCTCCAGATTGTGTACCAAACGCATGGAGTAAATTTCAAATGTTTCTGAAATGCGTATGGCGTAAAAGCTTAGTACAGATTTGGTGGTTATTTGTCCGTAGAGTGAACACATAAAAAATGGCAGCACTCTTTGCTTGGACCTAAATGAGCTGGCAACGGGCTTTTATAGCAACAGAAAAAAACAATTTACCTACATTCGTACAATAAAATTAAAACACTCAGAAGAAAGGAACTGGTCATCCTACCCATTTATCAAGACCTTGAATATACAAGAACATAAGAACATACAAATAAATTTAATTGTTAAAAACTAAAAATATAAGGCAAATCTCCCAGGACATCTACCAAGGGGGAGGGTGGTGTTTCCATTTCCTAACTACCTCTAGCCAACGACTTTTTTTTTCATGGCCTTTTTGAAGGAAGCATCTCGGCATTCGCCTGGAGTGATTTGGGGAAACGATGAAAAACCAAAATCTGGATTCCCGGACGGGTATTCGAACCCGCGTCCTCCCGAAAGTGAGGCTAGGACGTTAACCGTTCACCCACCACACTCGGTACGTCCAGGTTAATTGGCTGCTATTTTATGAGCATTGCCATGGACAAATTAAATGACTGGATTCATTTCAGTTCCGCATACGAGTGATTAATTCATAAACTGTTGTCTAGCAGTGTTTTCAGTGCTGTTTCATCAGCACTACTCTCATTCTCACTGCCAGACACACTGGCAGTACATTGCGTAGATTTATATTCGATGAGGAAACTACAAAAACAGAGAGAAGACGATCAAGAGCAAATAAATTCCAAGATAATGTAAGTATAATACAGAAATGTGATTTTAAATATGGGTATTGATACCGCATCAAGCCGCTGGGTTGAGGGGGAGGTGAGAAACGATGAGCGAGTTGTGTTTCTCCTTCCTCGCCGACTTGGGAAGTTCGGATTACTTCTTCGGAACAACTGCGGGAGACTCGGAAGTAGGGGCGGCCGCTTCAAACGGACGACCGGAAACTGGGTCTGCCAGAAAGGCTCGTATTCGCTTACACGGCTCAGTTCCCCCGCACTGGAGAACCTACGAGAGCTTCATAAAACAACGAGAAGGACTCCCCACACATCGAAGATCGCTTTGTACATGTGGCCAAAGTCGCTTTGCGTTTCAGCACTGCTTTAGCTGCTACTGTTCCCGTTGTTATAAGAAATCTTTCTCTGATGTCAGGATATGCCATCACGAGTCATTAATCGTAATCGTAGTCCGATAATTAAGTGAAATGTTTGTTCTTAAAATTGTACCCCTCACCTCCCCTGGTGAGATTTGGTAAGATGTGCTGAGAGATTTGCCTATTATTTTTAGTTTTTAAACAATTAAATTATTTTTTTATTATATTTTTTATTTTTTTAACTGCTTAACGTCTCCTATAACAACTAGGTCTTTAGAGACGGGAAAGGATGGGGGGCAAGGAACGGGAAGGAATTCGACCATGGCCGTTTGAAGGAAGCATCCCGGCATTCACCTGGAGTGATTTGGGGAAACCATGGAAAACCCAAATCTGGATGCCCGGACGGGGATTCGAACCGCCGTCCTCCAGAATGCGAGGCCAGAACGCTAGCCGTTACACCATCACGCTCGGTAATTAAATTATTTGTATGTTCATGTATTTTCCTTCATGCTATTAAATAGCCAAGCTTTAATACTGATTTCTTCTGCTTACCACATTTTTTCTGTGAAATAAGAGGAGAAAAATGAAATAAGAAGTTGATGTGAGATCTTTTTGGACCCACCTCCTTTTAAATGAGATTTGGTGAGATTTTAAGTGACTCTCTTCCCCTATTTTACCTCACGTAATTAAGGGACATCCCCTTACACATCTTTCCAGAGCCGTATTTAAATACAAAACATAATTTCTGATTTCATTTCTTGTCACCTACTACGCCAATCTGAAATGATCTTGTTTGGTGAGAGGCTATTCAGAGGTGTGATCCTCTTGTTCGGGTTGACTGACTCAAACAGCGACAGCTCTCCACCCCCCCGGCCCCTGCCCGCCACATATTGAAGTTCGAGGACTTTATCGAAGGATTTTAGAACAATGGGAGCAGTACCCCGATTATCCACAAAGCTTTGAGTAATTAGCAAAAACTACATGGCTCGTGTGAAGATTTCGTGAATAATATACGATGGACATCGAGGTTAATGCTTTGTAATATGATGAAAGAAGAACCAGTTCATTTGTAGCAAATTGTTTATTTGTCAACTGAAACTGATGCGTAGCAAAACAGTTACAACGTCTTACGAAGCACTTAAAAAAGGTAAAAAAATTCCCTAAGAGAAACAAAACATCAGGAATTCGTTACTGTATAAAACAAACACAGAGTATCCACACCTGTGAGATATTACGTGCTGTAATCTAGCGGTAATGAGATCATTTTTTAACGACGTCAGTGAAGACTAGCATCTTCCCTCTGATGTATCAAATACCAGTGATCTTGATGGGACATGATTTTTTTCCATTTCCGGGTTGAATTTCTTTATCTTTTTTTTTCCCTTATAGCTTTACGCGTCGTTTACATCTCGGTCATTAGAGGTGGCAAAGGGCTGCTGGCAAGGAACGGGAAGTAATTCTGCCATGGCCTTTTGATGGAACCATATTGGCATTCACCTGGAGTCATTTGGGGAAACCATGGAATACCGGACGGGGATTCGTACTAGCGTTCACCCCGATGCGAGGACAGAGTGATGCTGCTCACTCCAAACGCTCGGTAGGGAGATTAGAAAAACCACCTAATCTCTAAGTACGTTACCTTGGTTTTAAAAAATGTACCCGGCATCGAGGTATACATCCCTGTATGCACTAAGGCGTCGCTTTGATATGCATGGACAAACTAAGATAGTAACAGTACGAACACTATTATTTGATACTTGTTTATAGTTTGTGTTCTACAGTACGCTACACTGCACACTTTAAATGTAAACAAGGTTAAACGGCGACACACATTTCTTCAAAAGCCAGTGTTTTGTGGGAGTTTTTACCCTACTATAACTTTCTCCTATTTTCAAGGTTGGTCACTTCTTCTGAGTTCGTTTTTCTTTGTGTTGGTGCATTAATTATACAGGGTGTTACAAAAAGTTATGTCCAAACTTTCAGGAAACATTCCTCACACACAAACAAAGACAATATGTTATGTGGACATGTGTCCGGAAACGCTTACTTTCCTTGTTAGAGCTCATTTTAGTTTCGTTAGTATGTACTGTACTTCCTTGATTCACCGCCAGTTGGCCCAATTGCAGGAAGGTAATGTTAACGTCGGTGCTTGTGTTGACCCCGGTACCAAATGTAGAGACTCTTCGTGCTCGTATTGTTGACGGCTGTGATACAATACGCCATTCTCCAGGGCTGCATCAGCGCATCAGGGATTCCATGCGACGGAGGGTGGATGCATGTATCCTCGCTAACGGAGGACATTTTGAACATTTCCTGTAACAAAGTGTTTGAAGTCACGCTGGTACGTTCTGTTGCTGTGTGTTTCCATTCCATGTTTAATGTGATTTGAAGAGAAGTAATAAAATGAGCTCTAACATGGAAAGTAGGCGTTTCCGGACACATGTCCACATAACATATTTTCTTTGTTTGTGTGTGAGGAATGTTTCCTGAAAGTTTGGCCGTACCTTTTTGTAACACCCTGTATATTAGGCTCAATAGTCTTTTGTGTTGATCCTCTGAAATATCATACCGGCCAATGTTTTTGACCATTTGATTGTTTGACTTCTGCGAGCTGTTGTAGAATGATTTTGCCAGCAGCCTGAATCTTTGCAGCAGTGTAGGCCTTGTAGTAGTCTCATGTAGGGCATCCGTCGGGAAATGATGTAGCAGATGTAGGGCTCTCCTCAATGCCCGGTTTTGAATGATTTGCAGCTTTTCTATTTGTCTTATGTTTCAACGTTACATAACGCAGGAGCATTAAATGAAATTATGAACGTATAGGGACTAATCCCAAAGATGGAAGGATTAGATGTTGCATACTTCGCACTAAACACACAACTACAATGTCTCTGACCTTAGCCTTTAATGAAAGCTATAAGATAATTTTACAATAATAACTATTTTCGCATTAAACACAACTTGAAGTATTCTTTCCTTTAAATCGGAATATTCAGTTTTTAAACGCCATAGATAGCCATATTGAATGCGAGAAACTGATACGAAAAAACAACAGAGATTTTCTTTGATCACAATCTCTGTCAGCACAACTACAATGTCTCTGGCAATCGTCGTTAGCATTTGTTCACAGTAAAATGACGCCGCAGTTTGTAAAACCCTGAAACAAATCGGAAGAATATTTTTACAGGTACGGAATATATTTTAATTTTGAGTTCCAATGCCAGATGAAGTAGTATGATGATAAATTTTTTAGCTCCAGCGGCAAATGAATAAGAATAATGATATATATCTAATGGTTGATTCTGTAGAAACTCGGACAAAATCGATTCCACAATTTTCAGGTAATGCTGGATTATTTGTAAAATAAATGTGTCGTAACGTCTTAAGAAGTAATTAAATTTTAACTTTCACTCAAAGCTTTCATATTCTGAAAACCCATGCCGAATCTGTATTTTCTGCGCGATGTCGGAATAAACAGTTATATTCCAGATACATTTCTAATTTTTATGTATGTGGTATATATTAATGTATTTGAATTTTCGAGAAGCAACATTAGCTGTAATTAGGTTGAAATTATAACGGAACTGATCAGTACAAAAGCAATAACTTGATACAATTATTTATCTCATTCAATAAAGTTTAAAAAAGATTAAAATTTCCATCAAAATATTTAATAAACGTGCTTTGGATTCCTATTGCAATTCGCTGGTCATTCTTGAATAACAGATGACTTGGAAACATCATTGGGAATAGACGTTGCTTCGTGAAATAACTAGATCAAATTATCAATACCAAACCGGCCATATTTCGGAAAAGAAGTAAACGAACCCATTTAGATTGTACAACGGTTGTTGGTATTAGATATAGTTCTTTATTAAATGGAATGACTGTAAATTGAATCTTCCTTCATTTACATGTATTTACTAATTATTTCCGAATCACAAGAAGCACAAACAAGAAAACAGCGAAGCCTGAAATAAACTGAAAACTGACATTCCGTATCAAAGCGTCCAAACAACCCCATTCCTAGAACTGTGCTGCTAAATCACCGTTTAGTTTAGTACAAGAAATGGTCGGTATGAAATCAGTGAAGCTTGGTACGCATGAATCTTTTTTGGACTAATAAAAATAGCGTACGGGCAAATCAACTTCAACCCACTTCTTTCATGGTAAGGTGGGGGTGAATCTAGGTTTGCTTTAATTCCGGAAATGGATGGCGCGAATTGTATGAAACTTTATATATATTTCTCACTGCTTGAACAAAATTGGTGTAGGGGTAAATCTACGCCAACTCTACCGGGCAACGCCGGGAACTCTGTTAGTTAGCATATATTTCCGGAAATGAAGCAGCATCCATTGTCACATTCAAGGCATAGACAGCACTATTTCAACGATTTCTGCTCTTCCAGCAAAAGGATTCAGTACTGCCGATAAAATGTCTATAGAAGAGAACCTCTTACAGCGGAGATTGGTCCCTGCCGTTGAGTCTGAAGCATTCGCTTCTCATTATTAGGTAACTTTCACTGCATTAAGTTTTAATTGCTTCTTTCTTGCATTAAAATTTCTGTTTCTTTCTCGTTATTGAAAGGCTCCGGTGGTACTCGAGGAAAGTTTTTCTGCGGCTATTCAGATCCAATATCTGGTTGGCTTAAGAGGCCCCCATCTCGTCTGTACATAAGGCCAACCCTTCCGGCCGTCCTTCTAGACCCCGCTAAATATATTGAAAATCTTTATCACTCCCCGGGTCTTCAACTCAAATAGCTGCCCGTCCGACTGGAATTGCCAGTTGTTGGAGAGCAATATTGCTCATGACTTTCTCTCCCCCCTCCCCTCTCCCCAGTAATCATGGAGGACTCGCATTCCTGCACGGTTAAGTGCTCTTGTCGTCTCGAGATATTTCTGCCACCGCCCACCCGCCGCCCTACTCCTCTCCGGGCAGTCTCTTCCGCCAGGAGAAAGAAGAAGAAGAAAGGAATGGAAAAAAGGTGCTCCAAATATCGGTGGCGCGTCGCGCTTAATGGAAAGTAGGGCGCAGTCGGGCGGCTTTGTGGCACACGAGCATCGGCCGAATGCGCATTCGAAAGCCGAAATGCTTTTGCAGTCGTACGAGGCTATGTGACAAGTAATCCTTTTTATTCTTAGGTGAAACAATCGTCGCATTCATCTACAGCGGACAAAGCCTTCACGCTGAAATGCCAAGAAAGCAAGCAGAAGAAAATTTGAAAATTACTGAATCCTTATTTTATTACACATCGTAATGTCACAAGGTATATTTAAAAATAAATTATTAGTGATTTTTCGGTATATGCTACAATCGGGAAAAGGTTTACAGACATTGCTCCTTAGGTAGGAAATCATGACGAAATATTGACCGAACGTGGTGGTGTAACGGCTAGCGTTCTGGCCTCGCATTTGGGAGGACGGCGGTTCGAATCCCCGTCCGGGCATCCAGATTTGGGTTTTCCATGGTTTCCAAAATCACTCCAAGCAAATGTCGGGATGCTTCCTTCAAAAGGCCATGGCCGAATTCCTTCCCATTCCTTTCCCCCATCCTTTCCCGTCTTTAAATACCTCGCTGTTGAGAGACATTAAGCAGTTAAAAAAAAAAAGCATAATATGATGTCCCTTTATCGCTTGGAAGAAATGGCAAACAGAACTTCCTAAAAGCACTGCAACACTTTTGCAAACTTTTACGTGGTTCCAGCGGGAAAGGTATAAATACACAAAAAGTCACGGTTAGAAGTATATCCGCAGAAGCATGCTTTGCAAAGTGCTAGTGTGAGTTGTAGTATTTCGAACAAGAGCTAGTATTGTTTGATGCTAATAAAGATGAAGTTTGTAAAGATATAAACGTCAATCTAACTGGCCGGTGTTAGCAAAGAAAAATATTACTAGTTGTTCGTTTAAGTGAAAAATTTAAGAATTGAAGAAAGGTTTAAAGGAACAGCAGGCCACAGCATGGAATATACAGTATTACAAGCTATAAGACTGAGCTAAGCAGATTAAATGGTCAGCTCAAATTACATGAGCTTGTTGAAATTCAGGCATAAGGGTGTGGGAAAATTTTCTTTTGTAGGGAAGGTTGTAAGGGATTGAAATAAATTACCTAGAGAAATGATGAATAATTTACAAAAAACACTGAAATAATTTAAAGTTCAGGGCAAAAGTAGACAGGAAGAGGAAAGGAGAAAGATTGGTGTGTAGAGTGATTCCCTCCAGAGTGTGCGCTCCATCGCAATTATGTATAAAGGTCAGGTCTAAGATAGATTGCGAATTGCAAATAGTAGGGAGAAAATTCTAACATCTCGTCGTATGATTTGATAGTAAGTTCATATGGTCTTGGCAATGCATATCGGTGATGTGCTAGGTAATGATTTCTAAGTCTTGAACCGAATGGAAAAGATAATCATGGGATGTACTGGGGAAGCCAAGAAAATCTTTGTCAGGCCTTTGCTTAAGTATAGTGAAATAATATCGACTCACATTGCAGATTTCAAATAGACTTGTTGGGGAAGGAGAGACTGTTACGAAGTACGTAGCTAGATTTGTCTGAAAAATAACTTGGTAACTGATATGATAAAGGAGATACTTTGTGTTTCATTGGAAACGGAGGGTTAGAAAAATGTTGTGGGCATTTAAAAGACATACGTTGGCTTTGTTGCCTGAATGGATATTAAGATAAGAATAGGGGCATTATGTGTAAGGGAAGACAAGAAATTATCACTGATTTAACTTCAGTCAAATATGGTAGTTTCACTCAAGGAGTCAGCGGCTGGACTGAGTTATCCTATCAGGTGCTGAACAATTTGTCTCTTATAAGATAAACAAGATTCGTAGAAAAAACAAAACATAATCAAAACAGTAGCAGTGTGAAGCTTTTTTGAATATTTCTTGAAAGGAGTGCTCAAGTACAAAGTGATATGTGGCGCATATTTCTCCCATCTCGAAATGATTATAATGTCTTCCTCCGTTCATTTTTTTATATGGCTTTACGCCTCGTCGATGTCTTGATCATTAGAGGTTGGAAGGACTGGGGACAAGGAACGGGATTAATTCGGCCATGGCATTTTGAAAGAACCATCCCAGCATTTGCCTGGAGTGATTTTGGAAACCATGGAAAAACCCAAATCTGGATGCCCAGTGGGGAGTCGAACCGGCGTCCTCTCGAATGCGAGGCCAGAGCGTTACCGCTCACCCACCACGCTGATGTTTATGTAAAAAGTGTGGAACTGTCAAAACTTCAAGAAGTTCTAATAAACGAACTGCTTAAAAAGGGAGAATATATGACTTAAGAGAAGACTGTTGATAGCAATCCGTGGATTCAGCATATTTTTCCCATACTAATACGACGTGTACGGAGCATAAGATTTGAATTGCTATACAGCATGTATGACTTAACGAACTGCTTGTACAGCAAGAATTGAGCAAGTGGAGGAAGCAAGTAGAAGGAAAATATATATGATAAGTAATGGACCAAGTAACACCCTACAGTATGTTTAATTTATTTTAATTGCCTAACAAGTGAACTAAATTTCACTATAAAATGTGAAGTCCACCAGAAACGCTTCCGCGGTTGGATTCCACGTTAAACTGTAGGTTCCCTATACGAGGTAGGATTACAATGTTAGTTTAAGGTGGCTACTTGTAGGGGCGGACTGCACAGGCAGTAAAAATCCTGTCACCGGGTGAAATATAAACTTCTCGGGTGTTTAACAGGATAGTGACGTATAAACACAACTTTTCGACAGCTTACTCTTCTGTCCTTTTCAGTCGTACGGATAGCTTCAGGTGTCACCGCCCAGACTGGTTAGCAGGTGACGTTATTTTGACCAATATCGACTTTTCGACACAGCCCCGTTACTGCCTTTTCATTGTAGGCAGGAGGAGGTGGAGGATATTGTCCGAAGACATTGCCTCCAACAGTAATTAGATGGTTCACGACTTTGCTGTGGATTCATCTTCACGGCGGTGTCTGGTTATTTGCGTAACTTGTTATGACTTCCGTCAGTAATATGGTTTGTTGATGAAGATAATGCATTATGAAGCCTAAACTTCTGTTTTTGGAGTTCTTGTAGTCCGCCTGTTGTCGATAGTGGTGAGTAGTGGACTGCTTCGCCGTCGTGAGTAGCTCTGGACCGGTCGCTACAGGTCGACGACTATTGCTGTAGCCGCTGTTAAGCTCCCCTGCATGAGTCGTCTTCTGTGTCCGCAACTTCTTGCTTCTGTGGCTGTAGAACGACGGCTGGGTGGCTCTGCTCTCGGTACGGCTGAATTCAAGATGACGGAGGCTATTTCTCTGCTGAGGACTGCTGGTGACAGTTGCATGGTGGCGAGTGGTCTCCGGCGGCGAGACCCTGGAATCTTGTGTGCTTGTAGTGGTCCCGCGGCGCTGCTTTGGATGCCTCTTACGTTGTAGCTTCCTTGATCTACAACCTCTGTAAGAAGCTGCGTGCCCAGACCCGCAGTTGCAGCAAGTGGGTTCATCGCGGGGTTTCTTGCAGGTAGCGAGTTCGTGACCGCCTCCACAGTGAACACATCTGACTGGTTCAGTGCATTCGCTGGCGTGGTGCCAGAAGTTCTGGCACTTGAAACACTGGACCAATTTACGTGGGATCGGCTTCGCTGCGGTCGTTGGTTTGTCTACTGTCTGCATGGTGGCAACTGACTTCTTCTTCACGCGACCGGGAGTCATGATGTCATATGATATGTAGTTTTGCTGAAGGATCTGGATTACTGCCGCGAAGTTGTCAGGGCAGGACGGAAGAATCTCCACACCTTCATGGACCAATCTTTTGGTCTGATGCCTTTCACGACTCGTTCAGTAGCTCTAGAAGGAAGGTGCGAGACCTCCGCCCAGGTGCCAACGTCCATGGGAAGGAGCCAGCTGCAATGCACTTCCTCTTCAATTTCGCCTTCTTGTTCGTGGCAGTCTGTACGGGCGTCTCGGGGGCGCAAGTAGCTGCAGATGGGCACGAACGTGGAGACTTGGTTGTGCCAGTCTGCACAGGGGTCGTGGCGGCGACAATAGATGCAACTTTGTCAGCCATAACCGGAGTTGATCAGCTCGGTGAAGTGAAGAGTAAACTCCGTTCGCTGGCTGTTACTGAACGGCCCAATCAGCGCATGGCAGAAATGGAAGGCGCGATCCAAATGTATCGACGTTACGGCCCGCATATGGAGCTTGCAACAACCGAAGTTATCCATACGCCTGATGAAAACAGCAGAGCCAGCAGTCGAAACGTTGTGTTTATACAACATTGTCCAGGTGAGCACCACAGAAAATTAATTTCATCAATACGCCGCCAAAAATCTCCAATCAGATACCTGTCACTAAGTCATTACAACCACAAGAGATCCACTTTTAATTGCCCGATGAGAAACATTTGTGCCAAATTTCATCAAAATCACCGTAGCTATTCGGACGTAATGCTTGAACAAAAAGGCAAATGTTGTTTTTTGTGCAATGTATGTATTTCAAAAGTACAGTAGTTATTACGCTTGGAGTAGCATATATCGCGCGAAAACGCACCGAAACCCTGACAGGAAACTTTTCCAAATACCATTACCTTCAGGCTATTCAGTGTAAGGATACGCGCTTGGTGCAGTGAGGTGTGAGAGGAATATGAGAGCCTGCAGAGAAGAGGAGAGATCGAGTAACAAATGGAGCCGAGCCAAACATCCATTAGGCGTGTCATTAATCAGCAAGCCGGGCCTCCCGCCAGAATTAAATGACGGCGCCACTGATACTGCCGCTGATTCCTCGCTGCCAATCACACACCGGCTGGCAAAAAATTTACCCGGAGATAAATTGCCGACCTGACACTCGCTGCGATCAATCATGAACTCTGTCCGCGTTCGACGTTTCTCCTCGGTAATGTAATATGTAATGCACTCGTTAATTACTTTAATTTCCTCCTCTTGTCAGCTTTCGGACATTAAGGTACTGGTTTAAAACTGTATCAGGCAACGTTGAACTGTTTTATAGGGGAAATTTCACCTCCGGATGTTGTAACGTTTTAACGTATAGGACAACGTAATAATGGCGTGATTTACATTCAACTGTTTTGCTATACGCAAAACTTGTACAAGGTTTAATAATTGTTTTTCTGTATCAGCCATGGTGGATGACGAAACACAGGCACCTGTGCATAGGAGTGCGGTGTATAAATACAGTATGAGAGCGGGAAGAACCAGATTTGTCAGATCTGGTGCATTTACAGTAACGGAGGAATGTAGCATTGTCATCTATCTTGAGACACGTGGAACCAAAACATGTTGTTTTTTTTTTACTTATGGCTTTACGCCTCGTCGACGGGCGGGATGGTACTGGGTACAAGACCTTTTGAAGGATGCATCTTGGCATTCGGGGAAACCATGGAAAATCCAAATCTGGATGCCCGGACACGGATTCAAACCGTCCATGTTCTATATGTGCTAAGTGTATTTTTTGTTGGTAAATTGTGTAGTTATGGCTTTACGACTAGTTGACATTGAGGTTATCAGAGACGGGAAACGACTGGTGGCAAGGAAAGGGAAGGAATTTGGACATGGTATTTTCGAAGGAATCGTCCCGGCATTCGTCTGGATTGATTTGGAAAAACCATGTTAAACTGATGGTTGGACGAGGATTTGAACTAGTGTCCTCCCGAATTCCGCACTTCTCTAGATCAGCGGTCGGCAACGCGCGGCCCGTGACCTCTCTATTTGCGGCCCGTGTCCGTCTTATAAAAATCATAGCGAAAGCCCATATTATAAAATAATAAAATATAAATGCTTAAAAGAGTGAACGCGATCTAACAGCGCAGCGAATGAACTACACGAACAGAGTCGGACAAGTGCGAGCGGGAACGATTCCCCCACTGTTTTCTAAGATTGAAATAATAGGTCAGCGGTGACAATAATCTTCTCTCGCTCGCCCGCCGTCCATCCGCGCTGGCTGTGTCATTGAGTGAAACAAATTATTTCATGTGTGCACGCCGCCGCCGCCGCGGCCCTGTACCTACGATTTAGTTATTGTTCTGTGATCTACGAGTATCTACTGTTTTGTTTACAGTTCGGTAAGTGTGAGGTATTGATAGTTCATACAATTACATAGCGAAATTAAGTGACATGTTTTCAACACGGCTTTTATTCTTACAGCGTGTATTTGGCATTGTTGGTTATAAGTTTTACTGATGGCTACAAAAAAGGGAAGTTATTTGAAGAAAATAGAGTGTTTAACGATGCATGGACAGATTTATACTTTTTTTTATTAATTGCATGGAAAGCCGCTATGCTTAATATGCCAAAACTACCTTGCTATACAAATAGAATATAACGCCACTATGATACCGAGCATAAAGCAAACATTGCGGGCCTAGTTGGAGATTCCAGGAAAAAAAAACAAAATCAACTCACTCAAATTTTCATTCAAGAACCAACAAAGTGTTTTTAAGGTGCAAATTGAAAGTAACGAGTCAAATATACGTGCGAATTTAAGGGTGGCGGAAATACTTGCCAAGTCCGGGCGACTGTTTACTGACAGCGAATTAATAAAACAATGTGCCTTAACTATGGCTGAAGAGGTATGCCCAGATCAAAAAAAGAAATTTGAAAATATAAGCTTATCTGCCAGAACTTGTACCCGGCGCACTGAAGATTTGGGCGCTAATTTATGCGAAAAACTTCGGGAAAAAGCACAACAATTTGAATGGTTTTCCTTAGCTACCGATGAAAGTAATGATGAGTAGGATACTGCCCAGCTTCTAATATTTGTTCCTGGAATTGATACAGTATGTACTTCAACGTGTGTGAGGAACTTCCACAGTTATGTAGTTTGAAGGGAACGAATATGGGGGAAGATTTGTTTTGTCACTTAGAACAGGCAATGACGTCAATGCAATTAGCGTGAGAAACATTGGTAAGTCTATTACAACTGACGGAGGTAGAAACATGAGTGGGCAAAACAAGGGCCAGGTGGGTAGAATTAAAACAAAACTGGCAGAGATAGAATGTGAAATCCCGTTATTTTTTGCTTTATCCACCAAGAAGCGTTATGTTCCAAAGTCTTTTCATGGAGAAAAGTAATGGACATCGTGATATCCACAGTAAACTAGATCAGAAATAATGGGTTGACATGTCGCCAATTCCGAGAGTTTTGATCTGAAATGGAAGCAGATCATCAAGATGTCCTTTATTATTCAGAAGTAAGATGGTTAAGTAGAGGTTCAGTACGGAAAAGATTTTTAGATCTCAGAAAAGTAATCAACACTTTTATGAATCAGAAAGGTAAATCTGTTCCAGTGCTAACAGGCCCTCAATGGTTAATAGATCTTGGATTTTTGACAGATTTAACTCATGATTTAAATACACTGAATGTCATGCTTCAAAGGAAAAACAAACTAATATCGGATATGCATACAGACGTAAAAGCGTTCCAAACTAAAAATCGACTCTTCATAAAACATATTGATGAAAAAAAATTAGATCACTTCCCGAATTGTCTAAAGGCTGTCGAGGAAGCTGGCATTGATTTTAATTGGGATAGTCAGAAAATGAAAGACATTTTAATGGAGTTACAAGGTCAATTCAGTGACAGATTTGGTGATTTTGAGAATGTTTGGAACGAACTGAATATTTTTGCTAACCCTTTTTCATGCAATGTTGAGGAGGTACCCAGTAATTTACAAATGAATGCGTTTGAACTTCAATCCAATGAGAGTTTAAAAAACGTCTTTTACGAGATGAATGATTTTGCCGTCTGATTTTGACTAGTTGAAAAAGTTTGCTCAGCAGTTTATTTCAATTTTTGGAAGCACTTATTTATGCGAGCAAACTTTTCAATCGTCAATTATCGAAAAAATAAATACGCTTCTAGTCCAAAGATGAGCATTTCAGAGATATATTACGTATTTCAACTTCTAACATGAAAGCTGACATACAAAAAATAGCCAGTCAGATGCAACCTCAAACGTCACACTGAATTTAGTATGTAAAATCAATTTTGTAACTTTTCTTCATTTGTACTAATAAAATTTGAAAACTGAGTTTTCGCATTTTTACTGTGTATGTGCGGCCCCCGCCTTTACTTTGCTTTGCCACCTTGTGGCCCTTGCCCGCTAAAAGGTTGCCGACCGCTGCTCTAGATGAATGTGATCTTCAGTCCAAAAGATTTTGCTCTAAAAAGACAAAGTAATCTTTCCCGCAGGTATAATATGTACAATGATCTATAAAAAGAACTATAGTACTACAATTCCAAGGTCAGATCCTGAGAAATAAACGACAGACGATTATTGTTACGTGAAGTATCGATATGTGTGTGTTCGTATTGTTGATTGTGTGAGATAATTGTAGTGAATCTCGCGTATCAGACATTCAATAGGAAAGTGCCTGGAATTCAACTTGCACACGATTCTGACATCTGGCGTGTCAGACTGCCACTGTCTTCACTCGGCGCCTCTCGGCTTTGCTGCTCTCCTGGTGTTCGCCTCGCCACGTGACTGCTACTCTTCCTCATCGCCTGAGTCTGTTTTCCTGTTGCGGCGTCTCCGCCGTACAGGGCTGCTCGGCCCACTCTGCATCTGCTGGACGTCATGATGGACACCGAGACGGACAACTCGACTTCCCAGGACAACCGCAACTCTGCAGCCGACCTCCAGCTGCCCTCTTCGTCACCATCAGCAACAGCAGTTACAATTGGTATGCATAAACTCCCACCTACTATTACTAAACCTTCATATAGCAAAATACTGACAATCCCTGACTATAGAAGCAAACCATATCCTACCATCAAACCCCAAAACCCTCAGACATCCACAACCGCTGACGAACGCCATGCTCAAATGACTATCTTCGGCCCCCAGCAAATGGACACCACTACCGACAACTCCACCATCCTATCTAATCAATCTCCAGCAATCCATAGCTTCCTCCTGAAAAACTATGAAACCAGATTTCACACATCCAAAACCTTAGCATGCCAAATTAGGAAATACCTACCAAATTCAAATATCTCCAAATCATTCCGACCAGAGAAGGTTGATCATCAAAACCCCTGATCCAAACCTACGGACGACCTTAATAACTAAAGTAGGCCCAACAATTTTTGGCGATAACGCCACCATCATATCGCTTAACCAAAACCTAACAAACAACCTCAACCACCACGACGGCCTACAACCTTGACGGTAGTAATCAGGGGAGTTGATCCCACAATATCCGATTCTGAAATAGAGGAAGAACTAAAATTAAATAGTGAGCTATCAATTAGGAAAGCATTAAGAATCAGGAACAATAATGGACCTACCTACATGGTAAGAGTTTTACAGAATGTTCCAACACAGTTGACTTTCTTTTATCCAATGGGCTACCATCTATTATCAAACGTCACCGTGTGGAACCATCCAAGACCGCACCACCTCAGCCAATACGTTGCCAAAAATGCTTAAAATATAATGACCACAATACACAAGATTGCCGGAATGATCCTATATGCCCACACTGCAAGGCCAACCACCCCATAAAGATTGCCCCAATCTACAAACTCCTCCAATCTGCAATACCTGCAATCAGAACCATCCTGCATATTCGCTTAAATGTAAAGCGAAACCACCTGCGGAGAAACCAGAGTTAACTGTTCCAATCCGACCTATAGACCCACCTACTCCACCATCAAACTCTATCCGCCCCCCACCTTCAGTGAAGATATCATCCGCTTTACTACTGTAGTTCTGCAAAACATCCATCCTTTCAACCGTCAGCATACCCTACAACAAATAATACTTGCTGCCCGTAACATTTTCCACATAAATGTAACAGCTACGTATTCCCAAAACAGTGCCCATTTCTACTTCCAACCTATCGAAACACTCGTATAAACTACACACACCCAACACACACACACACACACACACACACACAAAATGGACACTAACACATACAATATTGTATTCAACAACATCCGCTCATTAAAAACTAACAAAATACTCTTCCAGAACCTCCTACAGACACACAATGTCTCCGCTTTTGCTTTAAATGAAACTTTCCTCCAACCGACTCACCAATTCGGCTTACCCCTTTTGAAATAGCCCGATCAGATAACCCTCTACCAATTGCTCGAGGCGGTGTAGCCATCGGCTATCACCGCAATATCCCGGCAAAATACATCCACCTCTAAACATCAGAAATGAGCATCTATTGGTCACAGTCTTCCTCCCATATCTGACAGTCACCCTTGTTTACTATCAAAAAATCTACATTCGTCCAAATGAACCCCTCCCCTTTAACTTCCTACAGTATATAGATAACACATTTAGTAATTACATAATAATGGCCGACCTCAATATCCACTCCCGATCAGACTATGAAAAAAGAACTCTACGTGACAACCTCGACGCCTTACGCCGGACAAGATATTGACATACCAGATCCGACACGACCAGCTACTAATACGACGCCCGACATAATCATAGCATCCCCTTCTCTCCTTAGGCGCACCAGTCTCATAGTGCTCGATCCTATCGGAAGCGATCATCTACCAGTGCTCATCAAAGTAGCATACCATACTCGACAACTCAGAAATCATATCGACCATCACAAATCCGCAAAATTCAAGATTATAACAGAACAAACTGGACTGAATACAGACGACATATAGACGATGCTATGAATAATTTCCAACCCCTACTTCCGACATGCCGATGATGTAAACAGTACAGCAGACTTCCTCCATGACACGCTAACTTCCGCAATTGAAACGCAAATCCCCAGAAAATTCGCAAATCCTCATAAGCCGGCTCTCCCTCCCCATGCAGTCCTGCTCCTCAAAGAATCCCGCCGCCTCTACCGAACGTTTCTAGCCACGCGTGACCGGGATGCACTCACCCGACACAGGCAGCTACAGAGACAAGTACGCAACTATCTCACTGCCCAAAAAAAGACTCACCTGGCGAATGACTTGCGACAGACTCAACTCAACCATGACCACCAACTCGGGACAGTACTGGAATGCTTTCAACAGACTGACTGGAACAAAAACTGCAGTTTCCTACCCTATCATCCACAACAACCGCTCCATTCCCGACGATGAATCAAAAGCCAACCTGTTCGCAACCCACCTTGAGCTAACCTTTTCCTGCCCTCTTGAATCACACTTCAACTACGAGATGACTGCCGACATACATGAACGAACCGACACCAACATACCACCTCTAGCCCCCGACATTCAGTATTATGAGACCACGCCACGACATGATCTAAATTCACCAATAACAACCGAAGATATCCGACAGGCACTAAAAAAGAAACGAAATACTGCTCCCGGTCACGACGCTATCACCTACCGCCACCTAAAAGAATGCCCCCTCTCCTTTCTACAAATCCTATCTCTCCTCTATACCGCAATCTTATATACAGGCATATATCCGGAAAAATGGAAAATATCAAAAATATTGTTATTTCCTAAAGCTAACAAACCCAAATCTGAACCCTCCTCGTACCGCCCTATTAGCCTCACATCTGTATTCAGCAAAGTCTTTGAAACAATTCTAACTCGCCGCATCCACCAACATCTGCAACAATTCCTTCCACTCCCACCCACCCAAGCCGGTTTCCGACCAAACTACTCTGTAGACGACCAGCTTCTCCACCTGACGCAACTTGTGACAAATCAACTAAACAAAAAGAAATCGGCCATCCTCATCTCTTTAGACGTGGAGAAAGCCTTGACAAAGTTTGGCACGCAGGACTATTATTTAAACTACAGTTATACGCACTACCAATAAACTACGTCCGCCTTATTGCAGCCTTCCTTACCAACAGACAAGCCTACGTCATCATTAATAACTCACGTTCCAGGTACTTTACTCCAAATGCTGGTGTGCCTCAAGGTTCCGTCCTCTCCCCACTCCTTTTCCTATTGTACACAGCTGATATTCCCCAACCACTCTCTCCCATCTACCTCTTACAATTCGCCGACGACACCGCCTACCTCGCTTGCTGCAATAACCTTCAACAATCCGCCAAAGCATTACAAAAACACTTAGACAGCTTTATAGAATGGTGTAATAAATGGAGATTGACAATCAATCCACAAAAGACGCAAGCAATAATTTTTGGACGAACTACAAGACGATTTAGACAACATGACTTTAACATTACAATCTACGGCAAACATATTAATCTCACAAAAACAATCAAATATCTGGGACTGACGCTAGACCGCCAACTTACTTGGACTGCCCACCTAAATACGATCAAAGACAAAGCTAAAACACGACTTAACTTGATAAAAAGACTGACAGGACATAGGTGGGGTCTAAACGCCGGGACTGTACTCCATACGTATAAAACATTAGTAAGACCTATTTTAACATATGCCAACACCGCTTGGATATCCGCATGCCCAGCCTATTACAAGGCACTGCAAATAATAGAACGCCATGCACTCCGCCTAGCTTACAGAATCCGTCTACCCTTCCCAAACCACACCCTGTACGATAAAATATCCTTTCCGCACCTCCTTCTCTTTCTCGAACGCCTCAGAATATCCTTCACAGTACGCAGAAACAACACACACAACCCACTCTCCACTCCATATATAAAAACTCCAGACGCACTAAAACCATATCACAAATATATACCACCAGCTCTCCACCTCTACACACTACACACATTAAACAATAGAAACTTCAATAGCCTCCCTATACCCAATCAACACATCCGCCCAGAAATATACCCTTCATTTCAATCATAACAGTCAGTCACAGAAGAAAATGAAATACCAGAATTAATAAAATCTATTATGGAACAATCCGGCAATCTTAAAACTGTGTGCAAAAAGTTTTAAAAGTAAAATAAAATTGTACAACATTATAAAAGCTATATATTAAAATATGTATTGTAACATATACAAAGTATACTGTAAACCATTGTAAGAATGATAAATTGTAACAAATAGACCAGACTTGTAATAAAAAATGTAGGCTGAAGAGCGGGCGTCACCCGCTGCCAGCCCATCCCCATGTGTGGGGAAATGAAATAACAAATAAAAAAAAAAAAAAAAAAAAAAAAATATACAATTCCAATATAGTTAATAATAGATTTTCATTCAAGAACTTTTACACATTCACATAATTCATACAGTATATTTCCATTTAGATGTTGCATGATCAGAGTTGTAGTTTTGCAATATTTCGTTTGCTTTTCTTGCAGATTTGTGGCAAGTAGTAGCGATTTTGATGTCCTTCACAGAGTGGGGTAAATTTTTGTTCTCTTCTCTTGTTGAGATATGGTAGGCCGTCGGTCTCTGTGCTGGGTTATAAAAAGAATATTTAGGAGGTGGAGTGTTGGTGGCAGTGGCGGCTGTACCTTAAGTGCGCTCGTGCGCTGAACCACCAATCCAAAAGATTTAAAAATGACAAAATATTAAGTACCTACTTCATCTTTATTTTTATATTACCATTTTAATATTTATTTTTAAACATACAAAAACGCATAAAAAATTAAATCTCCAATTATGGTGAAACAGTTTGAGCGCTTTACTAAACTATTAAGACTTATTTTCCTGTAAAGACAAATTCTCGTGCGCTTCGGCGAGTGCACGAGGACTGCTAATACAACTTGTAGGTGATACGAGTTAATACGCCTGACGCGTGAAACAAAAGATAGTTCATAGAAACGTACCGAGTAATGAGTCGGTTGTCGAGCGCCGCACGTGCGAACCGAGGATTGCCGAGAGCACCCGATGTTTGACGAATTGGCCGGCCGGCAAGGGCGCGCGCGAGGCGACGGCAGCCATGATTGACATCTCGTTATTAGACTATCAGTATAGTTTCACTGTATGTGTGACGCGCTAATAATTGTTTATTTATATTACCGTAAATAATTGTTTTTAGTTTTTGTTTCGATTTTTTTCGAGAACTTTTATTCTATACTGTGTATGGTGTTAGTGAAAATGAGCATAAACATTGATTATATTAAAGAAAATAACAGAAGTTTTCAAAATAAAGTGAACATAAAATTGGCCGGACCGCCACGGCCCTTTTTAAATTTAAAACAAGAGTACAAATCGAAAAATAAAGCATTTACATGAAGTTTTAAAAGTGAAATGTATAATAGAAAGAAATGCTTGTGTGGATGTGAGCGTCTTAATGCATTATTTTGTTTTCCTTGCATTATTTTTGGCGGAGAATCGATTTGGACAGAAACAGGAATCAAGGATTTGACGCATTTGAGTGAAAAAATAAAAAAACATGATTCTTCACAAGTACACCTACAAAATGTAATGAGTTTGTCTGTGTTAGGCACGGTCGACATTCGTAATCAGCTAGATTCTGTGTATAGAAGCAATATCCAAAAGTATAATGAACAAGTTGATAAAAACAGGTATATTTTATCACGTCTTAACGATTGTGTCAAGTTTTGTGGTGCATTTGAGTTAGCTTTGCGAGGTCACGATGAAACTATTGAGTCTAGTAATGCTGGGGTGTTTCGTGGATTAATAGACTTTGTATCAGAGTTGGATACGGTCATGAAGGAGCATCTCACGTCGTCTACAGTTTTCAAAGGCACGTCAAAAACTATTCAGAACGATATTTTGGACTCAATTTTATGTGTATACCACAAAGAATTGTCCAATATTACAACAAAATGTGAATACGTAGCAGTTCAAGCTGATGAAACTACCGATGTATCGACGACTATGCAGATGGTAATGATTTTAAGATACGAAGAAAATGGACAGGTTCACGAACGGTTTTGGAAATATCTTACGCCGCATTCCCATACTGCTGAAGGACTTAGTTCTGTTATTATAAGAGAATTACGGGAACTTCAAATAACTCCGCAACAATTAATAGCACAATGTTACGATGGCGCCCCTGTAATGAGCGGGAATGTTGGTGGATTACAGGCTAAAATAAAAACCGTCTATCCAAATGCTTCATTCGTTCATTGTTACGCCCACCAACTAAATTTAATAACAGAAAAAAGTGTAAGTCAAAACAAAACCGTACAGAAATTTTTTGCTAACCTTCAAGCTTTTCCAAAGTTTTTTTCACGATCACCGAAGCGTACAGATGTTTTGAAAACTATTGTATCAAAGAAGATTACAGCTGCTCCGCAAACGAGATGGAACTTTAATTCGCGGACCGTTGCATCAGTACATAGCTACAGGGAGCCTTTAAAAGAATGCATGACCACCATTATAGAAACGGAAAATGATACCGATTCTATAAATCAGGCTGATATGCTTCAAAGGTATTTGAACGACAGTACTTTTTTTATATTGGCTTGATTTTTTTCAATCTATTCTGCCACATAGTGGAATTTTATTCAAACAAATGCAAAAAAGAAATATTGATTTGGTTCATATAAACAACTGTATTCATTATTTTGAAATCAGTATACAAAAAGCACGTAACACCATAGATCAACTTGAAGAACCGCCTCAAAAAAGGTTTAAATCGTCTAGCTCTGTTACAGCAAAAGAAGTGTGCGATATAATTATTACTCAAGTGAAAGACAGATTCAATTTTTGTAATAATTTGATAGCAGCCAAATTATTTTACTGCGAGAACTTTACCACATACCATTCTACTTTTCCCGACAAAGATTAAATATCTTCTAAAAACTTTCGTATTGACCTAATATAGTCTAGAAATACGAGGCGCGTCCAGAAAGTAAGTTCCGTTTGGTAATAAAATGAAATTGTACACAGATACAGAAGAAATTTTTATTGCACAAAATTCTAAAACTCTTAAACTACTTTTCCACATAACTGCCGAAATTTTGCAGGCATTTGTCATAGCGTGGCACCAGGTTTTGTATACCTTCTTCATAGAAATCTGCCACCTGTGTCTTCAACCAGTTGGAAACAGTTTCTTTCAGCTCGTCGTCATTGGTGAAGTGATGACCTCCAAGGAAAGACTTGAGACGTAAGAACAGGTGAAAGTCGCTAGGAGCGAGGTCAGGGCTGTACGGAGGATGGTGAAACACGTCCCAGCCAAATCCCTGTACGAGGTTTTTCGTCACGTTTGCAGTGTGTGGTCGTGCGTTGTCGTGAAGCAAAACATCACCTTTTGACAGCAGTCCCCGGCGCTTATTCTGAATTGCACGGCGCAATTTCCGAAGTGTCTCGCAATAAGCATCTGCTTTGATTGTTTGACCACGCGGTAAGAAGTCAATGAGTAGGATGCCTTTCCAGTCCCAGAACACTGTGCACATCATTTTCCGAGGTGTCATGATTTGCCTCGGCTTAACCTTTGGTGGGGATGAAGTGTGCCTCCATTCCATTGATTGCCGCTTACTCTCAGGGGTGTCGTAAAAAACCCACGTTTCATCTCCTGTGACTATCCGTCTCAGAAATTCTTCGCCGCTTTCAGCATAACGGGTCAAAAACTCAAGTGCACTACCCATCCGTTGTGTTTTGTGTTGCTCAGTGAAAATCTTTGGTACCAAACGTGAGCAAAGTTTACGGAATTTCAGTTGTTTGGTAACAATTTCATGCATCAGTGATCGTGAAATTTGGGGGAAGTCCATAGCGAGAGCACTAATTGTAAACCTACGGTTTTCCTGGATCTTGTCATCAATCGCGTGAACCAGTTCTTCTGTAACCAAAGGTGGACGCCCACTTCGTTCTTCATCGTGCACATCACTAAGCCCGCCATTGAACTGTCGGACCCATCTTCTCACCATCGAATCACTCATCGCATTTGGTCCGTAAACTTCGCAAATTTGCCGATAAATTTCACTTGGTTTCACTTTCCTCGCATTCAGAAACCGAATCACAGACCTGATTTCACAGGCGGCGGGATTTTCAATCAATGCCGATATTTCAAACAAGCACAACAAAGCGTACGTAACTGACAGCGATCTCCAAATGGCGCAAGTTCTTCCCCTTGATACACATCGTCTACAGCGCATGTGCGGAACTGCAATCGCAGCGCTGCAGCGGAGATAAATTGAAACGGAACTTACTTTCTGGACGCGCCTCGTAAATATTAGCCCGATTAATAAACGATAACCCGTGCCGACTTGAGTTTTTAACTTGTCCATACAAGTTGCGCGGGTGCAGCGCTGCGACCTGTTACTGCGAGTTTCAATTGTCATTTCATACGTGATTTCTAACATTATTAGTGCGTTGTTGTTTATTGTGCGAAGATGTCTGTGGAATTACGAAGTGATAAACAAAATATTTACCTTATCGGACTGCCAAGCCACCAGATAAATGGTGCAAAATTACCATCTAATCGACAAGTTCTCACCGTTTTATTTTACAATATTCGTGAAGTCAATCTGACTGTTAGTGAAAGTGCGAATCTTGTTATAAGAGAGTGCATTATATTTTGGGAAAAAGCCAGAATTCCTACGAAGGTATTTCCTAACTGCGTGAAGAAACTTGTTGATTTATATCATGTTTGGAGGGAGCTGCAAAAAAACTGTAAGAAAACTCAGGTGACGTTCAAGAACCGTGAAAATAATTTTGTAAAAGACCTTGATAACTTATTTGATATTGCACATGCTGATGCCTTCGACAGAATGAAAATAGAGGAAGACAAAGAATTTTTAAGGAAACAGAGAGAGGCATGTCGACCGGGATGCTTAGGTGGAATTGAAAAAAAATTGGCGGAGAAAGAAGAACGAGTTAGGCAAAGACGACTGGAAGAAGAGGAAAGAAAGGTAAAACAAAGAGAATTCTTGGCTGTTCCATCTACTTCTTCGATAGATAACTTGGAATGTCTTGGTAATTCGGATGAGGAACAGATTTCGAACTCTGAACTTAGTATTCAGATTCCTTGCCCTGAAAAAAGTTCTAAAAGAGGCACGAAAAGTTTCATAACTCCTAAACTGGTAGCAGCTTTAGATCGATGCCAATTAAGCATAAGAGAGTCAGTTTACATTCTCCATGCGGTTGTAGAAGCGCTTGGTCTGAACAGCGATGATTTCCCTATTAACAAATCCTCGATTCAGCGAATTCGTACTCAGACGAGAAAATCCAGGGCAGAAGGAATAAAAACTGACTTCCAGAATAATTTGCCTGACGTAGTCACAGTCCATTGGGATGGAAAACTGTTACCTGGATTGAATGTACGAAGTTCAAAAGAAGAACGCTTGCCAATTATTGCTTCATTTGACGATAGAGAACAGCTTCTTGCAGTCCCAAAATTAGAGAGTTCTTCTGGAAAACATCAGGCTAAAGCCATTTCAACTGCACTCTTTGACTGGAACCTCCATGATAAAGTACAGATAATGTGCTGCGATACAACAGCTTCAAATACTGCCCGTTTCAGTGGAGCTTGTGCCATTTTGGAGCAGACTTTAGAAAGGAAATTGCTGCTTTTTGCTTGTCGTCATCATATTTATGAGTTGGTCCTTAAAGCTGTTTTTGAAACCAAGGTAAATCAAATTACAAGTAGCCCAGATATTCCAATTTTCAAAAAGTTAAGAGATAATTGGAAAAATATTAACACCGATAACATTGAGCCACCTCTGAATTTCGTTAAAGCACATATTGCTGAGACAAACATTACATCTTTTTTAACTTTTTATAAGACTGAACTGGAAAAACCTTTTATTAGAGACGATTACCGCGAATTGGTTGAACTATGCGTTGTGTTCTTAGGAGGAGATACAGAGAATAAACTAAAACTCAGGCCCCCCGGAGCTTTGCATCAAGCGCGATGGATGGCGAGAGCGATCTATTCTATAAAAATATGTTTGCTTCAATCGCAACTTAAAATTACTGCAAAGGACAAAAATGCTCTACAAGATGTTTGCTTATTTATCGTCAACTTGTATACTAAACCTTGGCTCGAATGCACAGTGGCAATTAAAGCACCTAACCAAGACTTGTGCTTTTTGAAAGTTCTAAAAGAATATGAAAAAGTAGACGCGAAAAGTTCCAAGTTTGTTCATCATTTATGGTATTTGTGTGAAGAAACAGTCATGTTATCACTCTTTGATGAAGAAGTTGATTCCAAAACCAAGACAAAAATGATTAATAAATTAAACAGAGACGAAAGTTCAGATTCCGCTAAACGCTATGTCCCATCGAAGGAAGAAATTACGCAAAATTTGTTTGGTAAGCTTAATATTTTCTTGTTTCTTTTTTCAAAGTTTGGTGGCTTAGTTTTTGCTTATTTAAACTGTTTTTTCTTTTTTCAGATATGACGCTGGATGATTTTGTGACTCAAAGAAGCAAACAATTTCTATCTCGACTGCAGATCGACGACAGTTTTCTTCGGGAAGATGTATCTTCTTGGGGTGAAAATCCTACTTTTTTGGAAGCTAGAAGACGAATAAGTCGTTTGAAGGTCGTAAATGACGCTGCTGAAAGAGCTGTTAAATTAATGCAAGATTTTAATGTACTTATCACGGCTGATGAAAAGCAATAACAGTTTTTGTTGCGTTGTGTTCAGGAACATAGAAATCTGTATCCAGACTGTAAAAAAACTACACTAAAGAGAAGTTACCCTAATTAATTATTATTATAATTTGTATTTAAATAAAAGTTTATGTTGATCTTATTTTACTTTTACTCATATTTACTTTATTTGTTGCTTTTTAATTAGTTTTGGATCAAACCAAAATGGCAGGCCAAAACACCATTTTTTATTAAACTTGAGAGCTCGGTCGGCACGGGTTGCAATCATGCTACAAATATGAAATTTCATATTTAAGTACATTTTAGCATTTATAAAAAAAAGTAGAGGGTATGCGTTTCGAAATTCTAAAAAAAAATTTTTTCGCCATATAAGAGACACCCTAATATATATATAACCCTACTAAATTTTAATACGAGAATGATCAAATATTTTGGACGTTTTAGGTGTGAGATGTTACAATGATTATACGAAGACTTTAGATCATTGTGCTTATCGACTCAGGCTACTGATTTTGGAAGGTGGTGAGCGGTAACACTCTGGTCCATCATTCAGGAGGATGTGAGTTCAAATCCTCGTCTGTCCACCAATATTTCGATGGATATTTAAATGGTTTCCCGAAATCACTCGAGGCGAATGGCAGGATGGTTACGTTAAAAGACAATGGCTGAGTTCCTTCCCCCGTCCTTGCCTCCCTTCTCTCTATTACTCTAATGATCTCGATGTTGACGAATCATAACGCCCGAAACAAAACAAAAATTAGACCTCCTCTTCCGAAGGAAACCACAGAAGCGACTTTTTTTATGACGGGTTTATGCCTCGTCAATGTAGATGTCTTTAGAGACGGGATTGTTTCGGAAGAAGGAATTCGGTCATGGACTTTTGAAGGAACAATCCCGGTAATAGCCTGGAGTGATTTCGGGAAATCTTGCAGCATATGGTTCGAAACAGCCGAGTAAAACACCAGCGTAACAAGGGGAGCTAGGGTGCTGTTGTAAATACGATAACGTTCATAATCTATCCGTTAACCAATTTACTTCTCCTGCTAGATTTCTGCACTCCAAGTTTTGATTAAATAGCGTCTGGTGCTCTATATTGAGTTCAGGTACCAAACGCAAGACGTAGGTTTGAATCAGTTAGAAAACGTAGACCAGTGTTGGTTATGGCAGTAGCATAAAAAAGACAAAACGGTTGTAGATCCTGTACCAGTTTGAAACTGATGATGTTGTTTTTCAATTTTTGACAGCGTAAAATTGTGTATGTCAAAATTTTATGTTTAACTTGGTAAATAGTCTATTGCGACTTAGGAAAAGTTACTTAGAACTTATCGAAAGTATTCCATATCTAGAGCAAAAGTCTATGCATTGTCGTAGAGGGTCGAAAAACAGTGTATGACCTTTATCCTAAGTAACAGCAACAATGTGTCATCTTATCGATTAACGTTGGCAATAATTGATAGGAACTTAAATTCAAACGAGTTTATCCCTCTATCGTGTTTTAACATAAGACTTCAGCATGAGAAAGGTGTGGGTCAACTTGGTTAAAAAAAAAAAACACCACGACTTAAAACTGAAGGGGTGATTGACTGGATCTCCTGTAATTTCTTCAGAGAAAACCAGAATTCTTCTAAAGTTTGACAAAAAATGATGAATGAAGATGAAAAATCAGAGACTAAAAGCCAAAGTAACGAACTGTAACGTCAAAATATCTTACCAATAGGTAAATTAATTTTATTTCCCTATTAAAGCTGCGTATTCACCCTTTCATAATCAGTACTTGTTTCCTACAAGCAGTCTTGCGACCTTGGAGATATTCAGAATATCGTCAGAATAACAATACGTCAGTTAAGTAGTTTTACTTGTTTTTGCAGTATGACAGTGAGGGAGATTATGATAAGTTTGAACCAATACATTAGAATAAAAACAAGGAACAACACCTGTGTGGAAAAGCGCGGCTGTATTGTCACTTTTCCGAGGGGATCACCCATCTAACATTCGATAGCAAAAAGAATATAACGACAGAGAGACGTGAGGCAGTTATGAGATAGTCTATTTAACTCAGTGCAGTTACGATGCGAATGTGCAGAAGTTGCAAAAAAAAAAACAACTCCTTTGACGAACTTTATGCGAAAAATGTGTTAAAATGCTGCTTGCATTATAGAGTGTAAAAAATCGTTAAAAGAAGAAGTTCGCCAAAATATGGGTAGCCACCACTTCTACTAATTTTGCTCATTATCGACGGGCGATGCACAGTTAATGACTATCGTAGTCAGAAGAGAAATTCTGCAGACTGGCATAATGGAATCTAAAATCATGTTTGTAAGTGGTATGAGAGTCATTTTCAGACAAGTCCTTGATAATCATATATATTATAAATATTATTTCTAAAAGATATTTTTTATGACGATCCACCTTTTTCTCTTCTTACTTAACCATAATCGATAAATGGAATATGAGTTTAAAGTTCTCCGCTTTGCTAACACCATTAATTAGGGAAGGAATTTTTCGCTATTCAAGCCGTGAATGGTATAACTATTAAGGATCAAGGATGCGGCTATGTGATAGTTCAAAGTAAAACTGACAGGCTTCGTTACCGTTTAGCGGTAATGCGATCACTCCTTATTGATTCACCACATGTACCAGAAATACTGATAAAGTGTGTGTGTTTTCTCGGATATTTTTGTTTCTGCCAGGGAAACATTTTATCACTTATAGTTGTTTCGTAAGCCGTTGCAAGTGTTTTGTTAAGTACCTATTTCAGTTAAAAATAAACAATTTCTACAAATGAGCCGGTTGATCTTTCCTCCAACTACAAACCACCAACGTCTGTATTTATCGAATATCTATATACATGAACAATAAAAAAAAACATTTGGCATTCATTGGGGACTGCCAACAGAAGTGAAAACTATGAATATCACACGCGCATAACGTCATACTTATAACTGCAGATAGACTAAGTAATAATAATTGCGTGTGGTCGTAATGACCTGGTGACAGGGTTACTATTGGCTGGGCATTCCGCCCTTGTCGTAGCCGCCTTAACCTAACCAGGTAGTGTTACCGGGCACAAGGGACCTGGTGTTTTATGTGGAATCCGAACCACAGCATACTTCACATGACACAGCAAGCTGTCCCAGCGGTGAAGATCGGATTAAGGGTCTATGAAAATCCCAGCCGAATCAGGTATTCGAACCAAGGACCTTTCGCTCCCCAGTCAGACACCATAACCACGGAGCCACCGGACAGCTACAGATACACTGTTAATATTAGCGTGTTGCTGATGCGAACTCATAAGATTTTAGCCATCCAAAAATCGCCAAACGCGCCTAAAGAAGTTTTCACTTCAAAAAATCTAACTTAGTCCACAGCTACGAAGGCTGGTCAAATCTTCCCGAAGGAGAATTACAAAGCTCTTGTGTCAGGGGCAGGAAGGCCAATTTCTTTCCTCAAGGGCCTACAGTTAAAGGTGGAATCAGCCGGGCTCGGTAGCATAGGGGCTAGAGTCCTAGCTCCACGTACCGATGGTCGCCGGTTCGAGTCCGGCCGAGGGCATGGGTGTTTAGGTTAAATTTGTGTTGTATGTGCCCTATGTTGTGCTACAAATTGAGCGTTCACATAAAAAAGTTGGAAAGCTTCATTAACATTGACGATATATAAAAAAAAAATACATAAAGTGCTGGCTGAATGGCTACAGGCCGAAAGCCAAAAAAAAAGGTGGAATCATAACCACGGTACGTCCCGCCATAGCTCACATAGTCAAATACAACTCCTAAAAACTCCTGTTCACCACAGAATGTAAACCCCAGACCGGACGGAGAAACTTTCGCAAGTAAAAGCCTACCAGACCAACTTGTTTTGATGTATACGTGTGCTAAGTGCTATGAAAATCGGGTAAAAACTGTGGATTTGTAGAAACAATATTGACAGAAATTAAGGTTAGAGGGAAAAGGAGAGGAGGGCTCAGGTTTTTGTAAAACAAACGTAAACAGCGTTTTCCTATTTGTTTTTAAGTATGCATATGCAAAGTTCCATCAAAATCGGATAAAAACCGTGTGTATGAAGAACATTGGCTAAAAAAAACCAACAAATAAACTTTTTTTTTTTAACTGCTTAACGTCTCCTATAACAACTAGGTCTCTTAGAGACGGGAAAGGATGGGGGGCAAGGAATTCGGCGATGGCCTTTAGAAGGAAGCATCCCGGCATTCACCTGGAGTGATTTGAGGAAACCATGAACAACTAAACATTCATCTTAACAGATTACATACAAGTATAATTTATACTTCCACTACTTTGCAAGCGCAACACGTCAAACTTATCGCAACAGATATACTGTTAACATTGGAATGTTGGTGACGCGAAATCATCATAAGATTTTAACCATCCAAAATGCGTCCAACGTGCATGTCATACGCGCAACATGTCACAGCATGTCGGTGACGGCAAGTAGCGAACTCATGTATTTACCTAACGCTTCCAAAAAAAAATATTAGTCCATAACCAGCAGGTTGGATGGATCCTCCAGTAGGAGGCATACTAGGCCAGTGTATCAGAGATAGTTCCATTCCTTTGGGACCTACAATTTAACGTGGATTCTGAGACATGGAACGTCCTACCATAGCTCGTAACTGCAAACACAATTCTTAAAAATTACTACCCCCAACTAGATTTTAACTCGGGATCGGAAGCAGATTTCATTGAAAGCAAGCCCTTAACCACTGAGCTACCAGACCGATGATTCATCCTATATCATTCGCGAAATACACGGTTTCCGTTTGGATTAGCATATTACTTAGAGATTTATTCCGCGAACTGTCCGTGGAGGGTAAGCGAGAGTTGAGCAGGCTGGCTGTAACTTGTTGCTGGTGCAGTTTCTAGCAGCGAGCCAAAAGCTGCTCGTAAGGAGTCCGCGTGGTATCTGCGGGCCACACAACTTTCCACTTCGGAAAGGAATCCTTATCAAGATGTAGGCGCGCCGCGGAGTCACGGAGCAAATAAAGGGATCCTTTCCACTCCAGCGGTCAGCATCCGCCGCGCACACTCCCACAAGATTCGCCGGCTGCTTGTTACCAGAGATCAGAACCGCAGATTACAAGACTGGCCAAGTGTGCCGCGCCTTACCAGGAGGGAGAAAACGCGCGCCGCCGGGCAGCTGGAGGTCAGGTACTCCAAACTCTCTATCAGTTACGAGTTGGACTCGCGTCTGGTTGAATTTAATTACGTGTTTTCTCTGCTCTCATGAAATGCAATTCGAGACGGTAGGTCATAAAGCTTTTGATTAAATATACGAGAGTGAATCAAATATAAACGGGCTTTTTGCAACTACAAAAATATAAATTTTTCAAATAAATTCTAATTTACATTTTTATTCATGATTAATAGACTTTCGCGTTTTGCCGCGTTGTTTATTTCACCACCTGAGCTTTCGGTTGGTGAGACTGCAGTGGAGAGAAGACCAGTGGTGACCACGACGTGTGAAAGATTTTTTTTTTTAACTGCTTAACGTCTCCTATAACAACTAGGTCTTTAGAGACGGGAAAGGATGGGGAGCAGGGAATGGGAAGGAATTCGGCCATGGCCTTTTGAAGGAAGCATCCCGGAATTCACCTGGAGTGATTTGGGGAAACTATGGAAAACCCAAATCTGGATGCCAGGACGGGGATTCGAACCGCCGTCCTCCCGAATGCGAGGCCAGAACGCTAACCGTTACACCACCACGCTCGATCCGTGTGAAAGCGACAGCAGAAATTTTAAAGAATACCAACACCAACTTCATCAATGAAGATAGCGGCGTTTTACTATACGACGCTTGGCAAGCGTTGCTATGTCAACTTAAACAGTATCTCTGACGAAGGCTGTAGGATACCAGGCGAAAGCTCAGGTAATGAAATAAACAACGCGGCATAACCCGAAAGTTATTAATCATGAATAAAGACGGCCGCGGAAGTCTGAGGAATACATTTTTTATCGTATTTTCCCTTCTTATCTATGCACTTACTCGAATGGTAGGTAATTTTTTTAAATTTTGGAATCATAAAAAGTCTGGGGACGTGTGTCAAACCAATTGCACAGGAACAGCTGCACCTCCTCGTTTACTGAGCGTGGTGGGTGAACGGTTAAAGCTCTGGCCTCGCATTCGGGAGGACGCGGGTTCGAATCCCCGTCCGGGCATCCAGATTTGGGTTTTCCATGGTTTCCCCAAATCAATCCAGGCAAATTCCGGGATGTTTCCTTCAAAAGGCCACGGCCGAATTCCTTACCGTTCCTTGTCCCCAATCCCATCCCGCCTCTAATGACCTCGAGTTCAACGAGGCGTAAAGCCATAAGTAAAAAAAAAAAAATGTGAAGCGCTGTTCACCAAGGGCTTTCTTGGGTGGACTAAACATTTGGAAACAGGTCTGAGTTGTAGGGTGGATGTTCTAGGACAGCTCAGTCCATGACGAACCAATTTTCCTTTTGTGTGTACGTGTTTTTCTGCTGCTTTATGGTTTCTGGCGTTATCTAGAAGAAGCAACACACTTCTGATCGGAATGCTGCGACTTCTTGACCGACTGGCAACTCAAACTTGACTAAGGTGAATAAAATAACAGGTAGCATTAATGGATCGACGATCTTGAAGAAAATCGGTAAACAGAACGCATTTACAATCCGGGATCACAGCCTCCGTGTTCTGCGGTGTGATGCTGGTGCGGGGACGGCGTGGGTCGGCAATGTTACCAACACGCTACCGATATTTGCTAAATTTTTAATGCCACTGATTTACCTGCGTCCGTGAAAGGGTTCTTTCCCGAACTGCAGGAGTATACGGGTCCGAATTTCAGCAGCATTTGCTGACGAGAAACTTAACAACTGCGGGGTGTTCCTCTTTATCGGTCATCATCATTGTTGCAGAGAATAAGAAGCACTTGGCGCGCCAACATTATTACTGACTTCCATATGAACCCTCTCTACTGTCCAAACCGTTTCCACATGCTATCGCCGAACTGACAATATAGAAAGGCCCATTTATATTTGATCCCTACTCGGTTACAACTATAAAGCATTAACGAGACTGTCTGTAGATTGAAGATATTTTCAACCAAAAAGAATGCAGGCAACTATTTAGAGGTCTTTGAAGATAAAATAATTGTTTACAGAATTTTTTTCTGAACAGATTTTGACGGGCTTTTACAATTTTAAAAGTCTAAGGTCTGGCCTAAAATTTGTACTGTATTTCGTCACGCTACCAGAAAATTTATATCTGATCAAAACTGTAACAAAAAAAATCTCGTGATCCTATCATAACACCACCCATCGGTAATTTCCATAAATATCGAGTCATCATCATCATTCTCAATAGTTTCCAGCCACTGGTTGGGTCTGCTTCATGCACAAGCCTCTCCATTTCCTTCTTTCATCCCACCACCTCTCTGTCACCACTTTGTTCCAGTCCTCTCCTCTCTTCCGTACACCCTCCTCCACTCCTTTCAGCAATCCATCCCTTGGTCTCCCTCTGGTCGTTTACCATGCATCTTAATTTCGTAGATTTTTCTTGTGATTCTCTGAACCTCCATTCTCTTTACATATCCATACCATCTCACTCTGGTCCTCTCTACCATTTCCTGTAGGGGTTCCTCTCATATGGTGCATCTAATCACTTCATTCCTTATCCTGTCCATTTTAGTAACTCCCATTCTACTTCTTAAAAACTTCATTTCACTTGCTTGTACTCTGCTGATGTCCCGCTTCTTCATTGTCCATGTTTCAGCAGCATAAGTCAAGACAGGCACATTATGTGTGAAAGATTACTCTCTTACTTCTCTGTGGCACATCTTTATTCCATATCAGGTTTCTAATGCGCCTTAGAAACGACTCTGCTTGTCTTCCTCTTTCACTTATCTCGTCATTTCCTCCACATTCCTCTAATACACTCTCCAAGTACTTGAACCTGTTTACCTTCTTTAGTTGTTCACCTGCCATCACAATTCCCTGGGATATCTTTTTCTTCTTTCGGGTTGTTACCATGTACTCATATTTCTTTACATTAAATTTCAGGCCATATTCCTCCACACTCTCTGTCCCTACATCCAACTTCCTCTGCACTTTCTCTTCATCACCTCCCCAGATCATCAGATCGTCCGCAAAAGCCATCACCTTCATGTTTTCTCTCCCATCCTTACTGCCACCTTCTGCATTATATCATCCATGTTTGCAAGAAAGAGTAGTGGTGATAGGGCACTTCCTTGTTTTAGTCCATTCCTTTGTTTCAGCCAATCTGTTCTTCCTTCCCCTATTTTAATATAGCTCACACTTCCTTGGAACAGTTCTGTCATTCTTCAGGTTGTTTCTCCAAGGCCTTCTATACCTTACTCCTGTGTACGCAATCACGCGCTTTCTCAATATCGAGAAATACCAACAGTAGATCCTTTCCATACTTATATCGAGTATTCAGTCTTTAAACCCGATAGACAGTCGCAGCATAATGAAGCAATCTATTTAGTAGAACGCTACTGTTAACAGGAAATTAGTGTAAAAAATTAAGAATTAAAAGTGGAGATAAATTTGTCAAGGATAACCATTTCTTCAGTATCGAGGTTGAAGAAATTCTCCATAAGTATGTCCTACTGAGTATTCAGGTGCACTAATGATCACGCTGTCGACGCACCCTGAAGCTTCAGTAACAACAACAACAGCCGAGTATTCAGTCTTTAAACCCGGTAGATGGCCATGACGTACTGAAGTCATCTATTTTAGTAAAACGCTTCTGCTATTAACACACTATGAAATTAGTGTAAAAAATTAATAATTAAAAGTGGAGATAAGTTTCTCGAGAATAACCGTATCGTCAGTGTTGGGGACGAGAAAATGTAGTAGGTCTACGTTGGTTATTACATAACATATCATTACTTCCGGCATCTGAAGATACAGGGCGTTCGCCGGGAAACGCAACCCACTGTTAGCGCTACAAGGAAGAAACTGCTCCCGGCGAGCGAGCGCTCAGTTTCCGGCATTGTTCGACCGTCGGCCGCGGACTATTTCATAATAATTACGCTTCATAAACTTCATAAACTTGTGTGCTAAGCATTTAAATGTGGCGTAATTCATTAGCTTACCTTATAAAAGATGCTGGAAGTGTTGACCCTCTTGTGTAATGCACATTTCACATCTTCTGAACATATTTCGAGACACACGCTGCCCTAACTGACTTAATGATTTTTTGGGTGACTGTTCTAGTCGAAAAGCGATATCGTTAATTTTCTCCTCTGTGAGAATACGGTTGACCGACAGTCTCTTTTTGTTAAAAAATGAACCCGTTTCTCTTACTTTTTTAACCAGACGCAGAATTGTTGATTTAGCTGGCAGTAAAGCGCCAGGAAATTTGCGACGAAATTTACTGCGACACTTTTTAAACGACTTCTTCTTCACATATGTATCGTAGAGAAATATTCTTTGTTGCAAACTGTAACGTACCATAATTATACTCACACTCAAACACGGTACAGATTAATAAGAGTATGAAGCCCCAAACCAGCCAAACCGCAAAGAAACGTTTATTCACAACACTGATTAATAAGAGACTGAAGTCACAAACTATCTACAATGCAAAGAAACCGTTCTTAACAATGTAAGGGTCACTGCACTGCACTGTTGGGGCAGCGGAGGTGTTAAACAGTGCGGTGATTCACGGTGGCGGTTGGCGGAAACTGCTGGCTCCACTGACCGAGCAAGTTGCCGACGGCAACAGACTGGGAGGGTAGCGTTTTCCGGCGAACGCCCTGTAATATCAAATTTACTAGTGTATGAGTAATTGGCACTAATAGTATTTTATATCACCGTACAGGCTTTTCTGTCTGAATTTCTTGAAGTGACAAGAGTTTCAAATATATCTGAACAAGTTTGAAATGTATTTCTATTTCAAACAGTAAGATTATGGTTACTATTTTATTTATATTTGTTTTCTCTTATCAACTATCAAATGTGGTTCTTACGGAAGAAGTTCTGGAAAAAACTCTAGTAATCACTATCACTACATACTGGGTGATTCAGCAGGAATCGTAAATATTGAATATTGAGTAAAAAATTTCATATAAACATGAATCCGATTTCCAATCGTTTTGAAAAAACAGGTGCTTGAATGTTATACATAAAATAAACCTCAGAAAATGATCAAAATCGCACAAATAACTTATTGAAGTTCTTTATTCATGCAAAAAGGCACACAAATTTTACAAATATTTAAGTTAAATGCTCAAAACTCCCACCCTCGACTTCAATACACTTTGCAGCTCTCTTCGCAACAATACGTGTAGCGCTTCTGAGTACGTCTTGGTGTACTTTTATGAGGGTAGCAGTGTTTTGCAATGCGAACGAGTAATCCGTCTCTTGTGTTTACTTTTTCTTTGTACAGTTCGTTTTTCAACCATCCCCACACACAAAAATCTAATGGGGTAAGGTTTATTTTATGTATAACATTCCAGCGCCTGTATCTCAAAAACGAATGAAAATCGGGTACATGTTTACATGAACTTTTTTACTCAATATTGTTCATACTACCACCTCCTTAAATATTTACCATTCCTCCAGAATCACCATGTATATAAATTTTGTAAATGATTTTTTTCGTGGGATTTTACCACGCAAAAACTACCAAACCGATTTGAATGGAGTTTTCATAGTTCAAAAACTTAGGGTCTTATATATGTAACAACTGCAATATGTTTCAAGATTCTACGTGAAGTGTGCAAAGATGAACACTCATTTCTTAACTGGACTCGCATTTGGGAGGACGTGGGTTCGAATCCCCTTCCGGGAATCCAGATTTGGGTTTTCCATGGTTTCCCCAAATCACTCCAGGCGAATGCCGGGATGCTTCCTTCAAAAAGGCCGTGGCCAAATTCCTTCCCTTTCCTTGTCCGCCATCCCATCCCGCCTCTAATGACCTTAGCCGTCGACGAGGCGTAAAGCCATAAGTAAAGAAAAAATCATTTCTTAACGTGAAAAGATATGAGCCAAAGATACTACATCAAAATAATGCACTAATATTTTTGATTATTTCGCAATTACTAATTATTTAGTAACATGGTACACGTGAAGACAATTTAAATGATTAAAAACTAAATTCAACGAACCTTATGTGGGTACCACTCCACGATTGTTATTTTTTGTTTACGTCTGCCCAGTCGAGCGAGACTGCAGCGAAATGCTAGTAAATAAATAAAATATAATGGCATTATTGGCTTAGCCCAGAGGCCCCGAAACGTAATTCTGCAGCTTAAGAGATAGAGTATCCACTTACCATACAATTCACATCTGCCGAGGCTGTTCTAACATAACCCAGCATTTTATATGGTAAAGGAGACATACAGTTTAACATAGTGCTAGAAAAACGGAGCATCCTAACGTACGTACGTACGTACTTCGCACGAACAGACTCAGGCTTTCGGAGAGGTAAAGGTCAGTTCAAATGTTCATAAGAACTCCTGTTGAGACTGACATTCTACTGGTAAGCCTATTGATTCCTGGCCAGACCAATTTTTTTTTTTTTTTTTTTTTTTTCGATTCAAGACTCTGCTCTTGATTTTCATTGCCTTCAATGGACAAATAACTGTAATCACGGAATCGTAAATTTCAGTGAACGGTTTTTGATTCTATTCAGAAACGAGAGAACCTAAGTTATTCGAACCAATTTGTAAACCGATTTGACTCATTGATAAGACATTCAGCATAGTATAATATCTCTTTCCTTTTTTATATAGATGTTAACTGGCTTTCTGTATATATTGAGTTAGAACATAAGCCAGATACATATTTTAAATAGTTTTCATTTATTAAGAATTTTGAGTCACTATGATATGAATTTCTTATAGTGATTTTGACAGAGTACATCTTTAATCTCGACATCCAGCCAGTGGCATATTCGCAAAGTTGACTAGAGTATAAACATATCAAAGTTCAATATGATAAGAAAATATTCTACATTAATACAATCCTAACCCATAGAGAAGGTAATTTAATATAGAAAATTTAGGAAATTACGTAATTAGATGCTCATAAAGCTAAGAAAAAATTAAGCATTTTAATAATAATAGAAAATATTCTGCATGAATGTGATCAGGTTTTAGCATCAATAATAAGCAAAGACTTTGGTTAGGATTCAGTCTTAGTATTGTAATTAAGTATCGTGATAACCTTTATCGTGGCTAAATATCACAATTTATTAGAGTATTAATCGCTGATGTAATGGTTTTATTTACGTTTTCCATGTATTTTAATGTACTATACTTTAGAAAAATGAAGAAATAAATTCCCAAAAAAACGTAGTAGAAAATAATATTAACACAATCTAAAGACTTTAGTGTTTATCCGTTATGTAGTGCATTTTTGAAGTTAAAAAAGTAATGTTTCTCTTAGATGCACAGTGATATCTGGCATATATCGGTTCTGGTTACGAAAATATTTTCATCTCCGGTCACGTAGGTTGAAGAATATAAACAATAAGCTTATAAATTGTGAAAACCCCATACAAATTGGTTCAATAGTTTTAGCGTGTAACAAACGGACAGAGAAACACAGCCCGCAAACAGATTTATATCTATGAAGAAAAGAAGATATTAGACCCTAGAACTTGAAGGTACCTCATGGAACCATGTGGCGGTACTCACTGACTACAGTCATGTGTGTCTATGCTAAGGACTGGTGTAATTTGGTGCTCTCAATCGACTTAAGCCACTGATGGCTTCTAGACGTGTAATCCGAATAGGTAAACCGAAATTTAAATTATCGAGATAATAGAGTTCAATTCACACAGTATCATAATGTTTGATGGTATATAAAAGATCATAATCTTCAAGCTTAAGCAAGAAGTCGACGTTGTAACGTTACATGGTGACGAAATACAGGCAAAAATCATGTAAAAGGAAATTTATCCATACATCAGAGTAACATAATTTTGTAAACGGCGTTAAGACATTACAAAGCATTACAGAACGGGTGCGTAGTTGGCATTGGGGAGGACGTGGTTTTGATCCCAGTTCCGGCAATAACCAAATAGGTTTTCCATCGTTTCGTGAAATAAATCCACGAAAATAGCGGGCTAAATCACTCAAAATGCAATGTTCGAACATCTTCGCTTTTCTTGACCTCAAACCGATAACGACTCTGGAATAGAAAACAATGCAGAGAAAAGGACACTTGAGGTGACGGAACTGTGTAGAAAGATGTTATCGCTGAAACTTGAAGAAAAAGACGGAACAGGCTAACATAGACCAATATTACAGAAAGGCAAGAAAATGGAAACAAGCAAATATCATCAAACGACTGTGGGCAAAGACCAAGAAAAATTCAGCCATGATCATTTTGCAGGAATCATCCAAGTATTCGGTCAGAGTAATTCACGCAAGCATAAAAAATTAAAATTTGGATCGCCAGCCCGAACTTAATCCAGTATCCTCCCAAAAATCTGGCTCAAAAGCTACTTTTCACTCATCGGCATCTGCGAAGCAAAAGGTATTGAATTCCGGTTGCACATATGTTATGGGTAGAGCTCATTGTACGTATACTCAGTGGCTGGAAATGTGCCCGGATAGCGTTTTAATAGCTCATTTTTTGCTGTTCATCCAAATATGTAGGAAATATACGGTTTCTTCTCGGATACAAATCTTGCTGAGAATTATAGCTAAGCAAGATATTTAGTCACTAACTGCATTCCTGGGAGTGTACATCTCTTTCCGAGGGTCTGAATTATAGCAGTACCGGCCGACCGACGTTTAGAAGTTTATAATGCCGAAGCGAGAATGGGCGGATATTCATTGAGACTAGAAAGCACCGCCTCTGCAATAAGAAACGTCCGCTAGGCCAATGTATCGCTGACTCCATTAATTTTCCCAAAGACGCAGGATTGTCCCGGCATGAAAGAAAAAGGAGAGCCGGTAATGTTTATGAATGGGCAGGGAGCTCTTTTGAGGACCACTTGGCGCGGAATAAAGCCCTCAGGGCCCCCAAATTGCCGGTCACGGTCGGAGGGGTTCCAGGTGGGGCGCCCGCTCAGTGGGGGGGCCTGCTAGGGGGCGGCGGTAGCTGCGGTGGAGACCGTAGACGGTTATATCAGACGGGTCTTCCGTCCGGACCATTATGACGCGCAGTCAAGCACCGCTCGAGCTGTCTGTCCAGATGGAGTGCCAGCCGGCTTAATTACTCCAACAGAGGGACGCACAGCAGTTAACAGACCTCGGACAAGCAAACGGGACTTCATATCGCACAATCTGTTCTTTATGTGGCTTAACTGACTGCATAGGCCGATTAAAGGTAGCAACTCTTAAATGTTTACCTGCAACTAGGTGACCCGGCCGAAAATTACGCGAATAATATAGCGAGCTTGGTGGTTTTCAAAATTCCTCAGAAATTCTATCTCTGAGATTTTTCATTTAAAGTTAGAGATAGCTAAATTGTTTTACATTCATATACAAATGTTTTGTTATAAAACTACTCAATAAAGCTATTATACCATCTTAGTTGTTTAAGGCTATCCCCATTAATACTTGTATGTAGAAGAAGCAATAAAGAAACATAAAAAAAATCGGAATGTGTCATAAGTGTTCAAGGGGAAAATGTCAGTATGCTACGATTTGCTGGTGATATGTTAGCAGAACAGGTTGTACAAAATGCTGAAAGAAGATTTTGGAGTAAATATAAACCAAGACAAGACAAAAATGATTAAATGTAGCGGAAATGATACCAATAACAGTAGATTAAAAATGGGGTCAGATTCTATGAACAAGTTAGTGAATTTTGCTACTTAGGAAGTTAAATTACAACCGATGGCAGAAGCAGGAATAATGTTAAAAGCAGAATAGCACTAGCAAAAAGAGATTTCATGAAAAAGATAAATATTTTAGTTTCAAACATTAATCTAGGACTTTTTAAAGATATATGTGTGGAGTACAGCACTCTATGGCAGTGAAGCGTGGACTATTGGAGTACCAGAAAGATGGAAAATTGAAGCATTTTAAATGTGGTTCTATAGAAGGATGTTGAAAATTAAGTGGACAGATAAAGTGCGAAACGAACGAGTTTTGGAAATGATTGGTGATGAATGAAGTTTATGCAAGAGTCTTACAGAAATAAGAGACAGTATGGTAAGTGATATTTTGAGACATGCAGGATTGGTTAACTTGTTAGTGGAGGGAACAGTGGAAGTTAAGAACTGCAGAGGAAGACAGAGATTATAATATACTAGCTGACCCGGCAATGCTTCACTATTGCTGGACTTGAGTAGGCACATAGATTAAATGAAAAAAATATTTACAATTAAATTTTAAACTGCTGTTTCATTCATTTTCAGTTGGAAAGGGTGAGAGGGGATGCGCTTTGGAAAACATATGCAGGCAGTATTTTTCTGTTTGTTTCAAAGTATAAGTGTGCAAATTCCCATTGAAATCTATGAAATATGTGGTTTTGTCTAAATTATGGGTAGGAGGGGTGGTTTTTTTTAATTTTTTTTGACAGGAACCATTTTCGACATCCCCTCGACAATTCACCATAGCTTCGCCGTAATCGGACGAACGGTTTGCGGGTTTGTTTAAATTATGGGGAAGAGGGGGTAATTAAGGTGGTGGAAAGAGATGAGAGGGATTGGGTTTTTGTGAAATTAATGTGTACAGTATTTCTCTCTCTTTTTTAAACTATAAGTGTACAAATTCTAATCTAAATCGGATAAAAAATGTGGTTTGCCTAATTCATGGGGTGAAAACGTAATGGGGTTGGAAGGGAGAGAGGGGATGAATATTCGGAAACCATACGTAAGCAGTTTTTTTTAGTTTGTTTTAAAGTATAAGTGTACAAATTTTTATCTAAATCGGATAAAAACTGTGGTTTGCCTAAATTATGGGGTAAAAACGTATTGGGGTTGGAAAGGGGGGGATGGGATGAATATTCGGAAACCATACGTAGGCGGTATTTTTCTGTTTGTTTTAAACAGTAAGTATACAAATTCTTATCTAAATCGGATAAAAAATGTGGTTTACCTAAATTATGGGGTTGGAAAGGGGGAGAGGGGATGGATATTCGGAAACCATACGTAGGCATAATTTTTCTGTTTGTTTTAAAGTGTAAGTGTACAAATTCTTATCTAAATCGGATAAAAAATGTGGTATTGCCTAAATTATGGAGTGAAAAAATTATGGGGGTGGAAAGGGTAGAGGGGATTAATATTCGTAAACCGTATGTAGGCAGTATTTTTATGTTTGTTTTATAGTATGAGTGTACAAATTCCTATCTAAATCGGATAAAAAATGTGGTTTTGCCTAAATTATGGGGAATAGGGGGTGACATTTGATTTGTTTTTCACAGGAACCTTCGCAGACGCACACTCGAAAACTCTCCAAAGTTTCATTGCAATCTGTTAAATTGTATAGGAATGCATAGAAGACGAACAAACAAACATTGATTTTTATATATAAGATGAAGCAGATAATTGAGGACGTGGATTGTAAGAGATATGCTAGACGAAGAGGTTAGCAGAAGATAGGAAAGGATGGAGGATTGCATCAAACCAATGGAGAGACTGATGACAGCAAAGAAGAAAAAAAATGACATACCGCATTGCCGCAACGTCTAGCCTCCTCCATTGATTATTGTGTCCTCATTCCAACCGAGCTCGGTAGGTGAGCGAACCTGGAATAATTCCTCCAAAATACCATGACCGAATTTATTTACGTTCTTTTCACACAACGGATCACTGATGGCGTCGACGAGGTGTGAAATTCTAAGCAAAACGAAACAAAGAAAATATTCAGTTTTCATCTTCTGAATTATTTTCTCCCTGATGTATGACAATTTAATATCTTTTTATCTATTTCTTAAAAGATAATAACCACTTCATTAAACTTCTGATGTCATTTATAGCAAAGTAGCTGTTGATTGTTACTGAAACTGTTTTCCAACATTGAAAGAAAGCAAAAGTGACAGAGTAAAATCCCGGAATTCTTTTACTACTTAGTAATTTATCTTACCGATCCTACCATGCTGGCTCCGCATTTAAAGGGTCACCGATTCGAGTCCAGCCTAAGACATTTGGGGGAGGAGGGGGGTTTAATTAAGTGTTGTCCTGTGATGTATGTGCTTAGTCAAAGCAAAGTACCATGTGACTCAATCACATAAACATTCAGAGAATCGCAAAACTGGAGTTGGCTATACGAACTTGAAGCCAAATGAGAGTTTATTGAAAAAAATTAGTTTCAAGTTTGTTCTTCCAAACGAACATATTAAGGCAAGGGGAAAGACCATTCATAGTGATGCACCAATTCCATTAACAAATCTTTCATTGAACTACTTGCACTAAACATCAAAATAAAAACTTTTCTGCTAGATTTATAACTCACCGTATAAACAACATACGAAGAAACGTAGGAAGTTTCTTTCGCGAACTTCATTGTTAATAATATTGTCTACTAAAGGTACATGATCATGAAATTTTTGTAAATCTCAGCTGACATACAAAGGGAATTCGAAAAATGGTTCTTAATAATAGAGATTTTCCACTCTGAACATGGCCAATTATCGATAGCTATTGTGAGCAAATGGAATGATATCTGATGAAATCACAGGCTGGGAGCATTCAGTTCACAAACATATAAAGCTGTATTCAATCTCGGCCCACGTAATTAACAAGTCTGACATGAAGTTGATGACATACACAACTCTCGCGTGGTAATGAAAATCACGTACAGGTTAATTGCAAAGCATGTGTTTGACATAATACTAGAACAAGAAATAAAGGAGACTGCGAAAAATCTATTCCGGTTAGTCCAACACTAATTTCTCTGATTGTTTGCTAACGCTATTGGTAACATTACACAGAACTTGACCGCACTAATATTAGTTTTAGTTATGTTTAGCGGATACCACCTAAAACATATATTTTCAAATGTTTTAGATAGCAATTGGTGACAAAGATTCCGCAAGTCACAGAACGTCCTGCAAATCTCTCTCACCTTTGCTTTCTTACTTAATGCAGTTTAGTGATTCGATGATTGAAATAATGCTTCTTAGAAAAATGTGTCGAAGCATGTATATCTGTGTATATTATGTAAGCCTGTAACTGTAAATCGTTGTCATTGCAAGGTTGTTCCGAACTAAATGAACAGTATGGAAATATAAAACGAATTCAGTAAGGAAATTTCGCCATCAGTCAATGATTAAATTCGAAAGTTAACGTACTTCTGTAGTTTTCCGTAACTTTCATATTTAAAAACAAATGATATTGTGAAACTCAGAATAATAAAGGATACAAATGCTCCTGAAAGCAATGGATTATAGACATATAATAAGACTGTTACCGGAAGAAAGAATGTTCCTTTAAGATGGTTTTGAAGAAATTAATTTGAAGGACTACAGAAAACGAATTATCTGTTTTCAAAATTTCTATCTGTCTGATTGGATGTTCGGGACTAACGAAAAAACCACTGATAAGATTTTAATAGTATTACTTCTGTCCAGAAAGAATCGATAAGGGACTGTCAAAATTATTTTTGTCGTAAAGTTGGCTCAACTGTCCTCTATACTGACGCTGAGTTTGAGCGCTATCTGTCATTTAGTTTATTTGCAGTGCTCATTGTTGTCAGTTCATCCCAAGTGTTCTTAGCGATTTTTACAATGGATAAAAATGTTTAACAAAGGATTTGTTTAAAACTAGTTTTGACTGAAAAGTGATCCACCATGACACATGCGTCTTTGGTAGAAACATGAAAGTGCCTCAGGTCGACCACTTTCAACCACTATATCTCCCACAACCTCATAGCTACCGATTTCTAACCACCATAGTGCACGATAGGAGATACGATGCTACTACCACAAACCAATGGTCTTTGCTATGTAGTTGTGGCAGCAGAGTGACACATATGGAGACACAGGTCTTTGGTCGAAATACGAAAAAAATACTTGATCGGCCTATTTCAAACACCATATCTCCCACACTCCCACGGTTACCGAAATTCGGCCAACGTTGTGATCGATGGGTGACTCTGTGCTACTACCAGATACAAACACCGGTCATCTACGTTAGATAGTTTTGGCTGGAAAGTGATACACCATGACATATGCGTCTAGAAATATGAAAGTACAGCAGGTCGACCATTTTCAACAACCATATCTCCCACACCTCCATAGCTACCATCATCTAACCACCACAGTGCACGATGGGAGATTCGATGATATTACCACACACAAACATCAATGCCCTAACCTATGTAGTTATGGCAGGAAAGAGTAGTATAGCAATACACAACTCTTTGGTCGAAATATGAAAATGCCCTGCATAGACTACTTTTAACCAACATATCTCCCACACTCCCACAGCTATCGGCATTCGTCCAATGTTGTGCACGGTAGGAAACTCTATGCTACTTCCACACAAAACCAGTGATCTGTGCTAGGTAGTGGTGGCTGAAAAGTGAAATATAGGGAAACACACGTCTATTTTTATTTATAACTAGCATTTGCCCGCTGCTTCACGCGCGCGTGCCTTGGCAGGTGTAGAAATTATTTACCGATTTTATTCTCTTATCTGACATTAACGTGGAAAGGCATGAACTGTTAATGTATTCTGAATAGTTTCGTTTGTTTCGGTTAATACGTTAGGTTCGGTTTTCATATTGATGTCAGAGAGTTGTTTTATTCATATTTTAACGTGATGTAATTGATTCAATAGTAGAAAAGGTTCCTGAAAAATTAACAGTAGTAATTCGTGGTTGTAATTATTGTGCGAAGTATAAACATTTATTGTTTAGAAAGGCTTTCACGGTTCAAACGACATTCTTTCTTCTGTGCGCTTTCAGAAGCTATGGATTTAGCGTATAGAACCCGGTTATAGGTCAATCGCTTTTCTCGGTGCAGGTTACTTTCATTTGCTCTAGCTATTTCATCTCGTTCTCTTTGACGTTGCAGACGATGTTGTCGGTCTATTTCACTCTCATTTAGCCGATTTCGGCGACATCTTTTAGCTACAGAAGTTGACCCCGACAGATTAGATCTCTTTCGCAAGGGCATATCATAAACTTTTATACTTACCCAACTCACAGCACTAACAATTAAAACGTTTTCACAGCTTCAATTATCACTATGCGTGAACTTTGGCTGCGAGTATATAGATGAGCATAAACTTGGTTACAATATAGAATATCTGTGGTAGTAATAAATAATATTATTTCTGAAAGCAATATTTAACTCAGCTAAAACATAATATTTTTAAATGCTGATATGGAGGATTCCACGTTAACCGTGGTACCGAAAATTTAAATGGATATATAACAGTTGTAACGTTAAGAAAGCTGATATAATCATTATGTGTAATTTTTTTTGGCGATTTTATGTGTAAACTTTGCCTGGGATTATATAGCTAGGTATAAGCTTTGTTAAGGATGTATCTGTGGATATAATGAAAAATATTATTTCCATGATACTTAACTAAAAAAAGTTTATTTTTAAATGTGGATACCGAGGATTGCAACATAACCGCGGTGCCATAAATTTATGTAAATATAGCAGTAATCTACGACTTAGTCCTCTTGGAAGTGTGCTGAAATATAAAAATTCGTTACGAATAATCACAGCATCTCAATTTTTCTGATTTATTTATTTTTTGTTGTTTGGATATTGGTTTTATTTTATGTTGATACACCATCAATTATTCCTGCTTTAAAATAGAAATTTACGTGAATTGGAGCTACTCTTGATTTCAAATCGTCGTATCATTACTGTCATTATTTCAGTCAGATATAATTAATCCAAAAATGTCGAGATGTGATCATGGTACAGTTTATGTAGTAACGTGCATGTAACTGAAACAATTATTTCCGAGTGGCAACATTATCGCTAGTTGTGAATCGCTTGAAATGCAAACTGACAGCTGATATGATGCTTTGTTATAGGCCTAAGAGACGATGCCTGCAGCTTTATAATCTACGCGGTGTAGCATTAGGATATGAAACATTTTTAATTTAAGTTTCTTTCAATATAGCCATATTTTCTATGTAATTATTTCAGTCGCATGTAAGTACCTGGCGAAACAACAGCCTGGACCAGATGACAATTGACTCGTTTTGTTTAGCATCAGGCATAACGGGTTTAGTTTTAAAATTTACGCGGTGTAGAATAGAATTTTAGGATGCCTAGTTATATTTGAAATAAAAATTCGTTACCAATAATCACAGCATCTCAATTTTTTCTGATTTATTTATTTTTTGCTGTTTGGATATTGGTTTTTATTTTATGTTGATACACCATCAATAATTCCTGCTTTAAAATAGAAATTTACGTGAATTGGAGTTAATCTTGGTTTCAAATCGTCGTATCATTATTGTCATTATTTCAGTCAGATATAATTAATTCAAAAATGTCAAAATGGATCACGGTACAGTATATGTACTAATGTGCATGTAACTCAAGCAATTATTTCTGAGTGGCAAAATTATCGCAAGTTGTAAATCGATTGAAATGCAACCTGGACAGTGATGACAGCTGATATGCTTTGTTATAGGCCAAAGGGACGATGCTTTTAGCTTTATAATTTACGCGGTGTAGCATTAGGATATGAAAAATTTTTTATTTGAGTTTCCTTCAATATATCCGTATTTTCTATGTAATTATTTGAGTCGAATGTACCTGAATTTTCGGATGCCTAGTTATATTTGCACGTTATAGCCACGAGACATATTAATCGAATAAAGTACTTCCAAATATGTACAATTCCGCACAAGTCATTATGAAAGAAGTATGTTTTATTACTTGCTGATATTTATAATAGCTGTTTTTCAGACATCGCTCTTCGAGAAAAAAACTGAATTTCGTATTAAATATTGGCTTATTGTGGCTGTATTGTACAGCGTTCACGTAGCTTTTGATCCAGAGACAAACTGTATAACAGTCTACCAGAGACAATACATGTCTTCAATATTAATAATATAACTTTTTCGTAATTCAACAGACCTGTTACGATTCAAGTAAATGCTGATTATACTTGATTCACGTATTCTTTTTATTTTGAAGTACTGCGGTCCAGAAAAATGAATCGCAGTAGTAAAAAAAAAAAAAAAAAAAAAAAAAAAAAAAAAAAAAAAAAAAAAAAAAAAAAAAAAAAAAAAAAAAAAAAAAAAAAGGGAAATCCTAAATTTTGTCAGGTCTCTTTATGAAAGGAGTGACCGTCTGAATGTGTATAATTATCTGTGGTCTACAGTTTCACATTTCTGAAGTTTTTACTGACTTGCTTCTTCCCATGGTACATATTAGTCGTTAGCTACTTCTGCAGATGTTGATCAGCAACATTAGCTTTAAAAATTTGGAAACACCATGCAAATTGATGCGGTAGTTTTTGCGTTATTAGAGATCAAGCCTCACTACAAACGCAGCTTGCTTACAGATTTATAATAGTATAGATATTGAAGTGTACTGGTTAATTGTACCTTCCTTTTAATTTTTTAATCAGTTATATTTAATCTGCATAACGAGACAACTTTGTGTATCACATACCAGAGACAATCTACATGAATAAACAAAGTAAAAGATATTCACACTGATTAGTCACAGATATTGTTCTGAGCCAGTTTCTAAGGATAATCTTTGAGATAAACAATTTATTCTACAGATCATATAATCTCAGGGCGTCTCGGGATTACAAATATAAAGAAAAACAACACACACAAATAAAATTACAATCAACTCACAGCGTTTCATGCGCCAGTCCAAATCCCATGGTTAAATTGTCCTGCACAGACCGATAATACTCAAAAATGCATATTCTTTAATCATCCGATCCTGCCGAGCGTATCTTCTCCCTTCTCTGTAGCACTTGATGCTCTTCTGTTCGTTATTCTCAGAGATCATTAAAAGTATCATACACTCACAGATATAATATAAATATGTAATGTATCCTAATGGTACATTACAATATATATATATATATAAAATTTTGCGTTGTAAATGTAATTTTGTGTGCTGAATCACTAAAAATGTTACGGATGGCTTACGGTGAATCTATTTTGTAAAAAAATACGTGCAAATGAGAGGTACAGTGAATTCAAAAGCGGTCGAGATGTGATGTAAGATTTGCCTCGCTCTGGTTGGCCGCCAACGTCGGAAACTGAAGTTAACATCGCTAACGTGAAGGAAATGGTGACTGAAAATCATCATTTAAGTTTGAGGATGACAGTCCTGTGCACTCTCTGTCTCACAAATCAATTCTTACCATTTTAAACGTTTTTTTTATTATTATTATTATTTTTTCTTTTTTGTATGAAACGCGTTACCACTTGACTAGCTTCAAAACACCTGAATTTTATTCAAAAATTCAATCGCGTGAATGTCGCTTAAGATATGTTAGAACGAGTCAATTCCGACCCCAAATTAATAATACGCTTTTTAGCTGATGATGAGACGTGGGTTTACGAGTTTGATATGCAAACCAGTCAACAAGCTTCGTAATGGCGTCTTCCAGCTGAGCTGAAACCGAAAAAACCACGTCAAACTATTGACTGTTTTCTTTAATTATCGCGGTGATGTGCACTCGGAATTCTTTCCAGAAGGTCAGACGGTAAATAAATAATATTATCTGAGTGTTGTGATGCGGTGTCTGAGAGAGCAAATTTGTCGAAAAGGCCAGTTTTGTGCAAAGAAAACTGATGGATTTTGCACCACGATAACGCAACATTTCACAAGTCAATCATTGTGAATGAATTTCTGGACAAAAACTCAACAAATACCATCGAACAACCACCGTATTCACCTGATATGGCACAGGGCGATTTTTTTTTCTCTTTCAAAAACTCAAATTAACACTTCGAGGCACCCGTTTTTAGACGATACAAGACCTAAAAAAAAACTCGCAGCGAGAACTGAAGTTGATTCCAGAAAAAGCGTTTAAAAATGTTTTGATGATTGGATTAATCGTTGGCGTAGGTGTATTATTTCAAAAGGGGCCTACTTTAAACACGATACAATAAATTTGGATGAATAATAAATGTTTTGTGTTTTATTGACCAATTTCAGGCACTTTTTTAACAGTCCCTGATCCTGGACGTTAAATAGGTATTTTCAAATCTGATAAATTTAACATAAAAGTGTCCACAAATTACTATCCATTTTTCGTTGAACGCATTCACACATGAACTACTGGTCGCATTCAATTAATTCTAGCATTCAATATGATTATCGTGATTTCAGTGCACGAACAGCATCGTTTTATGCCGCAAAATTAAACTGTTCTTTATATATATATATATATATATATATATTTTACAAAGAGCCGTGAAGATCTGTTCAAACAGAACACACACAGCATGAAATAGAACTTTATTTAAAGTATGAATAACGTAAAGTGAATTCAGTGGTTTGAAGGTAACAGCATTTTAAATTTTTTTTGAAATGACAAACTGCAGTAATAAATACTCAAACGTTTCTATGCGCGCTTCCTATAAATCTTATTTATAGCTAAGATGGGAACATTCACAACTAGAGTACCTCACTTATTTTGAAGTGAGAGAAACATGAAATTCCGTCTTCTGTCATGGGACTGAGCAAAGTGGTTGAGCGGTAACGCTCTGGCCTAGGATTTGGGTGGACGTGGGTTCGATCCCCTTGCGGCCATCCAGATTTCGGTTTTCCATGAATTCCTTAAACCACTCCACGTGAATGCCGGGATGATACCTTCAAAAAGCCATGACTGAATTCCTTCACGATCTTTGTTCCCAGTCATTTCCCGTTTCTAATGACATAGACGAGGCGTAAAGGCATAAACAAAAATGAACGTGTCATGGAAGGTGGTGTCCTCTCAAGAAATCATATTGTTTTCGATATTTAACGCCGCTGCAGATAAACTATTCTTTTTGATTGGGATCTTACGGATTTCGATATGTCTTGTGTCTTGAAGAGTGGATAAAACCCAAGAACGGTTAGAGTGTGATCCTGTCTTCTTGAAAGCCATGCAAGTTTTGTGCAGACTTTCGTCTGATGAGCAAAGTATTGTGGGGCGTATCATAGCGTTTGTATGTGACTACAAAAAGGCGCCTAACAACTGATATCAATACATAAACTATACTTATGCCGAGATTTGAACTTGTGATGTTTTTCCTTTTTTTTTTATTAAGGCTTTGCGGTTGGTCTATACCGAGAAGCTTAGATCCGGAAGTAGAGGGGGAAGAGGGGTGGACAATAAATATGAAGGAGTGCTTTTGAAGGAACGAAACAAGAATTCCCCTTCATTGATTTTGGGAAATCATTCAAGACAAAAAAAAAAAAAAAAAAAATAGATCGCTTTACCGTGTATTAAATCCGCGTCCTCCAGATTGCCTCAGCATAAACTCGATTTGATTCTATATTCTAACGAAACTGTTCTGATCTTGCTTTTCTTACCGTCCGTATAACATTCCTGTAGATACTGAGACCTATCACTCGTCTAGAAACAACAGTGCTAAATATTCGAATGAATTTTAATAGTATCACCAGCGCTATAATTGACCATAAAATATCTGAAATGGTGATGATAATAAGGTCAGTGAGTATTACGGTCACAGATTCCACTGTAGCATCTATCTAATATGTTAGGTGTCTTTCACCGAGCGTGGTGGGTGAGTGGTTAACGCTGTCAGGGGCTGATTGGCCAAGGCTAGTGGGCGTGTGTGTGGATAGGTGTGCTGACGAACTAACCTTATGGAATTCCATTTCTGCTCGAAGCGTCTCTTCTGTACTTCTGGCAGCTTCACTAGAATCTTACCATTGGACTGTTTGGGCTAATGCTTGACACCACTGTGGATTGACTGCCACAGACCGAAGGTTAGAAACTGAGTTAAGTTCTTACTACATGAAGAATTCAAGACTTGCAGTCGAATCCGTTTATTGGCCTCTAACACGGAGTAGTACAGTTTATAGCGTGCCGCAAAGTGGATTCCAACTATCACCAACTTATCTAAGTCCCAAACTGGAAGAGTTAATTGTTAGGCAGATGGTCGCCCGGATGCGAAGTGCATGGGAGGGTGGCAGGCTCCTAACAGGTGGCTATCGAAGTATGCTCGACTACTCTCGCCGACTGCCCGACAGTAAAGACACTACTTCATCGCTTGTACTGCCCAAGCCGCCTCGGTTGACCTACAATTATGAAGGAGACTCCACTGTAAGGTGCTGACTGCAAGCGTGCAGATTCCTGTCTGATCAATGCTCGACCGCGCTCAGCAACGATCGCCGATTGCCAATAGCTTGACGACTGAATATTCCTATAATTCCCCAAATGGTAATGGTCTTCAAAATGACTCTTACAACGCTCTGGCCTCGCATTCTGGAAGACGGTGGTTCGAAAAATCGTCCGGGCATCCAGATTTGGGTTTTCCCTGGTTTCCCCAGATCACTCCAGACGAATGTCGGAATGCTTCCTACCAAAGACTATGGCCGAATTCCTTCCCATTCGTTGTCTCAGTCCTATCCCGCCTCTAATGACCTCGACGTCGACGAGGCGTAAAGTCATAAGTAAAAAAAGTGTCTTTCATATATCAAGACCACTTACAAACTGCAGTGGTTTATTAATTTTTCTTTATGAGCACCATGTCAGAATCCTGGCGTGGGCGATTATCTTGGAGTACGTTTACACTGCATTGGAACGTCTGGGAAGATGAATAGAGTTGGTTACCCGAACGTTTCCGCAGTGTGACAGTGTTTATAAGTGTTATTATAATTAGTGTGTATGACTGTGATGGTGAGTGTGTTCAGCATAGAGTGTTGTTTGTTGTAGGAGGATGCTGAAACCCGGTGCTGGCAACTCAGGCCTACTTTTCCGAAAGAGACCCGTGGAGGCGACCAACCTTAAGGTCCCCATCACATGGACAAATCACTATCAACAGTGTCATGTGCTCTGGCTCCATACGCACTGCGGAGAGGTTTGGTATTTAATCAAGGAATCTGGTGATTAGGAATTGTGTGCCACTATTGGACTGTAGAGCCCAAAAAAAAAAGATATTGCTAGGGCGATTTCTAGAAGGAGGAGGGGGGGGTCTGACGGACCAGATCTCACCAGAGGCGGGGAGGAGGGAGGGAGGAGGGGGGAGGGAGGGGGGGGAGGGGGGAGGAGGGGGGTTCGGAAATCCATAAAAACACCTCACGTAAATTATGGATGCCCACTAAGTCCTGATAACGAAAATTTCTTCCACCTAAAGGACCCGAATGGAACCTGCAAACCCCTTCTCAAGAGCTGAACTCCATCTTGGTGCCGCAACCAACTGAGCCAACGGAGTGAGCTAGTTCTGCTTACTTCGTGAAAATATCGCATGTACCAATCTTGATTCTGAACAATAATTCTATGTTACGTTTATCTAAGATAACTGTGATAACAACTTGTATTGCGCCTCACGTGTCAGTCTGAGCCTCGAGCACCTCAGTGACAGTCGTTTTAGTAGTTTGTAAATATTAAAAAAATTTAATTAGACTGCTAGCTTTGATACATACTTCGGTAATGTGCATATATATTTTCAAAACTTTGGCGCATTTGCTCATGAAAATGTCGTAGGCTAGGTAGAGAAAAGTTACTTATGAGCAGTGGCGGCTCTAGGCGTAGTGACAGTGTGACTTGTCACCACCTCTAATCAAGAATAAATAAATTAAAAAATAAATGTAGAGAAAGAAAAACAAATATTTATAAATGCGGCATTCTCTACTCTACGTTAACTTATGACAGCAAGGAAAGCATTGAACTCCATCTGTTGGCCACATCAGTGAAGTATTTCGCTGTTGTGGAGACACACTCCCAGTGTCACCAATCGCGCATGCGCACTAGCATTTTCGTGGAAATATTCGGGGGTTGGGGTTCGCTTTGTTAGCGGCGAATGGAGACAACTTTCTTCTGTCACACGCATCTCGATAAAGTTAGTAACACTGCCGGTAGAGCGCAGCATCTGCTGGAACAGTGCTTCTCAACCTGTGGTTCACTGATTACTGGTGGTCCGCGAACACAGTTTAGGAGTTCCACAGGCATAATATCATAAACTTTGATACCATATTCGTATGCCGAATTTGTAAAAAAAACCTTAAATATTTCAATGAACTGGCAACCATATGGCATCAGAAAGAGATTAAGTAAATGACTGTTTACTAAGAGTTTTAAATGGGTATGAGGAACCGCGGTAGGTGGTATGATTGTTAATGCGAGTAGTGAAGTAAACAAAAATAAAAGACCTACGGTCAAGCGTCTTTTATTTTAGTTTATGCGTGTAGGCTGGTGGTATACTGTAGTCCAGACTGTAGCAACATTATTTATCTGGTTGGTTCTGATTAACATGTAATTCTTTTGATAGTTCACAAAGTATTATATCTGCGTTTTTATAGGAATTCAAAACATGGATTTAGATTTATTATGTTATAATGTCCGAGATGTTAATAATAACAATATGGAAAATAAAATTAGGCCTAGGGTGGAAGAAATTAAAGACGGGGAACTATTCAGAGGAAAAATTGTGGAGGTAACTGGCGACGGAGAAAGGAAACTCAGAAGAGGAATTGAAGTAGCGTAATCCTCGTCTGAAACAAAAGGAAAAAAAAAAAGCTCTTGAGAGTTAGTTTGGATACGATGGCTTGGAAAATTTGTCAATGCGAGCAGGCAATATTCCTTGTGTATCTTAGATTCTCAGAAGGAGAATTACGTGAGTTTATGAATGCACGTAGCAGGAAAAGATTCTGAAGTGAAATGTATTTCATTGTCGTCGTGGTCATCGAAGGCAGTGCTGGATAAGAAAGTATGAGGCACTAGGCACTCTAAAAATTTTGAAAATAATTATCTGTATTTTATAAGTACAAAGAAAAGGTTTTATAGATAATTAATAGCTTTATCATATTTTTATTGTTAACAAACGAATTTTACAATTTAGGGTATTTTGAAACTTACTCTTTTTATCGTACACTACAATGAAACAAATAATAACAATTTTCATGCCTTTCATATTACTTTGGTTGTTTTATTTTGGATGATTTTCTTATTCATTATTTTTATTTAGGGAAAAAAGTGAACTTTCAGGGGGTCTTCAAAACTCAGGGGCTCCAGGCTACTGCCTAGTCGTGTCTAGTCCTGCCTATTGGATAATCCAGCACCGCTTATAGATCAACTTGTCGCTTTTTGGCAAATCACTAAATGTTTGGTCAATTTCAAAACATTTGTCTTTGATTTATTTCGAAATCATTTCTTTAATCCGATAGTAATTGCAGATAAAGACTTTCACAGGTTACAAATCTTTATGTCGCTCCGAGCTGTTTTTCCAGGCACCTTTCACTTCAATAACCAGTAAACCGTCGAAACATTTTATTGTTGTCACTACCTGATCAAATCACTTCGGCCGCCACTGCTTATGAGTCAGAAAGTAGGCGAAAACCACTAACAAGTTCAGAGAGGTTTGGCTTTACAGACTGTCACAGAAATTGGCACAAAAAAAAAAAAGATTATGTCAGGAGGAAAATTTGTCAGCAACCGAGGAACAAAATTGGATAACTGCCTATGACGTCGCGTGCACCTGGGGCAAGGACATTTAAGAGCTTCGCAAAGAAAAAATTGCAAATCTTACTACAATTTAAGAATGCTATTTAAGAATGTTAAAATAAAGAAAGAATAAAACTAATATAAAATTTGTGAACTTGATTGAATGTATAACTTATATGATAAAAGGTTTTTTAACTTTTATCCATAACAAAATGGATTAGTGAAAGTCTGGAACTGTTTCAAATTGAGGGTAAACAATGATAAAAGGTTATCAGTAAGTCGAGACATCAGTTACCATACTTCATACCTTACTCTCCTTAATAATTTTCTCATAATTTTACGTAATTCGACCGATTTATTCCGTTTTGATAAACTTCAACCAATGGAACGCCTTTCGGTGGTGCCACTGATTACCCGATGTTTTGGAATACATATTAGAAACTGTAGGTTGACAGATACGTGTTAGACGGAAGTTGGCTCTTATATCGACCGCTAAGCCGGCTAATTCCTTTGGTGCCAAGAAGGAGCTAGGCGTCGAATGCAACCAGCGATACGGCAATGCTGAATTCTCCGATAATAAGGCAGACGCATTGTAACACTGTGCTGTGGCAGAGTTTACTAATTCCGTACACACAGAGTATCCCAGGAAGGGATGTACCGTTTAAGCAGTGAGTTTCAGGTCGACATGACACCAGACAAAAGAAAATTTATTTTTCTAACGATCCATTGCTATCAAAAAATTTCAAATTTCTGCCGACAACTTCAAAACATTTACCCAGCGAAAGCTGTAACATTTTAATTTTTACTTATTCATATTTATTTTAGCACCTGGAATATTTTTATAATATTTTGGACCTGGACATAATTTAGGATGTCTTATTACTTTAAAGTAGTCATAAATTAACTGTTGCCTAGGTTTCGTCATTATGGAACAAAGAAATTGAAGATGATTGAAGAAGAGAGGTTGTGTTGTTTCGAAAAATTTCAAATTTAGTTATTGATTCATACATTAACTCACATGAACATGGAACGAGTTGGGTAAATTTTGAAAAATCTATTCAGTAATTGAATATCTTTGAAAATCAAATATAAACAATAGCAAACGCTTGTTTTAGAAGCTGCATTTGAGATGGTAACGTGTGCAAACATGTTTTTTTATACTAAAATGTATAGTGAGGAAAAATATCAAGAAGCAGGAACAAAACTGATATGGAACAGCTCCAGACTACTGTATTATGTAATATACAAACACTGGCCTCCGATGATGGTATAATAAGCCGACACGCGTATTCAATAACGGAGATTCATTTTTTAACTGCAGTAGACGGATAAGGAAACCCAGTACTAGTACTTGAATATTTAACTTTTTGATATCAAACCACTATTGGGGAGTTAAAATAATGTCATAGCTTTTTTGGCTCATTGGTAAATTTTGATATGAATTTCATTTCGATCTGATAACTGCTCTGTGTAAAAGTATCTCCCAATTGGCTAACAACTTCCAGGCGATTCGCTATAAGCGACCCTTGTCTCAATTTTGGTTGCCTGCGTTAGACCTTATTTCACTTGTAAACTGTTTGGTTGGATGGCGATCGTGCGCCATTAGAATAAGTGGTTCTATAACCGTGCGTGCGGGTAATTTTTTATTTTTTTATTTAATGGCATTTGGCTTCCTTAGGCCATACAGCCAGCTCAAGTATGTGTTTATTTCATCCAGTGTTTTTCAGTTTCTCTACGTGTATATATATCTTTCAAGTAATTGTAGACACACCACAGGACGGACACGACAAGCACACTAACACACAACACTTAAACAACCATGCCCTCGGCCGGACTCGAACCGGCGACCTTCGGTACTTGGGTGCGTGCGGGTAACTTGTAATAAATTCGTTTTCCGCACAGTAAGAAGAAGAATACTCACTTTGCTACTGCAAAGTAGTCGTTTTACCGAAGAATGTATATTTCTTTTGTGTCCTTTTGTATATTTCTCTGGATCCTCTGCTAAGGAGATGACATAGTAATTTTTAATAATTCTGGAAAAAATTGTGATCAATGTCGAATGCTCTGTTAGTATAAAGGAGATTTATTAAGATAGCATCATTTAGAACAGTATTGCACATCAAAACGTTAGATTGCGCCATTGCGATGTGTCAGTTATTGGCGGTAGTAAAATCAAGGTTATTTTCGACATTACGTCACCCGAAGTGCAAGAAACGGAAGGAATATTTTTATACTGATTCCAAGCATTTTATACCTACTGCCAGGTCGTACGACGTACTAATCGTGTGAAGTGTTGCGATCTGTCTGTGAAACACGTGACTATATTCAGTGTGTGATGGTGTATTTTTGTGTGTGGAATGTGTGGTTTATGAAGTGTAGATTGGGAACAGTTCTGGCAATCACCTTGAAGGCTGCAGTCAGGAAAGCCGATACGCGGGGGCCTAGACTTGTGCCTCGTATGTTATACACTCCTGGAAATTGAAATAAGAACACATTGACGCTGGTGTGTAAGACCCACCATACTTGCTCCGGACACTACGAGAGGGCTGTACAAGCAATGATCAAACGCACGGCACAGCGGACACACCAGGAAGAGCGGTGTTGGCCGTCGAAGGGCGCTAGCTGCGCAGCGGTTGGGCACCACCGCAGTCAGTGTCAGCCAGTTTGCCGTGGCATACGGAGCTCCATCTCAGTCTTTAACACTGGTAGCATGCCGCGACAGCGTGTACGTGAACCGTATGTGCAGTTGACGGACTTTGAGCGAGGGCGTATAGTGGGCATGCGGGAGGCCGGGTGGACGTACCGCCGAATTGCTCAACATGTGGGGCGCGAGGTCTCCACAGTACATCGATGTTGTCGCCAGTGGTCGGCGGAAGGTGCACGTGCCCGTCGACCTGGGTCCGGACAGCAGCGACGCACGGACGCACGGACGCACGCCAAGACCGTCGCATCCTACGCAGTGCCGTAGGGGACCGCACCGCCACTTCCCGGCAAATTAGGGACACTGTTGCTCCTTGGGTATCAGAGAGGACCATTCACAACCGTCTCCATGAAGCTGGGCTACGGTCCCGCGCACCGTTAGGTCGTCTTCCGCTCACGCCCCAACATCGTGCAGCCCGCCTCCAGTGGTGTCGCGATAGGCGTGTATGGAGGGACGAATGGAGACGTGTCGTCTTCAGTGATGAGAGTCGCTTCTGCCTTGGTGCCAATGATGGTCGTATGCGTGTTTGGCGCCGTGCAGGTGAGCGCCACAATCAGGACTGCATAAGACCGAGGCACACAGGGCCAACACTAGGCATCATAGTGTGGGGAGCGATCTCCTACACTGGCCGTACACCTCTGGTGATCGTCGAGGGGACACTGAACAGTGCACGGTACATTCAAACCGTCATCGAACCCATCGTTCTACCATTCCTAGACCGGCAAGGCAACATGCTGTTCCAACAGGACAATGTACGTCCACGTGTATCCCGTGCCACCCAACGTGCTCTGGAAGGTGTAAGTCAACTACCCTGGCCAGCGAGATCTTCGGATCTGTCCCCCATTGAGCATGTTTGGGAGTGGATGAAACGTCGTCTCACGCGGTCTGCACGTCCAGCACGAACGCTGGTCCAGCTGAGGCGCCAGGTGGAAATGGCTTGGCATGCCGTTCCACAGGACTACATCCAGCACCTCTACGATCGTCTCCATGGGAGAATTGCAGCCTGCATTGCTGCGAAAGAAGGATATACACGGTACTAGTGCCGACATTGTGCATGCTCTGTTGCCTGTATCTATGTGCCTATGGTTCTGTCTGTGTGATCATGTGTTGTATCTGACCCCAGGAATGTGTATATAAAGTTTACCATTCCTGGGACAATGAATTCACGGTGTTCTTATTTCAATTTCCAGGAGTGTACATCCCTTATTCAGTGTGGCGCCTCAGCGCACTGATCTACTATTACTATTACTCCGCGATTCACTAAAAGTGTTTGGCGGAGGGTGCATTGCACCTATCAGGAAAGGTAATGATTTGGAAGGGATATGGCAGGTGACGCCCATGGGCTATTGTGAGGAACCATCCCAGCATTCGCCTGGAGCGATCTAGGGAAACCATGGAAAACCCAGATCTACGCTGGTGGGTAACTAAAATATTCTATGGGAAGTTACTGAGTATCATCAAAAAAATACTGAAGGATGATTTTGGACTGAATATTAATCAAAGCAAGACTAAAGTGATGAAATTTAGCAGAAATGGTACCAATTACAGCAGATTAAATATAAAAATAGGATCGGATGCAATAGGAGAAGTAAGTGAATTCTGCTACTTGGGAAGCAAAATTACAACCGATGGTCGAAGCAAGAATGATGTTCAAAGCAGAATAGCCCTGGCAAAAAGAGCCTTCATGAAAAATATAAACCTTTTAGTTTCAAATATTGATCTAGGAATTACATAAAACTTTTTAAAACTCTACGTGTGGAGCACAGCACTCTATGGTAGCGAATCATGGACTTTAGGAATACGAGAATGAAAGAAAATTGAAGCATTTGAAATGTGGTGCTACAGAAGAATGCTAAAAATTAAATAAACAGATAAAGTACGAAATGAACGAGTTTTGGAAGTGATGAATGAGGAAAGAAGTTTGTGGAAGAAACTTACAGAAAGGAGAGACAGGTTGGTAGGTCATATTTTGAGACTTGCTGGATTGGTTTGTTAGTGGAGGGAACATTCGAAGCTAAGAACTGTAGATGAAGACAGAGATTAGTATATATGAAGCAGATAATTGAGGACGTGGGTTGTAAGGGATACGTGGAGATGAAGAGGTTAGCACAAGATAGGAAGGGATGGAGGATTGCATCAAACCAGACGAAACACTGATGACAGCAAAAAAAATAGTATAAACATTTTGTAATTAAAATACTCTTTACATATAGGCGTACCTGTAGTTTCATAGTTGGGTACAACTTATATGTATAGTCACGTACCTCCAAAAGTCATACTTCAAATCTTCATGTAGACTTGAATCATAATCGAAGCAAAAGTGGTAGAAGAATTACGAAGCTGTTTGTTGCTAATAGAATTATGTAAATTAAAAATAAATAAATAAAAGTGTCAACGCATTTTATGCTAACCAATTTTCTTAAAAATTCCTTGTTTTACTGTATGTAACACCTGATTGAATTGTTTCATACGTATAATCATGTGGTTGGAAAAATTTTCAACGACCTTATGAGTTTATATCTCGCTTAATACGCAAATAAATAAAAATTAGCTATAACAGCATTGATCGTATTTTTAATACCTGTTCAACAACGCCATTGTTTATGGAATAGAGAAAAATATTCGTTTCTATTTTAGGGATGGTATGAACTACAAATATTTTTTGACAGTTTATCAATGGTGTTTTTTGCGCTCAACAACGTGCGAAATTTTATCACAAAATTGACTGAATAACAGTGCTTTGATATACGGACAGACATAACGAAATTATAAGCGTTCCGTCGTAAGGCATCACGGAATAACGCTGCTTCCCGCACTAGAGCGCTCCTAGTGCATTTTCACCCGCCCCCAACCAACACGCAAAGCTGTATAAGCGCAGGTTCCAACGCACTCGTCCAAGCTTCACGGAACACCACCGTAGCGCACATTCCCGCCGCAGAGGATCGAAGACTTCTACAGCTCTCATAGAGTGTTGCTGGTAAAAACCCATGCACTAAAAGTCCCCACTTATATAGAGGACCTATTATAGCAGCAAAGAGGTTAAGCTCCCCTAAGCAGGGATGCCACCTCTGAACCAAAGACGATTCGCACGCAAGCGGCGAACCAATAGGCCCGTTTACACGCACGGTTTTTCCGACGGTTTTGGATCGTACGCTCCAGGCGCGCGCATTAATCCTTTACGTGTAAATGCTCGGTGGTCAGAGAGGCCTGGCTCGCGCTCCGAATGCGCACATCTGGCGCGCAGGTCTAACGGGGCCTTGTGTTTACACGTGCATTGTCGGTCTGCAGTCTTGATGCGTCAGTACAAGTTCGTTGTTGGTTCGAATTTTTGGGTGACTTTATTTAACTTTACTCTGCTTTAAAAGATAAAAATATAAATCTTGATAAATGTGGTCAAGAAATAATTTCGAAGGATTTATAGAACTTTATAAGAATTTTCTATGTTTGTGGAAGGTTAAATCAAATAACTACAAAAATAAAAATTTAAAAAAATCGTAAATATGATTAGTTAGTAGAATTCAGCAGGGTAAATGTATGTGAAAGTGAAAACAAAGATTTCGTCACTTAAAGGATTCAAGAAACTCGGCGGCAATTCGAAAAGAACTGAGAAAAATATATGCAAGCAATTTCAAATCTTGGAGGGATATTCCAATTGCCAAAAAACGAAGAGTAGGAGGCAAACATTACTCTGCAGTTATGCTCTTCCTCATGACTGTGTCTTGTTTTGATATTTGTGGAGATACTAACTTTAACTTCACCTTTTTAGGTAAGGGTGTTAGCGATTGGAATAAGCTACAAAGGGAAATGATGAACAATTTACCAAAAACGTTGAAAGAATTTAAAGTTAAAATTTGTAGAGGGCAAATGTAGGTGGGTGCAGGAAAGGGGGAAGATGGGTGTGTAGGGAAATTGCCACCGGAGCCTGTGCTCCATTGCAATTTAATTTAATATGATTATTATGGAATTGTTGTTTCGTAGAGAATTTTTTAAATCATCTGGGTCATTTATTTTCCCGTTGCTCTCACTGAAGAGGCATGTGTCCATATAGATCTCAAGTTTCGTGCTATCTTTCCGCCCATATACACTTTGTTTATTTAATTCTTTCTGTACCAAAAAAAAAAAAAAAAAAAAAAAAAAAAAAACGATAGTAAAGCAGCTCATATTGCTCCGTTTATGTCATTTCTTTTTGAGGATATTTTAAATACACTTATAAACACAAGCACAACTAACAAAAACAACAACGACCTGAAAACCGAATGTTGCAAGCTGGACCGTCTACAAAACTTTCCAACCCGGCGGAAAGTCCACGCGCCACGCGATAACGGTCATTTTTGGCGCGTACGCTGCAACCCGCAGTCCTGGCGCACGCGACTGGAGTGTTGACCATTTTTCGTCGCACGCTCCAGGAGCGACATCCAACCTCACGCTCCGGCGCGGCAGTCCGGAGCGCCCTTCCAAACCGCCAGTTTGGCGCGTACGTGTAAACGGGCCTAATCTCGACGAAGCGCCCAGGACTGTTGCAGTGCTGTGGTGACAGCAGAGATACACCAAGTCTCTGGGTTCCCCAACCCTGGACAAGTCAGTGTAAGCTTGCTCGCCGACTTGAATTGCGGCCTACACCGCAGTGCGCCTAAATGCATATTGACGACCCAAAAGCCTGGCGTCCACACAGGGTACTGACCTACACTGAACCCCAGCCCGCAGGCTGAGAGTGACGGGACTTTTGACGACAGACACAACAAGTCTGGGGGGCGGGAGGTGCGGAGACGGAACACCCCCTTCAACCGCCCCCTACAGGGGCCCACACCCGCCGACCAGCAATGTTCCCTTTATTGGTAGACGCAATAAGTATAAGACAGACACCAGTAGGTTTCAAAATTTACCAATCATCAGACATTAGAAGGCGTATCATAACAAACACTTCCAGCTCAATCAACCTACCGCATCCCTCCAGAATGGAAAAATATCCCCATCGCTCTAACCTGTACCCATATATGATACAAGAAAAGCTACATGGTTTGATTCAGGTATCCAGGGTGCGTCATATCCCTCAATGGAGGTCCGGTCCCCATGGGGGGTTAACCGGCCACAGCGGTTAACTCCGAGAGGTAGGAATGGTGGGGGTGGCGAGGGGAAGAGATGAAGAGCGATGACCTTGAACCGCCAGTTCGGAGTGAACGGGGTATAATGGAGAATTTGTCATTCACATGCTCGTGACTGAGGAGCAGATTATATGGAAATCAGTAAGCACTTCCTCGTGTGACAAAGGTATTTAATGGGTAGATATAGTGCACTGCATGAAGTACGCCAAATGCAGTGCAGTATATTCAGTCATTAAATAGTCAAACATAGACTTTTAATCTGTCTGCTGTTGAAATGTATGTTTTTTTTTTTTTTTTTTTTTTTTTTTTGTATGGCCTTACGCTTCGTTATCGTCTAGGACTCTAGGTCATGTAGAGAGGCGGGAAAGAGGACCCGGGGGATAAGGAACCAGAAGGAATTTTGCCATGGCCTTTTTCTTCATTCGCCTGGAGCGATTTACAGAAACCGTGATAAACCGAAATCTGGATGACCGTATGGGAATTCGAACCCGTGTCCTCCGAAATTCGAGGCCATTGTATTCTTTTGTGTCATACAAAATAATCACACGAGAAATCAGGTAGAGAGACCCTTTGATCGTCTGTAAGAGAAGCAGCACACCCGTCATTGCGCATACATTCCATCACGGAATGTAAATTGCAAACAATAACGAGCGCATCACGTATGCCGCCGTAGGAACAGAGCGGCCGCTTTGAACTTTTCCAGAGTTACACATTCCGCAGAGGCGGCAGTTTTATTCAAAGATAACAAAGTTTTGCCTCAAAAGTTTTTCGTTTAAATTATTAATTTTCACCGAAAATTCTCTTTGAAGTACATTGCCATTATGATGAAAAATTGACAGCATTATTGAACATCGACTGGCAGCGAAATTTTGAATTAAAATCCATAACCGTTAGTTCGCATGGGACTTCAAAGGGAAAATTACAAAATTTTGATAAGTAACCGAAAATAACGGTATGCCTAGAATCTAAATAATATAAACAAGCGCACGTCAAAATTAATTAAAGTGCGTAAAGTACTTCGATAAATCGATAAGTGATTGGAATGCATAGCTTCCCCTACCATATACACTGCTTAGTAACGTATATTCAGTGATACAATGAACGCACGGGTAAGCACTTTGATTTGATGTTTGCATTCACTGTTTCGAATCACAGATTTCAACATACGTTCAGTAAGAGGTCCAGAAATTAAAATTCAATGTAATAGAAATCTCTTAAATTAACGTTAACATAGTCATCATTCAACGCTACAGTATGTTCGTAGTAATTGACTAAGTCCTTCAGTACGTAATTCTTTCTGTCGCATTGTTTTTGACTCGACCGCCTTCTTTGAAAATTTGTCTATACCTAACGACGCTTAAGTTTGACACAATTTCCTCACCAAATGTCTTTTAAGTCTCTCACAAATTTTGGATAGTTTCATCTCTTCTTTAGTAAGAAATTTAAAAATAAGGTGTTGCTCCACAATCGTCTGCTTACTTCATATCTTTTAAACGCATCACTGCCGGTTGCTGAACGAACGCATCATAGGCTAAGACTGAAATTCGTTATGTCCGCATGGATGTAAAGCTTGTCAACGATAACACTACAAACAGGGCGTTATTAGTACTGTTGATAATTTCCTCGTGCCATTATCGAAACGCAACAAGCATTACAAATTGAAATTTGGGCACCACTGTAGTCTTGTTATTATTAGATTGAAAAGGTACCTGGACCAAAAAAGTTTTAAAAAAAACGTATATATTCTTTGTTCTACACCAGTTCTACAAATTCAACAGAAAAAAAGCTAGATCACACGAATAAATTGCGATATTTACTTATACACAGAATAATTTCTTCACCTGGACCAATACCGGTGTGGATTGATACAGAAATATTTTGGAGGGCCTGAATAAAGCTTAGTTTAAAGATTCTTTTCATGTATGAGATTGGCTACCATGTGGAATTACAAGTATCTGGCGGTATGTGGTTACATCATCGTTTATTTCGGCGAATTTTAGTGACATCAGTATCGCCATCTTAGGTAAACCCAAATGGCTTCATAATATTTGCGGGGCCTCGACGTGGTTTAAAATTTCGAAGTTTTGACCAATGTACAAGTAGCTTCTTCAAGGAAATAACTGCGATCTTATATAAACATCAAAGATTTCCGCTAGTACCTGAACAATGCTCATCCTAAAATTAAATTTACTACAGAATCAGAGGAACACGACGAATTACCATTCTCAAACATTTTAGTTGAAAAACACGAAGCCGGCAGCATCCAGCATTCAGTATATTGTAAACCCAAGTATGCAAACGGAAACCTGCATACCGCGTGCCGTATCCAAGGGAGCAATTAGACTGACCATAGACATAACCACTTCGCGAGCCAATAATGACGCGAACAACCAAACCAAGGCAAAGGCTAGGCGTGGGCACTGATCACTAGGGTTTGGATCTTTATGTTAAGTCTAATTTTTTTCCTGTATTTTGGAGCTATAATACTGAATTAAACACATTAAAATTTCCTTATTGGTTTTAAATGTTTGTTATATAGTATACAAATGTCAAATTAATCATTTTCCCTAGTTTTATTCATATTACGAAAATATTTATGGTCATGTAGTCATATATTTAGGACAAATCTGGTAATTTTTTTTATAGTACCGCGGATTCGCTAAAAGTTAAAGATGAGAAGAAATTAAGATGAAGAAATGTTCTCCTATTTTACACTGGAGGAAAGAACAAAACTAACTGTCACTAAATTGGTCAGAATTCACCAGTCAACAATTAAAGCCATACATTAGGGCCACACTCTAAACCAGTGTTTCCCAACGTGGGGCCCACGCCCCACAGGGGGGCAATTTGGTTTTTTCAGGGGGCAATTTAGAAATTGACTTGATATGACTTCGCCGCTTTCTCTTCGGGTTATTTAAATGCAATGCTAGATACAGGTACAAAATATAGCAAAAAATCAAATTCTTAAAAGGATCACACTAAATTGCCATAATAAATCTTTATTAAAAATCTTTTGAATTTTAGTATTTCATTATAAGTTTTTTTTTTAATTTTACTTATGCCCTACTGTGTTTTATGACAATAGATATTAAAATGTTTTCTTTCAAAAACCATCCTATATGAGTTTCTTTAATAACAAATAATTTTTTTACTAAAAATTATGTATGGGGGGCAAAATAAAAATGTCAAAAGTGGGACATGACCCAAAAAAGGTTGGGAAACACTGCTCTAAACGTTAATTCAGTCCGCCTCGACAATGCAACAACAGCAGCATGCCTGTGCCGAGTGGCGTCAATCAATGTTTCACTGTCGCCAATATTTTTGTAAATAATACTCAGTCAGTATTAGATCTGCATTGGATATGTGAGTTTCGCCATGCCGAAAACAAAATTTTCTGAAGTCATGGATTTACGTAAAGGAATATGGAGAGTTTTAGTACAGACGAAAGAGTTATTTTCCGTAAATTACGTGAAATTAAAGTGATTAAACAAAACGATTTAAAATTTAATTTTCCAATGGCGCAGTGTGTGAACGGAAGAAAATTATACGATATACATTAAAGCGACACTACTAGGTAAAATAAATGTTTTATAAATGAGCATGTTTTGGTGCGTTGTAAATTTAAATGTTAGGGAACACTTTGTTATTTTTAGGTCATATTTTGTTATTGTTATTGTTATTTACCAGTTTTTAAGGTCATATTTGCATGCATATTTTTCTATTTTTTCTGTCATAAAGATCTGAACCCTACTGATCACATTGGAAAGCTGTTAAGAAAGGTGAATTACAAGGCATATAACAAATTTAACAAATCCCTGGACAAAATAACCGTCACTTGAAACCGTGAGGATCAATTAGATTGCATACAGTTGGCACGTTGGCGAGGATTCATGAGGAATTTGCTCCTCCATTTATGACAACGAAGAAATTGGCAGCTGAATTTAAACAAGGTTATACATCTCTAAAAGACGATCCAAGTAAAAGACGACCGAAACTGGATCTGCAGATGAAACCATCAGAAAGCTGCACAATAAAGGTAGCTGACATAGCTGAGGCCGATAGCTTATAAAAATATTTTTCATCGAGAACGAAATACGAGACAGCTTTGTTCAAGATGGAAACCACGTTTGTTAAATGCTTATCAAAAACAAATGCCAATAATAATGATGTTTTATATAAAGGTCGGTGTTGCTAAATCGATTAAAGCTAAAAAACGTATTTGCAGTCTTGCACCTTTCAGACATTCTAGTTTCAGGAGAAATTGATAACCTGGAACAAGGGCCTAGTGGCCACCCACAAGAATACAATTGCGCCAGTTAATGCGGAAAGTCATTAACTGGAGATGAGAAGGGAAAGGTGAATTTGTAACAGAATTTCATTGAGCTTCTTTGTTTACATGTGACCTCTATGCCAGTGTACTATCAAGCGCAAAGTCCAAAGATTTATGGTGCAATCGTTTGCCTTCATTTGTAGTCGCACGCCTTGTGGCAAGGCGGAATATCTCACACATATGAGCCCCTTAAAGCCCAAGTGGTGTAAGTCCAATTTTTGTTTTTTTGGAGTTGATGTTTCAGAAGTGTTCAGCAAGTTGCATTCTATTTAAAGCACAAGTGGTGTAAATTCTAGTTCCCTTAACGACCTCATAGTTAGCAGCACTAGTTTATGCAGTCAATGCAGCCATCTGTTGGGTAAAAGCTAAAGTGGTGTATATTGGAGATACACCACTGTGCCTGTAACTGTTTGCAGTTCAACCACTTATTGCTCATCTAGAAATGTTGTAACCACGTAAACTAAAAAACATTTTAATAACCAAGATGTAAAAGATTTAAGTTTTGACGTGTCATTATGAGCAGTGATGAGAGCAGTGTTAATGAGCCAAGCATTTTGGCAGATATTGGAGCAAGTGATGAATGTATTCCAGCAGATTCTGAATTCATCTTCGCCAAGCAGAAAAAGCTCATAATGCCGTGAATGAGGCACTCAACAGTCCATTAATAATAGCTCTTACTATACATTTTCCTATGATTTGGAAAAGTCTCTTCCTTTTCCTAAACTATCATGTCAAGTGGCCTATTACAAATGCAATAATGTTTATAATTTGGGATGCCATGAGCTTTCCTCAAAATTAGGATTTATGTATTGTAATGAAATAAATGGATCACAAAGTTCCCAAGAAATTAGTGCATGTTTGGTCAAGCACATTGTAAACAGGGCTTCAGCTGCGAAAAATGTTTTAATGTATAGTGACACCTGTGCCAAGCAAAATAGAAACTGGAATGTTGCCATGGCGATGAAACTGGTTCTGAGTGAAGATAATTACATTGAACTTATTGACCAGAAGTTTATGAGAAGTGGTTATTCTTATTTGCCCAATGACTGTGATTTTGCCTCAATAGCAAACTACAGCAGTATTTAGCAGATACATCGTCCCAATGATTGGTACAGGTATACTGTCGTTGCAAAATCTAGGAAGAAAAATCCTTTTTACATAACAGTGATGACTCATGATGACTTTTTGTCTGTTGGAAATCTTTTACAACATATCACCAAAAGAAAGGTTGATACGGAAAAACATCCTTTATCATTGCTACAAATGCAGTGGATCCAGTATCGAAAGGAAGAAACATTTTCAATTTTTTTCAAAGAAACTCTTTCCAAAGAAATGCCCTTTTCAGAACTAAACTTCAAACCTGGACCTAAAAGAGGCAGACCTGTTAATCTTACTAATGTATCTCAAGAATAACTGTACAGAAATCAAAGATCTGTAACAAAAGAGAAGAAAAATGATATGCAAGACATGTTACCATTCATTCCACCCATCTGTCATCCTTACTTTTATAGTCTATCGACTCAAGATGATGCTGCAGACATTGGGCCACTAGATGCAGAGTAAGAAGTGTATAAACAGTAGAATAAAAAATAGATGTTGCAGTAAAATACTGTATTCTTTCCCCCTTCTTTAAAGAGAATCTGTTCCCTGTTTATATCACAAGTGGTGTAACTCCAAACAAAGCCCCCCCCAAAAAAAGAAAACATTTTAAAAGTTTTTAAAACTGCCAGCATAAGTTAGAATATCTCTTTAATGATACATTGTTGAGAAAAAAACTTCAAAATATATAAAACTAATTTTTTTATTAAAACTGCAGTAAAACATTAATTTTCTCGAAATTTGATTCATGTGAGTTACACCACTTGGGTTTTAAGGGGCTCATATAATAAACACAGTGCCATCTATTACAGTAAGTCTATAAAATCACCTGGAACAGATACAACAAAAGTCAATATTCCGAAATGAAAAATTAAGACACTATAACACTATAATCAAACCAGAGGCGTTATACGCATCTGATTATTGGAAGTATTGATTAAAGATATTAAAAAGCAAGAAAGGAAAATTTTAAGGAAAATCTTTGGCCCAGTTTGTACAGGAGGAATTTGGATGAAAAGGATATCACACGAATTATATTAGCTTTCGGAAAAAAATTCAGACACATTCGAGAGAAGACGAATTAAATTCTTTGACCATATTATCACAATGAATAACAACAGACAAACCAAAGGAGCTCTCAACCTGACCATTTCAATGAAAATGAAAAACAATTGGCTGGTTAAAATCGAAAAGGATCTCCAGGAAATCGGAATCACAGATGATATCATACAGTGTAGATACAGATTTAGTAACATGGTCAATAACCACCAATTTACCAACAAGCAGTATATTACACGAAGGAACACCTGGATGGAGGAAGGTAGGAAAGAGCTCAACGAGATGAAGAGATTTTGGGAAAATATGATAAACACACCTGCTAAATAAGTTCATTCGCGCTTTTCAGTTGGGCATAACGACGGAAGAAGAAGAAACAAAGACAATCTAAAGCGCCCGTGTCGCACTCGTTTGAAAACAACTAATAGCTGTGCAGCATATACCTCGCTTGAGTCGTCCAATACTCATTTGCCAGCATTAAGAGACTTCGGCTCTTCGCTGTCTGTGGTACAGACACATGGCAGCCTTGGGTTGGAGCGGTCTCCCTGGTCGTTATCAGCTGGCTCGCAGCCAAGGCTGTCTCCTGGCCTTGCCTGTTGTTCGACGCCAAGTCGTCTGTGACCGATTTCCATTCGGATGCCAACCAACACGCCTCGGAGAACCTCTGTCTCTGCTATCATACTGCGCCAAAAGCAAGGTCGTTATGTCACCATGATGGTGTCCGGCGACTGGGTGGAAATATCTGATTCGAGGGAAGGAAGAAAGGTTCTTCATTGAAACTGCATGTTAGAGGAGCTGACAGAACACGATTTTTAATTGCTCTGGTTTAAATTTCACAGTGCTAATCGAACGATGACATATGGCACTGTTGACCGTGATTCGTTCTTCCGATAGAATCTTTAAATTTGTTGGATCACTTTGGAAGATTGGGCCTGGTTCCAGATTCCACTCTCTTCGTTTTTTCATCTTTCCATTCTTTCATACACTGGGTACACACACATCACAGTAATTCGAGCAATATCACGCACAAACTCATTCATATGAGGGGAAACCATCCAAATCATACTGTCAAGGCAGTTGTTATGGATTAGTACCGCCATTCATAACAGCTGTCAACGACTGGATCACCAGGAATGACGATCATCATGTTCCTGCATTACTCAGATGGAACAACTTCATGTTATGTCTGAAACGAATCGTGAATCTAAATCGCGGTTTGTAGATCGAATTTCGTTGAACTGCAATGAATATTCCAAAAAGATAGCGCATAAAATTCTTATGAGTGTTTACGTTGGATGCTGCAGTCGGATGTATGAGTCGGATGACTATTTTTTTAATTATGGCTTTACGCCTCGTCGACGTCGAAGTTATTTGAGGCGGGATGGGTCTGAGGATAAAGAATGGGAAGGAATTTGGCCATGGCCTTTTGAAGGAAGCATCCCTGAATTCGCCTGCAGTGATTTGGAGAAATCATGGAAATCCTAAATCTCGTATGACAAGCGACTGAGTCAGAATGTCGAATAACTACAGAGAAGAACTGAGCGTTTTCTTGTCACTTGTAACAGCTAAGTGTCATAGGTTTAATACAGTGTTTGTAAAAATAAACTCTCAGATGATGTACTTTACAACAGAATATTTTGATTTATAAGCAATATCTACTTTCTTCGTTGACTGTATTTGATTAATTCTACTTCTCACGACTTTAGGCTACAAGGACAGATGAAATGATATCCAGAGCATTGGGCTGCTAATTTATTCGTGCACGTTCTTGGCCTGTGTATTGGAAGTCATAATGGGGTGTTCTATTTGGCTTTTCTATCAGAACAGAGTACTCATACAAACTACTGGATTAAATGTGTACTGTCTTTATTACTCCAAAGGCTAATTTAAAATCTTATATATATATAAAAATTGACGTGTTTTTTCCTATATTTCACTTTTCAGCCACCACTACCTAGCACAGATCACTGATGTTTGTTGGTGGAAGTAGCATGGAGTTTCCTGTCGTGCACAACTTTGGCGAATGCCAATAGCTGTGGGGATGTGGGAGATATAATGATTAAAGTTGGTCAGTGCAGGGCGTTTTCATATTTCGACCAAAAATTCGTATCTCCGTATACTTCTCATTCCTGCCACAACTACATAACATAGACTTTTGGTATTTGTGTGTGGTAGTAGAATCGTCTTTCCTGTCGTGCACTATGGTTGTTAGATGTCGGTAGCTATGGGGGTGTGGGAGAAATGGGGGTTGAAAGTGGTCGACCTATGGCAATTTTATTCTTCTGCCAAAGACAAAAGTGTCATGGTGTATCACTTTTCAGCGAAAACTATAGATCACAGATAACTGGCGTTTGTGTTTAGTAGTAGCACAGAGTCACCTTTCGATCACAACAGCGGCCGAATTTCAGAAACTGTGGTACTGTGGTAGATATGGTGGTTGTAAGTGGCCGACCAAGGATATTTTCGTATTTCGACTGTCTCCGCATATGTCACTTTTCCGCCACAACTACATAGCATAGAGCATTGGTGTTTGTGTTTGGAAGTAGAATCGTATCTCATGTAGTGCACTATGGTTGTCAGATGTCGGTAGCTATGGGGGTGTGGGAGAAATGGGGGTTGAAAGTGGTCGACCTGTGGCAATTTCATACTTCTGCCAAAGACAAAAGTGTCATGGTGTATCACTTTTCAGCGAAAGTATAGATCACAGATAACTGGCGTTTGTGTGTAGTAGTAGCACAGAGTCACCTTTCGATCACAACAGCGGCCGAATTTCAGAAACTGTGGTACTGTGGTAGATATGGTGGTTGTAAGTGGCCGACCAAGGATATTTTCGTATTTCGACTGTCTCCGCATATGTTACTTTTCTGCGACAACTACATAGCATAGAGCATTGGTAATTGTGTTTGGTAGTAGAATCGTATCTCATGTAGTGCACTATGGTTGTTAGATGTCGGTAGCTATGGGGGTGTGGCAGAAATGGGGGTTGAAAGTGGTCGACCTGTGGCAATTTCATACTTCTGCCAAAGACAAAAGAGTCATGGTGTATCACTTTTCAGCAAAAACTATAGATCACAGATAACTGGCGTTTGTGTGTTGTAGTAGCACAGAGTCACCTTTCGATCACAACAGAAGCCGAATTTCAGAAACTGTGGTAGATATGGTGGTTGTAAGTGGCCGACCAAGGGTATTTTCGTATTTCGACTGTCTCCACATATGTCACTTTTCCGCCACAACTACATAGCATAGAGCATTGGTGTTTGTGTTTGGAAGTAGAATCGTATCTCATGTAGTGCACTGTGGTTGTTAGATGTCGGTAGCTATGGGGGTGTGGGAGAAATGGGGGTTGAAAGTGGTCGACCTGTGGCAATTTCATTCTTCTGCCAAAGACAAAAGTGTCATGGTGTATCACTTTTCAGCGAAAACTATAGATCACAGATAACTCGCGTTTGAGTGTAGTAGTAGCACAGAGTCACCTTTCGATCACAACAGCGGCCGAATTTCTGAAACTGTACTGTGGTAGATATGGTGGTTGTAAGTGGCCGACCAAGGATATTTTCGTATTTCGACTGTCTCCGCATATGTTACTTTTCTGCGACAACTACATAGCATAGAGCATTGGTATTTGTGTTTGGTAGTAGAATCGTATCTCATGTAGTGCACTGTGGTTGTTAGATGTCGGTAGCTATGGGGGTGTGGGAGAAATGGGGGTTGAAAGTGGTCGACCTGTGGCAATTTCATACTTCTGCCAAAGACAAAAGTGTCATGGTGTATCACTTTTCAGCGAAAACTATAGATTACAGATAACTGGCGTTTGTGTGTAGTAGTAGCACAGAGTCACCTTTCGATCACAACAGCGGCCGAATTTCAGAAACTGTGGTACTGTGATAGATATGGTGGTTGTAAGTGGCCGACCAAGGATATTTTCGTATTTCGACTGTCTCCGTATATGTCACTTTTCTGCCACAACTACATTGCATAGAGCATTGGTGTTTGTGTTTGGTAGTAGAATCGTATCTCATGTAGTGCACTGTGGTTGTTAGATGTCGGTAGCTATGGGGGTGTGGGAGAAATGGGGGTTGAAAGTGGTCGACCTATGGCAATTTTATTCTTCTGCCAAAGACAAAAGTGTCATGGTGTATCACTTTTCAGCGAAAACTATAGATCACAGATAACTGGCGTTTGTGTTTAGTAGTAGCACAGAGTCACCTTTCGATCACAACAGCGGCCGAATTTCAGAAACTGTGGTACTGTGGTAGATATGGTGGTTGTAAGTGGCCGACCAAGGATATTTTCGTATTTCGACTGTCTCCGCATATGTTACTTTTCTGCGACAACTACATAGCATAGAGCATTGGTAATTGTGTTTGGTAGTAGAATCGTATCTCATGTAGTGCACTATGGTTGTTAGATGTCGGTAGCTATGGGGGTGTGGGAGAAATGGGGGTTGAAAGTGGTCGACCTGTGGCAATTTCATACTTCTGCCAAAGACAAAAGAGTCATGGTGTATCACTTTTCAGCAAAAACTATAGATCACAGATAACTGGCGTTTGAGTGTGGTAGTAGCACAGAGTCACCTTTCGATCACAACAGAAGCCGAATTTCAGAAACTGTGGTAGATATGGTGGTTGTAAGTGGCCGACCAAGGGTATTTTCGTATTTCGACTGTCTCCACATATGTCACTTTTCCGCCACAACTACATAGCATAGAGCATTGGTGTTTGTGTTTGGAAGTAGAATCGTATCTCATGTAGTGCACTATGGTTGTTAGATGTCGGTAGCTATGGGGGTGTGGGAGAAATGGGGGTTGAAAGTGGTCGACCTGTGGCAATTTCATACTTCTGCCAAAGACAAAAGTGTCATGTTGTATTACTTTTCAGCGAAAACTATAGATCACAGATAACTGGCGTTTGAGTGTAGTAGTAGCACAGAGTCACCTTTCGATCACAACAGCGGCCGAATTTCAGAAACTGTGGTACTGTGGTAGATATGGTGGTTGTAAGTGGCCGACCAAGGATATTTTCGTATTTCGACTGTCTCCGCATATGTCACTTTTCCGCCACAACTACATAGCATAGAGCATTGGTGTTTGTGATTGGTAGTAGAATAGTATCTCATGTAGTGCACTATGGTTGTTAGATGTCGGTAGCTATGGGGGTGTGGGAGAAATGGGGGTTGAAAGTGGTCGACCTGTGGCAATTTCATTCTTCTGCTAAAGACAAAAGTGTCATGGTGCATCACTTTTCAGCGAAAACTATAGATCACAGATAACTGGCGTTTGTGTGTAATAGTAGCACAGAGTCACCTTTCGATCACAACAGCGGCCGAATTTCAGAAATTGTGGTGCTGTGGTAGATATGGTGGTTGTAAGTGGCCGACCAAGGATATTTTCGTATTTCGACTGTCTCCGTATATGTCACTTTTCTGCCAAACTACATAGCATAGAGCATTGGTGTTTGTGTTTGGTAGTAGAATCGTATCTCATGTAGTGCACTGTGGTTGTTAGATGTCGGTAGCTATGGGGGTGTGGGAGAAATGGGGGTGAAAGTGGTCGTCCTGCGGCAATTTCATATTTCTGCCAAAGACGCATGTGTCACGGTGAATCACTTTTAAGTGAAAACTATCAATCGCAGATCACTGGCGTTTGTGTGTGGTAGTAACACAGAATCTCTTTTCTGCCACGACTACATAGCATAGAGCATTGGTGTTTATGTGTGGTAGTAGAATCGTGTCTGTTGTCATGCACTATGGTTGTTAGATGTCTGTAGATATGGGGGTGTGGAAGATATGGGGGATGAAAATAGTCCACCGGCGGCAATTTCATATTTCTGCCAAAGACGCATGTGTCACGGTGTATCACTTTTAAGTGAAAACTATCAATCGCAGATCACTGGCGTTTGTGTGTGGTAGTAACACAGAGTCTCCCATCGATCACAATGTTGGCCGAGATTCGGTAACTGTGGGAGTGTGTGACATGGTGTTTGAAATTGGTCGATCATGAATATTTTTGTATTTCATCCAAAGACTTGTGTGTATCCGTAAATTTTACTTTGCTGCCGGAACTACATAGCGCAGACGACTGGTCTGGTATTTGTGTGTGGTAATAGTATCGAGTCTCCCATCGTGCACTATGGTGGTTAGATGTCTATAGCTTAGCTGTCAATATGAATTCTTTACAATCACGAACGAAGTCGTGGGTACCAGCTAGTATCAAATATAGGTCCAGAAACCTATAGATTGTATGAAGTCGTCGTGCTATGTTATACTGACGTCCACCGGTCTCGATTCAAACAGCATATCGCCATTCAGTTTTAAACATGTGGACCGTATATGTTTTCGTACTGCGTATCAATGTGATTGATGTATTTGGAAGTGATCAAAGGGAGAAAAATGATTGGCGCGATTGTGTTAATAAATCGTTTTATTTGACGGCCATGGAAAATGTTTAATTGACAACTGATTTATATTAATGAAGTCCGGGAATCTAGCTTTTATCTTTTGTAACAAATCTGAATGTAACGCAGGGCATAACGCACGCCTGCTCTAGTTTCTTTGACAGTGTCTCTAATTGAATCCGGCTGTTTGGCCAAGCGGGATGAAGCATCTTCGTTCAAGGACCAAGCCCGATTCTGGAGGACGCTGGTACGAGTCCCTGTACGGCTACAAGATTTCTGGTTTTCCAGCTTTTACCGAAATCGCTCCAGATGAACACCGGGATGGTTCTTCAAAAGTTCATGGCCTACTTCCTTCCTATTCCTTGCCACATTTCTTTCTCGCCTCCAATGACCTGGACGTTGACGAGGCGTAGAGCCTAAAGCAGGAACATAAAAAACTATAGTTTAAAAAACTAAAAACACGCTTTTGTAGTAAGAGCAGATATTGAGAATAATAGTAATCTGGTACTTAACTGCCTTAGCCAATGGTGCATTAAAGTCAAGCTGAGTTTAGCACCACATAAAAAAAAACATTTATGTTGCTCAAGGGCAAGCTGACTCGAAAACCTGCTATAAGAATCGACGGTAAATCAATTCGTAGAAACCCAGTGTGCAGGTACTTAGGCATTCAATTGGATCAACGTTTATACTTCAGAGCCCACTTAGAGAAGACAATAGCACGAATAAAATCATTAATATCGGCCAACGATAATTCACTGTTCCAGTCCAAACAATAAGACTATACTATGACGCAATTTTATCCTCTTTAGTGGGCTACTCAGCAAGTGTGTGGGCAAAGCATCTAAGAAAAATAAAACTGAAACAGCGAGTCAGACGTGTCGAACGAGGAATACTTTTAAGATTGACAGGAGCATACAGAACCGTGGCAACAAATTCATTAACCGTTGCCATTGGTGTATGGCCACTGGACCTTGAAGTAAGGAAACGGGGTGCCATATACTGGCTCAGAAAAGGGAAACAAGATAAGGTAGCAGAAATTGTAGGCAGCGAAGTAACATCGGAGACGCACATTCGGAAGCTTCTATTGGCGGAATGGCAACAGGAATGGAACAACAGTGAAACAGGTCGAAGAGCATATGATATGTTCCCATCCGTAGATTAGAGGTTAAAGTTTAAATACCTTCAACCCTCTCCCGGACTGGTACACTACATTACAGGTCACGAGCCATACAATAGTTGCCTCCGAAGTCGAAATATTGTGGACTCAAGCGAGTGCGAATGTGGTGAAGAGAGTACGCCGGGGCACGTGGTATGGGAATGTGATGTAACAGCCAGTTTGAGAGAACACCAACAAGCTCGGCTGCAAGGTAGGAGACATACTACGCGACGAAAGTTTGTGGCATTTGCTGGACGAGACAGCTGATCTATCCTCAAAAATTTGGAAGGTGGAATTTGTAAAACGGAAAAATGCCGAGCGAAACCAAAGGACACAGATAGCAGAAGAGGAGAACGCAAATAAAACACGTGGGATAGAGGAAGCTAATTCCAGAAACAACTGCAGAGGGAACAATGATGCTGGAAGTCTGGCTTTCACAACACAGAAGATATCCGACGACAATGAGCATCCATCGTCGGAGGAACTTCAGTGTGCTCCAGAGAGGCCGTCTTCTGAGCGACAGCTGGGGACGTCTTGGTATTCCAGGAGGCCAACTCTTGATGGCCTGGGCGGCTCCATGGGACTCTACCTTTGGAGCGCAATCAACACCAACAAAAAATGAACAATAGTGGAACCGAAGTGCGGCTGTGACAATTGGTGGTGGTAATTAGTAGTATTTGTGGTATTAGTAGTAGCAGTAGTTGTAATGTTAGTAGTAATATTAGGGACAATAGCAGTAGTAGTAGATGTAGTAGTGGTGTGGTATCCATTCTGTTTAATAACAGTAGAAGTAATAGAGTTATTGGAACTTGAATCAAAATTTTCTTGCATTCATTGTTTATATGTGAATACGTTTTATATATAAGATATAAACATATATACATGTAAAAGAATGGAAATAAGGGCCCAGATTAGATACTAGGTGCTGGGTTATATTGTATATGGAAAATAAATAATAATAATACTTTTGTAGTAATGTGAACTAAAAGGTTAAAAATAATCTTTAAATATAAAGATTTTGTTTAACAGCTATAGGACGTCCCACAATTAAGCATAAATTAATTTTTAATAAGCTTATAGTAAGAATAAAGTCACTGATTAAAACATTAGCTTTAATGTAAAAAAATCTTGGTATGCTAGATATCAGTTGTCTTATATTTTTTTTCGCTAGCTGTTTGTAAAGGTAGAGTTATTGTGTAAAGTATGTAGAGAGCACCCCACGCAGTTTTTTTTTTCATTTAAATGTTGAGTGTGTGCTCTAAAACGTTCTCGCACATGACGCATAGTATATAACATACAACAAATTTCTTGGTCTTTTAATGAATATCATTCTTGATAATAATTATCCATTAGCGTCCTTACTATGTTCTCCGCTGAAGTACCGTTGAAATTTTGGCTTGCATTATGTTCTTTGATCGCACAGTATAGAAACACTTGTTGAATTTAAACATACTAGCCCTGTGAACACGACTGTATATTAAACTGAGTTAAGTAAAAAATGTAACAATTTTTAAAGAAATATTAATTGTAATTTATTTTTAGATAGAGTTTCGTGAGATTGTTTTTCTATTGGCCTATATAAATTGAACCAAAAAATATTTAAAAGATATTATTATGAGTCTTATAGAAAATATTGAAAAATTCAACAAAAAAGTATTTTCATGACATGTTTGATTTCCGATTCAATAAATTCTCCATCGAATTATACATATGATTTTTTCAAAAAATAAAAATTTCTTCTGAAATATCAATTTTATCAAAATCACATTTATTTACTTTGAGAAAACTTCAGAAAGATCACTTTTTCCTGAAAAATCCATATTTTAAAAGAATTTTTGGCTCGGTAGTTTCTGAAAAATGGAGGAATAATATTTTTAAAGCTTCTACAAATCGTGAAAGGAAAAACAAAATTCCAATCCCTTTGAGGAAGTCTTTTATTATTCCAGTAAGAATTACGTGGACATGAAAACTGTTTTCCAGCTATTTTGCTTGGAAGTTATTTTTTTTAGTCTTTTATAACTCCAGAAAAATCGTCATATTCTCCGTATGCTGCAGATCTGGATCACAGTATACAATCACCTCCGTAAAAGCAAATGTTTCCTGTAAAAATCAGAGTTGACCCTTTAGTAAACGTGAACTGCCTTTCCAAAAATAGCGGTGACCTTAATGAAAAGTTCTTGGTACTATATAATTGGTTGAAATGGTAGTCAAGTTTTCGATGCCTGATTAATTCTTTCTAATTTTGGCTAATAATTTAATAATCACTAAAAACGTTCTAAAAAAGAACGTAAAATATTATTGTTACTTTCATTACAACTTATAAAAAAAAAATACGAGTTCAGAATAACACGTATTTGTGGGTAAAATTCGTCTGTCGAGAGTTTGCAGGGAGCTTGATGTTACCTTTGAAGTTGATAATTTAGCAACTACCTGTATCTCTACAGTTATTTGAATCAGTGTAATACATTTCATAGGACTTAGCAGTGCTAATTTAGATTTGGGCTGTCATTTTACTATTGTAATAAAACAGCTGCGAGCATTCACGCAATTATCCTTACTAATATTATAGGTCTGAATGTTCGTTTGGTTCTCGTTCAGTTGCTCAAAGGGAGAAGAACCCAATTTGTATAAAATTTGAAACGCAAATTTTCCTTACCCTTAGATAATATATACAGTCGTTTTTATCGAAAACAATGTGCCTCCTGATATAAAAAAAATGCTGATAAAAGACTTTCTTGCTCTGTCATTCCAGAACGGTTAAACCAATTTGGAAGACATTTTTTAGTGTACGTAGTCCATATTCCGTGTTAATATGCAGGTTAGCTTTTATCCAGAAAAATTATGCAGTTCCCGACGGAAAAACACCGAATGTATCGGTTGATCACTCAATCATACCGGTGCGTCTGAACTGATCAGAATAAAATTGTAACACGAAGGTAAACATTCATTCAATATTTTTATTGATATTCCGTTATAATCACATGAGACGCCAATTCTATTTTATTTCGCGCTATTAGAAACTGTAAAAGAAAGCTAAGCGATGATAATTACTTAGTAAGGAGCGTGATAGATAAAGCCAATTGAATATTGTTTTGCGGTTTGGTAAAATCACTGAAAATGGCAGAAGGAGATTTCTACAGACACACCACCATAACGACCAACTTTCGACGTTGCAATATCTTCTTTGTCCAATTGTTGATTGAAGTTTGGCTTTCCATAGTAGCTAACCTGAGATTATGTTGTTTTATTTGTCAATATGATAATATTCATATTTTTGACTGCATTTTTAAATTACAGATATTTAATTTGCTCCTATATTGGTATCTTTAATTCAAACATAGTTTTGGCTAAATTTAATAATTTAATTTAATACTCGAAAAAAGTAAATCAAACGGAGCTGGATAACCGCATGCGATAAGACAGTAGCTATGAGGTATAAAACTTTTTATACAATAACATTTACCAATTTTCTGTTGTTAGACGTCTATCGTTGTGTCCTGATTAAAAAATAAAAAAAAATTAAAACAAAAAACTCGCTCACACACCTATGCCTTTGTGTGTGTAAATCCTAAGGTAACAGTTAGTAATCAATACAGCAAGCATAAAAAAAAAACAGAAAATACTACCCTGTGTTTAAACGATTAGGCAGGTGTTTGACTATTGTACACTAAAGGTAAATTTTCTTATCAAATCAGAAACCGAATTCGTGTAATTTAAGCGTGCTGACTACGTTCGTAGCGTGCATGAATTCCTGTCACATTTATTTTTGATATTCTTGAGCATAAAAAGTAAAGCATATTTTTATCTGAACTGTTTTCTATTTACATACGCAACGTCAAAGATAGTTATGATAATAGTATCAAATGCTACAGTTACACTATTTGTATTTTTTTGGAGGGGGGGGGGGCTTGACATCTTGTCGACTTCGAGGTCACTTGTCGAATTCGCCTGGGGTGATTTGGGAAAACAATGGAAAACATAAATACGGATTTCCGTTTGGGGATTCGAACCCGCGTCCTCCTGAATGCAAGGCCAGAGCTTTACCACTCACCCACCACGCTCGGTCTATGAATTTCCTCCGTTAGTTTAACACACTACGAAACTCTTCTCTCCATACCAGGGAGACCGACCAGAAAGAGGATTTTACTTTAGGCTTTCAGTAATCGATGAGTGACAATAGTTTAGTTGGAACCATCGGTGAAGGTAACGGTACGACTCGGCAGTTTTTCAGGTGTGAACATTAGCTACCAGAAGATATTCCCTATAACGTATACGATCTGCAGCTTGTAGGGATGATATTGAGAATTCGGTGAACACTTTATTCGGACTACCTAGGCACCGCTGCTTGCTTACGAATTGTAAGCCAGGTGCTCTGCACGACTGAAGCGCATACAGCATCGGTTTTCTGTGGACTACTGGTACTTCCTGGTAGTCCTGCTGGTTTCTTTTTCAGAACTGATCCAGTCTCCTCAAATTTGTGATTAATATTTGTGTTGCGTGTTTCTATGGAGCTTGACCATGACGCTCAAAATTGTAATACCGTCGAACTCCCACTGCGCACCTTTAAAACTATCATTGGTTTTATAAAACGTTTGTATGGTAAAAGCACGGTTCTGTCGATCTATTGTCACACAGTGCTGCCAACTGCACATAGCCGCCAATATGTATTTTAAAAGTTCCTGCTTATTGTGACAATCTGTAGCATTATTTGTAAATTGTCTGAGCGGTCAGGTGGGTCAGTGTTTAAGGTGTCTGTCAGGGGATCGAAAGGTTCCCGGTTCGAATCCCTGTCTCGGTGGGGATTTTCATGGCCCCTTAACCCGACCTTCACCTCTGGCACAGCTTGCTGTGTAATGTTAAGTACGTCAGACGCTTCCGTGGTTCGGAGTCCTCGTTAAACTGTAGGTTCCCGGTACCAGGTAGGACTACCAGGTTACTTAAAGCCGCATTCCCACGACGTCTTGTAACGAAGGCGGGACGGGACGCAGCTACCCACTGTGTGCCGGTAAACATCACAGGCGTGCGTAGTGGTGCGCTGTTGCCATCGGTTTGCAGTAGCGGTGCGAACCCCTTCTGTTGCTGTAAAGTGCTCTCTGCCAGTGAATGTGTCACTTCAGTTCATTTCGGATAGTACTTTTGTATTGTGACTTCTGCATGACAAATATGGAGTGGTCAAATGAAATGATTTTAGAATTTTTGAGTGCATATGAAGACGAACCAGCTATATGGAACACCAATACCGCAGAGCATAAAAACAGAAACGATCTATACGATGCGTGAACTAGAATTAAAAGTAGATTAAAGGATGGTAACATCCCGATTAAAGAATTAAAGAAGAAAAGGGTTAACTTAATGTCGACTTGTAGGAAGCTACGTAGCAGAGTTAAAGACTCCATGAAGACAGGCAGTGGTACAGGAGATATTTATAAGCCTGATTGGCCATTTTTTAGTACCATGTCGACATTTCTGGATGCTGTATATAATCAGAAAAAAACGAAGATTTCAGAGGTAAGTACATCTTATATATATATATTTTAAAGTTTGCGTGTTTGAAGGGTTTAAACATGATACATTTTTAAAGTTTGTGTACGATTTAACGTTTGAAGTTTTTGAAGCCTCTGTGTGTCACAGCATAATTCTAGACTATGTGTACCAATTCACACGTAACTTAGTACACAATATGCTCCAAGGAACAATCAGGTTAGAAATATCCAAATTGATCTTCAGTACGCATTTGTTTCTGTTTTCAGTTACATTTCTCAATGAATAATACTCGTGTAGCTATGAAGTAATTTTTTCAAGAGTCTACCAGTATTTACTTCGATATTGAAGGATAGTGCCAACTGTTTTTAAAAAGTTATTGAATTTGAGAGATATTTTACTGGTGTTAACACATATATTAATTTTTTGCCAAAATTAGCGGTTAACCAGAAACTGAAATATTTTAAAGCCAAATTGTACACTACACTACAGTAGTGTAAGTCAACATTACATAAATCTGTTAAGAATACTTCTGAAACAATTTAATAGGATTCTATTCTTTTTATGATTTCCAATATTGTTATCAATATCTGACAGTTAAATTCATTTCTACCAACGTTGTTTTCATTGTAAATCTGTTATAAATCAGTGAAAGACAATTAATTATCCGTTCACCAATCCCGCGATGCCGGGTACCATGGCTAATTTATTCATATTTAGCATTAATACATATTTCAGCTATTATTTTCTAAAACAAACTTACATTACCAGTCTTAATAATTATTTTGCCATGCAACTGTACCATTCATTTTAAAGAATTCAGCAAAATGGTCTCTTAGAACCTTGGCAAAAGCGGAGGTTTTCTTGGCACATTTCTCAGCGGTTGTAATGAAGTAATTCCTTCTTGGTCACTACGCCATGAACCAGGTTGCACGACGCCAACTTCTTTATCTGCATCAAAGGAACCAACGGGAGTGTACACTGATCTTGACTTTTTAGAGCGTCTTAAGAAGCTGTGTAATAAAGTACAGCCGTAAGGCGGCTAAGACAGGGGCTGAATGTGCAGCCAATAGAAACCCTGTCATCATGTCATTGCGACCACACGGAATTATTATTATTCGTAAATTAAGTGGTTTAGTGGTTTGATATTACTTTTTTATGTAAAAATAGAAAATTCAAGGATAGGCATTAATATCTTCGTTTACAATAATTCTTTGTTACCCGTAGGTTGGCAGACCTGACACAGATCTTATTATTAGTTTCGAGCATAGTGTAAAAAAAGGATTGTTTAGAAGAAGCTACTAGAGACAGAAACATTGAGAATTTTCGAACAATCAAATTGAGTGAGACATACAATGTGATAAAGGGAGATACCGCGTTCTGTTACTGTGCATCAAATTCAGTATTCACCATGTCCTGAGTTATCATCAAGTAGACATCAAGTTTGTCATGTTACATGAGCTCTTTAGAGTCATAAAAGTGTTTTCACTCTTACTGTATTTTATTTAGCTATAAAACTATAAGAACTTAACTTCTAGTTGAATTTCATTTTACTTGACTCTATATTAACGTAGAAAACATCACTTCCTTGGTTTAGGACAGATAATCCTTAGTTGCGACTAACTCTTAAAAAAATGATAATAATATTACATACGCGAAGAGTTTATTGCCTATGGCCCGCATTAACAATAGCTATTAATTTGTTGAATGTAGAAACAAGATGCGGAAAGAATTACGTAAAACGGACATCGCGAAAACGAGAACGCGCCAAGAAGAAGAAAGTGTTGATTTAATTTCAGATCCGACAGCAAATTACCACAGCACCAAACACATTTATCCCGTAAAGGAACGACTTTTTCCATATCAGCGGCAGGAAACAAGTTCTAAAAAGAAATGATCAGCAGGCATGGTATATTCACCCAGTGCTCTACAACTTACGATCTTATAGCGTCTTTAATCTTAAATGGATCGCAACGACACCAGAGACCCACGGAATGCCCGAAACTCTGTCCCTTCCAAAGGTCCTTAGTTGGTCCACGCTTCTTCTTCTGCCATCGAACGTTGCTGGTGAGCGGTAAAACTCACTTCGCATTCGGGAAGACACAGGTTCGAATTCCCGTCCTACCACCCAGATTTTGAGTTTCACTATGTGAAGAAGGGCGAAATAACTCGATTTTAAGTCATGCCTGAAATGTTTCATGGGTATTGTAACAGAGCTCAAGCCCAACTCTCTATAAATTTTAAACCGAGCGGGGCGGTGTAACGGTTAGCGTTCTCGCCTCGCATTCGGGAGGACAGCGGTTCGAATCCCCGTCCGGGCATCCAGATTTGGGTTTTCCATGGTTTCCCCAAATCACTCCAGGAAAATGCTGGGATGCTTCCTTCAAAAGGCCATGGCCGAATTCCTTCCCATTCCTTGCCCCCATCCTTGCCCTTGCCCCCCATCCTTTCCCGTCTCTAAAGACCTCGATGTTAAAAACAGACGTAAAGCAGTTCCAAAAAAAAAAAATATATATATATATATAAATAAATTTTAATCTTAGGAAATAAGTACAGAACGATGAAAGTTGTTTAATTATTAATATGTGTTTTTTCCATGTGTGCTTTTGTGGAAAGAGACTGTGTAATTATCAGAAGTACTATAATGTATGAAATATTAATAGAATGTTTGTAATTATAGATGTTGTACAAGCCAGGGAGTCTGGAGGGAGAATTTCAGCTATCTGAAGAATTTGATATCGTTATTTTTATGTTTAAATGCATGTAAATAGTATTAATTTTCATTTCAAATTGTTTCCTAATGATTGGGAGTGATTTTGAACAAGTTTTAATTGTTTTAGTATTATTTTGATTGTCAATGGGATTGTTAACGCTAGAGAAACGTCTGGCGGCACCCTTTATAATCTTCACAATGTTTCTCTAGCGACTATTTAAACTTGTGGAGATAGCGAGCCGCAGATAGTTGTGGTAATTGTTTTTGAGGAGTTGCAAGATTCCTTTTAAGAGTAGTACAACAGTTTCTTATTCGCTGGAATTTTGTAATGTGCTTTAGTATCTCTGGACGAAGTTGATGCCATCCGTGTTTTGTTATGAGGATTTTTAGAAATAAAACCGGCGAGATGAAAGTGTGTGATCGGTCGTGTTCTTTCAATGAGCTCATAAATCCATTCAGAAGTTGTGTTTATTATCGTTCTTTGGAGAAAGATAAAAAAAATCACCTGGAGAGCGTACGGAGAAAATATAGACTAATTAATTCATTTAGTGTCCTCGTTATCATAAAGATCCATCCAGCGAATTCCTTGACAGTATCACTGGTTTGATAGTGAGACATTCTCGCCAACCCCATACGATTTGAGTTTATCAGCTTGGAACTTCAACAAATATAGCTCTATTATTTGCTGACTTGTTTAGTTCCAACTTCAACCCTGTGTAGGGTCATCAGAACCATTCGACACTATGTTTTTTCAATGAAACCGATGTATGTTGAAGGTATCCGTTCACTGAGATCATAATGTGTGGTTGTAGCTCATCAATCAGAAGTTATATTGCTTGGAAGCTTCTTAACCCGGTAAAACGAACGGAAAATTGTGTTTAGCTCGTGTCACCCGTACGTGAAGAATCCTGTCAACACCTAGAATAACAAGAATTTGTTCATGGCCTTTTGAAGGAACCATCCTGGCATTATCCTGTAGTAATTTGGGGAAACCATGGAAAACGGAAATCTGAATGTAAGGTAAAGTATCGTATGGACTTTGAGATCCGGAGACAGCGTTTTAATTTGCCACCCATTCAGTCTCTGTTTAACGTAGAATACGAGCCACGGAACTTCCAGATCCAACCAATGTGCGGTTAAGGCTCTGGCCACGCACTCGGTAGGACGCCGGTTCGAATCCCCGTCCGGGTATCCAGATTTTGGTTTTCCATTGTTTCCCCAAATCACTACAGGCGAATTCCGGGATGATTCCTCCAAAAGGCCATGGCCAAATCCCTTCCCGTTCCTTGTCCCCAGTCCCATCCCTCCTCTAATGACCTTGACGTCTACGACGGGTAAAGTCATAAGTAAAACAAAAAGAAGTGTATCTAAGGTTACCGAACAGAATTCTTATTTTTTTAAAAAAATAATAATAATAATAATAACTAACTAACCTGGCTCTGTGTCTTAACCACTGAGCTACTAGACCACTCAATGTTTATAACAATATTCGTGAATGAAATGAAAGATATTAAGTGTCTGGTTTATTTCCCTTTAAATCCATTTAGGTTATTCAAGGCTTATAACTGATATCTGTGTCGTGAAAGTGTATTGTATGCTCGAAGGTTGTTAGTAGAACAAATTGTAAGAATCTATTTGCCTTTTTCGTTGGTGTAGTAATGAACAAGAAGTAAAGAATTTGCGCCGCAGAGGGTAGTTATTGTGTGTAGTCTTTTTGATTTTAACAAGAATTTGCAAGAGAGAGCAATGTATAATACATTGTTAGGAACTTTTCAAAAGATATCGCATTACACAGGTATTGTTAAGTGGAATATGGTTTCGTGAGAGAAGATAATATGACCACAACCACCACGAAAGAGTATTATCTAGCGGTCCAGTGGATTTATTGATATGAGGTAAAATGTGTCCCGCAGGCGTAGATAAATGTTAAGTTGCAGTCTTAAATGGAGGTTAAAAAAGAAGAATTAGTATAATTTTTGTTTGCTCCCGTCCCTTTTATCTATCGCGTTTTGTGTTTCCTTTTGTTTATAGAGCATTTTCCAAGGTTTCTAGCTATCCACTGTTATCAGCAAGAATGCAACTTCATGAAAGGGTGCTAAATAACGATGTAATGGGTGAGTATCGGACAGTTAAAAACCTCATACGACGTAAACGATAGATCATAAGGTGGAATACATTTTTTTACCGTCGGATTTTCTGGAAACACTCTCAGTATGAATAGAGATTTAAAGGCAGTTCACAAAAAAAAAAAGTGGAAAACGTTCTTTATTGATGCAGTGGGCTTCACGTGAAGTTCTTTGTTCTCCAGGTTGACATAACTAGTCATCCCGCCCCATCACCCCCGTGCGCACCGCAGCGTGGGTTGGTGCATACTGCCGGACGCTTGGCGTCCTTTGTGGTTGACTACCCGGCCGCGAGACTGCGCTGTCGCCCACTCAGGGTCGATAGCAACCCAGGGTAGGCCACACGCCCAACAGACACGGGGCTCAGTCTGCGAAGAGGCGCCGGGGAGGTAGGGTGTCGGTACCGTGATGACACTAAACTTTCGGCAACAATACGCTAAACACGAAATATCCGTAGTGATGGAAATTAATACCTAGAATTCTGCGTAACGCCAAGGAATGTTCAAAGGAGACAGAGAATAAAACACTTAAAAAATTCATGATCCTCATCGATTGAATAAAATGCGAATAGGGCCATGTATTTCTTGACTGATTTCCACAGTCCTTAGGAAAGTGTTACAGACTTGAAATAGGAATTGCACTTGAACAGTTTCTCGGAAGTGCAATTTACTTCGCACTTGAACTTAATAACACTTAGTATGGTTCCTAGGTTTAATAAACGGCTGAAACCGAGTCATGGACACCATGAAGCGATGTTGCCCGAATAGCCTAGAATCCGTCAACTCGTATCACGGAAGCCTTCATTGGATACCAACATCTTTTATCATTTACAAATGTAGTGAAACATATCCCCTAATAACTTATTACTGCGTCTAATGGATGAACAGTAACGTACGGGGAGGACACATGTACAAATCTCAATCCTTCCACTCAGACTTCGGCTTTCCATGGTTTACCAAAATTATACTAGATGAATGCCGGAACGGTTCCTTAAAAAGGCAATCATAGAGTTCCTCCCTATTCCTTATCTCCATATTCACCCAGAGTCAACAAAACCTTTCTGAGTAGTAAATCCCCCTCCCTTAAAAAAATAAAAAAAATAAAAAAAAAAAATAAAAATTAAAAAAAAAAAACACGTATATGGGTCATTGTGGCAGAACAAATAAGATCAGGGATATAAGAAGCCAGCCATACTCTTGCTTGTATTTTATATTTCTTCCTTCATCTCGCTATAGAGTATAACGCAAAGAGTAAAGAACGATTTCAGTTCGGACAACAACCCAATAGTTTTTTTAATTGCAGGGTACCAGTAAATAGATGTGGAATCTCAACGTGATCTGTTAGTCAAAGTTTGAGAAAGAGACCTCCTTGCTAGAAACAAAAGTCGTATATTATATCGCTTAACATAACCTTTTCTAAATATGCCAAGTTATTTGATGTATACATGATTTTCTCAAAATTTGTAATGCCAAATTATAGTTTTTCATTCCGTAATTGTTCCGCAGGAAATTTTATAAGCATGTACCACATCGATACTTTGATAGCGACATTATACCTTCATTTCCCATTTTCGAACAAAGTTTAACAAGTTGTTCCTCGAACTACAGTCCACTGAGAAATCCCTAGCTTTTTTATCCCGATAGTGAAAAATTTGGTTTTCGAGGTTTTGGGCATGTGGAAGTTGTGGCAAGATATTTATCTTTCTTCTATCTTTCTGTTTGCATTTTCGGCATAACCAGTGTTATAACAAATAATTTGTACCAAACTTTGTTTAGTAACAGTCAGACCTCGCATTTAAGAGGATGCAGGTTCAAATCACCGTCAGGCCATCCAGATTACGGTTTTCCATGCTTTCCGGAAATCTCTTTAGGCGAATGCCGGAATATTTCCTTCAAAAATTCACTCTCCCCAATCCTCTCCTGCTCCATAAATCCCGAATAAAAAAATATTTCCTCTCAAAGGACTAATGGGTTACCGAAAAATGTATTTAAGCTTGCCTGTTGTTTTCTGGATTCGTTGGTAAGAGAGCTGTTATATTTCTCACTCTCTCTCTCTCTCTCTCTCTCTCTGTTATCAAGCAATCTAAAGGTATCTTCAATTTTTTTTATAAAGTTGAATGACTCGCCAATGCAATTGAATGTTCGTTTTATTCTTTGTGTCGTACGCGTTTCACTTTATTTCCAGAGCATCATCAGCGACATCTGTTTTGTATTTGAACATTTAGTTAGTTACATTCGATTTAAAAAACAATATAAAGTTAACTCGGTTGTCCTAGTTGAACCGCGTCAATTTATGAAAACCTAACGTTTCGGCCATCATTGAAACGTTAGGTTATCACAAATTGAGGCGGTTCAATCCGGACAACCGAGATAACATCGCCAACGACTGCGGAAGCCTGCGCACCCACTTAATATAAAGTTAAGTTGAAATTAAATTTTAACTTACACGTTACTATTTTATTTTATCCTCATGGTCAGGGTTAGTTTCTCTGTTTTTGTAGGATTCACTTTGGAATCTTCTGACGATATGAAGCACTACACTGCACCGACCACATTACACATTATCACTATTATTTACTGTCACTATCAAAACATGATAAAGTAAACACCATGCCATATTTTCCAAGTCCATAGAGTGTGTGTTTGTAAATAATAGTGATAATGTGTTCTATTGTTTTTTTGTTTTTTTAAACGAATGTAACTAACTAAATGCACAAATACCAAACAGATGTCGCTGATGATGCTCTGGAAGTAAAGTGAAACTCGTTAGACACAAAGAATAAAACAAACATTCAATTTCACTGGCGTGTTATTCACCTATATAAAAATTGAGGAAATAGCCGAAAATATCCAGTTGTTAAGGGTATCTTCGTTCATCGTTACAAATAAAATTTAAATATTAATATCTGAAAATCTGAGTGACTACCAAAAATAGTTTCAAACGTCCCTCAGATCTATCTTATACATGGAACAACAAATATTTTACAGAAAATTTGCTTAATACTCATGGCTGAAGCTCTTAAGATATGCTGCTCATGATTCTAATTAAAAAGGGAAGACGTATGAAATGTTTGGGTTCTGAAAACTGCTTCCGCAGAATTACCATTCCTCTCTTCCACGTCGGCTTTAAGTGAGAGCTGCTACCGAGGGAAATCGCAAAACTCAGTACACATGTCCGCATACAAATTCGTGTCGGCAGGCGAACGGCGCAACTCAGACGTACGTGCAGTTCGTTTCACTGTTTTCCTAACGACGGAAGTAAATTATTCGAGGAGTCAGTTTTAGCGCACCTGAGTGCCTGTTAATGGCCGGACTCCACTTTCGTAAACCGCTTTGTGTTTAAGCGAGGCCTCCCCGAAGTAACGAACTGGGTCACAACCGCCTCTCGCGGACACTTCTCGCATTAATTAAAGCGGCATCGGATGAGTTGCGTGATGAAACACAGCTCGGGAGGAGGAGGGACCGCTCTCCCTGCGCGCGGGATTTCATTACGTTCACCAGCTGTTAATGAAGTTTGCTGCTGCGAACACGCCTCCCGAGACACCCACCTCCGCGGCAGAACAAACCGCAAGTATCTGGCGCCATCTCTGATGAAATACAAAAAGAGCGAACTTCAGAAGTTGTTGGTACCTCGTCTTATATATAATTTGGCGTAAGAATCTATACCTATAAAATGCTAATTACAGGGTGTCCAGAAAAGGACTCCCTGATTTCAAAATTAAATATCTCGAAAACAAAGATCGATAGAGGAATGCAGTAAACGGTATGTTTGTTGTGACAGCTGTAAGAAGTGTATACAGCAGTGTGAAATAATAGTTACAAAAGCTGCTAACAGATGGCGCTGTACGCTGTGTTACCGTAGGACTCTCTTCTAACCTGTGGTACTCCAGCACCAGAAAAACGCGTTGTTCAATGGTGTACATGGTTTTAGACTCTTCCTTCGGTAAGCTAACCTCCTTTCACGTTTCAATGGTGGAACTGATCGCCCTGAGCTTCGGATCACTATTTAGGCATTACGTATGGTGATTACAGCGCCATCTGTTAGCAGCTTTTGTAACTATTATTTCACACTGCTGTATACACTTCTTACAGCTGTCACAATAAACATACCGTTTACTGCATTCCTCTATCGATCTTTGTTTTCGAGATATTTAATTTTGAAATCAGGGAGTCCTTTTCTGGACACCCTGTATGATCATGATGTTCTGTCACGCACTGACATCACGCACTGACGTCACGCTAAGACGTCACGCTTCTCGCCTTCGCTGCCCAACTTACAACGGCCAGAGATTTTTTAATTGTTTATTGGCCATTATTCCGCAAGGTGTCGTTCTGGCCTCTCATATTCGGGAGGACGGCGATTCGAATCCCCGTCCGGGCATCCAGATTTGGGTTTTTCCATGGTTTCCCAAATCGCTCCAGGCAAATGCCGGGATGCTTCCTTCAAAAGGCCATGGCTGAATTCCTTCCCATTCCTTGCCCCCCATCCTTTATCGTCACTAAAGACCTCGCTGTTAAGAGACGTTAAGCACATAAAAAATCAATAAAAAAAATCCGGAGTTGTTTGTTAAAGATTTCTAAGTCTCTTAACAACTGTTATTTTATTCCTATACGCTCAGACACGTTTCGCCCTTGTAGCATGAGGAATCGTCAGTATATAAAAAATATCACTAATGATACCCCATTCCACAAGGCCGTAACGCGTCTGAGCGTACAGGATTAAAATAACGTTAAGAGGTGGTATCTATTTTCATTAGAAACCGGAGATACTGTTCTAGGAATGCGCAATTATGAGCAGGTCTATGTAGATAAGTATCTGCGAGTAAATGAGCTGCTAGAACACCAAATGAAACTCGTTCTAAAAATCGATATATAAATTATTAGTTGCTTTTTCTTAATTAAAATTTATTTGATATAGATTTTTCTTATACTCTGTACAGCGATACCGTTGATACAGAAAGCTAAGAAATATTCATATTACATCATTTTAAAGGTTATTAGCGTCATTTAATGAAAATTATATTTAGTTGCGAAGTGACGAATTGCCTTGGTACAGCGCTCAATACGTCATTTTTGACGGTTTTACAAGACATTTATATTCGATGTACATAATTTAAGTCACTGTTAATGTATACTCGAAGAAATTAATTGCGTAATCACTGAAATAAAAGTATGTATTGCGTTTAAATTAATATATTAATTATTAGTTGCTTTGTATTGCTGATATCACTATATCAGACACAGTGGGTCAAATTTAGATCGCGATGCAGTGAATGTATTCGCACACGGGTAACAGAAGCTATGAATATTGAACAGAAATATTAGTGGAAGCTGTGGTTAAGTCAAAATGCAGGCAGGGCCAGAATGCAACTTACACATTCTTGTTACAGAAGAATTCATGATGAATTTAGTTTTGTAAATAATTTAAGCTTCTTTCTTAAGCGCCGAGTTAGTGAAGTTATTTCTTCATACGGATGGATATACTTCCGTATTTATCTTGCTGAATGAGGACTGGACCAGGAATAAAACCAGTATCACGCGGTATACCAAAAGATTTGGTGATTTCCAGTTTATTGTTAAAATCGTTGGTTCAATAATTCTGTCCTTATTAATTCAGTAGAAGATCGAACTGTGTAGCTTCGTAAAGTATAACCGAAATATATACAACATGAGCATTACATAAACAACAATTCTATTTATTTATGCAACCGCAAAGAAATGAACTGCCAGAACTTTACTTTCAGCCATTATTTTTGATGAGCTTAAAGGCTAGTTACAAATAAACCTAAATACTGAACATCATATAAATACATGTCTACAAGTCAAGAGGCGGATTAGCTAACCAGTTTACTGCCATTTTACTGGCAAATAATGCATCTTTCCAGGGAGTGTCCATAAAGTACGTGGCTCTATTTTAGCATCCTTTGAACCCCCTGCTCCCCCCCTTCCACGTAGCCTCAGGTGGCTTTTCCCTCGACTTCCTCTCCTCCCCTGGTGTTCACGTAGCTTTATTCCATATAAATTTCGGAGAACATTTTTACTGTTTTCTCTTAACAGACCATCGTTAAAATTATTGCGTATATAATGAACACAACTGATATTAGAGTTGAGTACTTTTCTATAGTTATAAATATTCTGAATGAAATGTTGCCACTAGCTACTCAATTATTTGGAAAAACCTCTTTCTAAGGTACAGTCAGTGACCATTTTCTTCTTGAAGTGTTACTAGAAATATTCTCCTTATCTCATTTACCATTGTTCATTTATTGATAAAACAGGAAAAACTATACCTGACGCGTAAAAAACTACGAAGAGCTGCATTTTTGTTCTTTTGCTGCAATTCTGTCACCTTTCTTTATGGATTACCAGGAAATGATTCTTTTATATGCTTAAAAGTTTCATATAACTTATTGGGTGACGAAAACTCGCTGCAAAAGCATTGTCGATAAGACTCGCAAAGTTTATTGTACAGCGCCATTTCACATTCCACTTTGAACTTGAATTAACGCTTCAGCGAGCATTATAATTGAAGTTGCACTGAAATTCACCTGACAGAACGAAATTAGAATTATTTTATCAGCGAGCGATGTCGTACCACGCGGGCTATCCTATCCAAAATAGCTTTATTTTAAACCATCAAAACAATATATACTGTTATTGCCTTGACATATCTACGCGAATTTGAGTCTGGGTACGGCATGTCTAATATTTTTCGAATAGTAATGCGCCGTCGCGTGTCGTTTAGTTCAAATGGGCCAAGCACTATGGCTTCAAGTCACTGTCAGTTTATGGGATATCTAAATTACATACGGAGATAATTAAATGACGGAAATAAATATCCACATGCTGTTGTGTGTTCCGTACATTATTTTAACTGCAACAAATAATATGAATGAAAAGCTACGTGGTTTGGTACGGACCCATTTTTTTTAAAAAAAACTTATGTCTTTACTCCTTGTCGACGTCGAGGTCATTAGAGGCGAATGGGACTGGGTGCAAGGAACGGGAAGGATTTCGGTCATGGCCTTTTTAAAGAAGGCATCCCGGCATTCGCCTGGAGTGATTTGGGGAAACCATGGAAAACCAAATCTGGATGCCCTGACGGGGATTCAAGCTGGCGTTCTCCCGAATGCGACTCCAGAGCTTTAACCGCTCACCCACCACGTTCGGTAGGTTCGAACTCCTCTTCCCCACATAGACCAGTGTAGCTTTCTACCGGTCCCTCTTCTTACCTAGATCAATCCATGTTAGTTTAGGACGCTCGCTAATGGAAAAATTAACAACAATATATTGGATGATTTTTTTTTAAGTGCAGCTTCATTGGGCTCGGTAGAGAAAAATTTGATAGCATTGTGCATTAAGTTTGTAAGCACACTTAACGATACTTTGGCGCAAGTAGCTACGATAGTATCCGCTGTAACTTTAGCTCATGTTAAACAGTAAGTATTCGCTACATCGTACTGAATTAGTTCGCGTTCCGGTTTCTATGGCTATATGTATGTATAATTGTGAACATATGTGTTTCGTGAGTATACCTAACCTGTATCAAAAAATGTTAAAGTTTAAATTACTTTAGTACTCACTGAAAATCAACTGACTATGTCAGAATGTATATTTACATTCGAAGGCGTTGCCATTATTACATTCTAATACACGCACTAGTGACTTTCGTTTTTGTTTGTTTGTTTATTAGTTTCCTTTTGTTTATCTATATTTGTTCGATGCAGATGGTTTCCTTACATTCTCTGATCGCTGTCATAGTAAGAAAAGAAGTATGTATTCACGTTTATTTCACAACACACTGAAGGTATTAATGCGCCTGCAATAAAAACTATCATATTCTTGCGGACATTTTAGAATTCGTTTTTACAGCAGAAGGAACCAGCTATTTTAACTGATAAAAAATTATTTTAGTTATTACCCAAAAATCTACGTCAAGCTAGGAATAACGAAATTAATTTCATTTTCAGACTGCTTGGTACCCACGACTTCGTTTGTGTTTGTAAAGAATTTGGATTGAGCGCTACCAACATCTAACCACCATAGTACACGATGGGAGATTCGATGTTATTACCACACACAAACGCCAGTCATCTGCGCTATGTAGTTCAGGTAGCAAAGTAAAATATACGGACACACATGTCTTTGGTCGAAATACGAAGATATCTTTGATCGACCACTTTCAACCAAAATATTTCCCTCACTCTCACAGTAATCGAAATTCGGCAAACGTTGTGATCGATGGGTGACTCTGTGCTACTACCATACACAAACACCAGTGATCTGCGCTATATAGTTTTGGCTGAAAAGTGATACACTATGGCACATACGTCTTTGGTAGAAATATGAAAGAGCCACAGGTCGACCAATTTCAGCCACCATAGCTTCCACACCCCCATAGCTATCGGCATCTAACCACCATATCGCACGATGGAATACACGATACTACTACCACACACAAACACCAATGGTCTATGCTATGTAGTTGTGGCAGCAAAGTGACATATATGGAGACACATGTCTTTGCTTGAAATACGAAAATATCCTTGATCGGCCACTTTCAACCACCATATCTCCCACACTCCCAAAGTTACCGAAATTCGGCCAACGCTGTGATCGATGGGTGACTCTATGCTACTACCATACACAAACATTAGTGATCGGCGCTAGATAGTTTTGGTTGAAAAGTGATACACCACGATATATATGTCTTTGATAGAAATATGAAAGTGGTTCAGGTCGACCACTTTCAACCACCATATCTCGCACACCTCCATAGCTACCGGCATCTAACCATCATAGTGCACTATTGGAGATTCAATATTATTACCACACACAAACATCGATGATCTATCCTATGTATTTGTGGCAGGAAAGAGAAGTATAAGGATACACAAGTCTTTGGTCGAAATATGAAAACGCCCTGCATCGACCGTTTTTAACCATCATATCTCTCTCTTCGCCACAGCTATCGGCATTCGGCCAACGTTGTGCACGACAGGAATCTCCATGCTACTTCCACACACGTCTATTAATATATATGTATAGTCTATATATAAGATTGCAGAATCTGGAAATGCAATAGAATACTCTGGAAACAGTCTGTTTGAACCATGAAGGTTTCAATTTCTTGCGCGTGTATACATGCATAAGGAATTTTTTTTTTTTTTAAAGAAATGCCATGCGGCCCCAGGCTGTTGGGTATGAGAATCTTCCTGCTTGAAGCAAGCAAGCATAGCCCTTTTTTACACGGATCACTTTTCACCAGATGTTCCCTGGAAGCTGTATGCCTGGCAGCAGTTTTTTAGGGTAATTAGTAAGTGCCTGCTCAAAGGTTTTTCCTTCTACGAGAACGATTTTAAATATATCCTTTCTCTTTGCTCTAAATACAATTCCTTGGCTTAGAGCGCTGTGGATGGAGGTTATTAAATATGGGGTGATTTCGAGACTCGAGGATCGTTGTATTAAGACCAGAATTCAACAATTTTTTGCTGTCTCACATTGAATAAAGTTAGAACATTCAACTATGGATTTAGTGTTGCCTAAAGTGTTACAACTGTTATGCTTATCGTTTCGTTGAACTTATGGCTTTCTGGATTTTCTGCCAGACTGATCCTGTTTACTGTTATTGAATACACCAGTGACGAGGTAACAATTCTCAAGGTATCTGATTGTTCGTCCAATGTTCTTTTTTTTGGGCCGGGGGTGGGGGGGGGGGAAGAAAGGGTCTTTACGCCTCTTCAACATCAAGCTCATTAGAGGCTATAAAGACATAATTGTCTGGAACTAGATGTATTCATTCAAAACCACGTACTATTTTTCAATTTCTTTTCAAATGGCATCTAAGAACCATTTGGGGCGCCTGACGTATTAGCATCATAACCCAAACCGAATTGGATTCTGTTATCACGAGGTTCTTACGATTCAACTTTAATATTGTTTGTTAATGTAATTTTTATATTGATTATTTAAGTCGGATTTAACGTAAAGTTCATCATTTGTTTGTTTGTATAAATGGCTAATTGTAGCTTTGGGCGTTGCTTTTCCATATATACCACTTATGTATGTTATGTTTAACGTTAAATTCGCCCATGCATGTAATTGCCAGCGATCATCAATAAATATCTCATTGTGGTAATTTACCTGTGATCATGAAAAATAATCAAAGATCTTGCAGTATATAAAATTTAGACTACCTATCAAATTCAACCCTTTCAATTAATGATACAAAAGAGTTGATAATTAAGATTTAGTATGCTTCTGAAGTTAAATCATATTACCGTAGGGAAAGAACCCCTACATGGAGGAAAAGAAATTGGGACAACGAGCAGGAAGGAATTCGGCAATGGCCTTTTGAATGAACCATCCTGGCATTTAGTTGGTGGGATTTCGCGAAACTACGGTTAACCGAAACTTTCTTTTTTTTATGTCTTTCGGCAGCTGATGCCATACAGCCAGCTCAATGCGATTATTATAGCTTCCAGTGAGTCAGTCGTCATCCAGTGTTTATATATTGTAACTTCTAAGTATGGACACGACAGGACGGACTGGACAGTCACACAGACACTTAACACTTCCATGCCCGCAGCCGGATTCGAACCGGCGACCTTCGACCCCTACGCTATCGAGGCCTACAAACCGAAACTTGATGGTGGGAAGCGGATTTGAACCCAAGACCTCCTGAATGCCAGTTCCGAGCGTTAACACTCACTCACTAAGTCTGGGTCAACAACGAACTCTGAACAGAATTTTTCTTTACGGTAACCTCCATTTTTAACATTAACTAATTATAGCCTTAGATACGAAATTCTATATCTTACAGCTGGTAAGCCTGTTTTGCACAAAAGAAACACGGAAATAACGGTCAGCTACAGTTAATAGTACGAGGAAAGAAATAAAGTGCGAGCAAACGAAACAAGAGAATTGCGCATGCGGGCCACAAGAAGGCCGCTACGTTTTATTAAAACAATTTTTGCTAAATTAATTGCGTGTGAGGGCTTGATTAGGTCGTTGACTGGCTGCTTCGTTTGTGAGCGGGAAGTGAGGAATTATTAATCACGTTTGTCTAAGGGCGGAAGCTAATATTAATTAATTAACATCGCTTATTACGTGGACACGTCGTTATTGCGCTGGTCTACAGTACATCGGCTTGCCGACAGAGGGCAGGGCGCTCGTCTACGCGAACAACACGAGGATCTAATTTAGAGAGCTCACGTAAAGTGCAGCGCGAAATACGGACCCAAAGTTTATCATTCGTGGAAAGTCATTTGGTAGCCGGTTAGCACAGTCTAGAAGCGGATTATATTTCCCAGAACTCATGCACGAAATACATTAATTCTGAATATGACATCAACGCTAATTGATTATGAGTTCAAAATGTCATTAGTTCCTATTCCGAAAGGAAATTTTGTTACATTAATGCTAGATGACCAGTGCGAAACTTTCTGGAAAAAAATACAATGAATAAAGAGGTTGTTGGTTTGTTGTAGAAACATCAGAAGCGACTGCAATCAAAAAACGTGTTCGCCAGGGATGTGTACTACCACCTCTCTTGTTCAAAATTTATGCTGAGGTAATTTTCAGGGAAGTGTTGAAGAAAGGAAACATGGAATTATTATAAATCATCAGGTATGTAGATGATACTGTTGTCATAGTTAGTGATATAACTGCGTTCCAACGCGTGGTGGACAATTTAGCAAAGCACAGTGAAGAGTATTGCCTCCTTCTCAACCATTCTAAGATAAAAGTTGTAGTCTTATATAATAGAAAAATCCAGGTAATCCTATAAATAAAAGACAATAACACCGAACAAGTATCCTCCTGCAAATATTTGGGATCTGTGTTGGAAGAGAAGTGTGAAGCAAGAAATTATCAAATCTAGAATATAACAGACCAGGAGACAATTTATTAACATGAATTTTTTTCATAATATAGTATCTTAGACTGCAACTGAGAATGCGAATAATTCGTTGCTAAGTGTTCTCCACTTTCCTCTATGGATGTGTAAGCTGGACCCCAGACCAAATTCTAGATAAAGAATTGATACTTTTGAAATGCATTTGTATCGTTGTCTCTAAAGCACACATTGGGTGCTGACAATCTCAAACGAAAAAATACTCCATCTGATGGAGAAACAAAAAGAACTGCTGCACAAATAAAGCAAAGAAAAACTCAAAATCTAGGACACATCATGAGAGGTGAGAGGTACCGGCTCTTGCAACCCATCAATGAAGGAAAGATACAGGGGAAAAGATCTGTTGGAAGGTGAAGGAACTCGTGGCTGAAGGACATTAGAAGATGGAACAACTGCACGTCAGAAGAGCCTTTCCATGCTGCAGTGTCACGTCTAGGCCGCCAACCTGTGATAGGAGAAGGCGCCTTAAGAAGGAGTAGTTGAAAGAAGAATCGGCTCATTTGTAGCAATATCTTTATCTCACCTTATATACGCTATCTTTCAGCCCTCTACTTAGACTAAACACTTGTAGCTATCCCTTCCCGGATGGCAAACTATCAAAGATCTCAATGTAACTAAGCTGAACAAAATACACGCAGCATATCGATATCTCTGTGATCTGTGGTTCTTCTATCTAGCGGTATGTAATAATAGACCTTGCGAAAATTTCGCGAGTAAAATGTTTACATAGGAATTGTATATCAAAACCCAGATATTACCTTAACCGATAATAAATATCCTAACAGCTTGTTACTGTAGAAAACACACACAGTTTACCGATATCTCTGTGATATACGATGCTACTATCTAACTAGAAGCCAGCTTTGCCGAGCAGCTTGACTCTCAACTGTTTCATACGCACGACCCTGATTGTTAATACTTTGCTCTTTAATGACAGAATTCCGAAAGCTTTCTTTCTCAATTTATAAAGTTACCAAAGCGGAGACCTTAATATTTAAAATGATACCTCATTTATAGATTTGGGTAAGGGTGAATGAATATATGTGTCTCGTCATAAAAAAAAAAAACTCAATTTAGAAATAAAATTTGATTTCTGATATTTTTTATTTACATTTAGCAGATACCTTGGTATACTTTCATCTGAAGTCACACCTTACTATATTTGATAAATGAAGTGACAAATTATTTACAGGGACTGGAGCAGACGATTTTTGTTTGTGTTGTGATGGTTTCCCACGGCCCGTGGTTTTGTAGGCCGCGCCATACAGCCGAACTGTACTGATCAGCACGCGCCACAGGCCAGCTCTCGCTACCTCGCAGCCGCCTCCCAACCACTTTGCCTAGTGTCCTTTAAGCTACTCGGGCGTTTTATGATTGCCAATTAGGTGACGGATAGAAGCGCGCCATCTCTGCCAGCAAAGGTGGCTCCCTTCCCAAGGCCCGCTACTGACATCTGTACCGGCGCGGCCGGCAGAAATACGGGCAGTGGGAAGCTACCATTAGTTTGTTGTTGTTGAAGCTTACGGGAGTGTTAACATCTTGACTATTAATGCCAACACATAGTGAAAAAGTTTCAGAAAATTATATCGCCTATTAGAAATATGCAAGAAACAGATGGAGGCCCTACAGGTAAGTTCCATCTTGTGCCTTGCGGAAGAGTAGGCCTGGATTGGCTGGCCCCAGGTTTCATTCTCCCTGTTCCTATGTTTACACAAAACAAGCAACACTCAAAGATTGTCACCACAATCATCTGCACCTGTTATAAATGACCTTGCGATCATATTGTAGCAAGCTGTAGTTGATATAAGTGTGCATGACCACGACAAATGTTGTAGTTGCATTTATTCTATTTTATTTTTTACTTTCCCGCCATGACCTCCCAATCTCCAAATGTTTTACATATCACGTTCGCTGAGAAAAAGAGAATTTCTTTAAAAATTACTCACAAACTGGTATTGTTATTTGCTGTTTCAGATATCTACCTAGATCGGTGCTTGTCGTCCTGTGTCCTCTCGCAGCTCGCTGTTTAAATACTGTATTTTATCGCCTACTCCCGTCTCCTATGCTGTATTCCACGTCTTGACGCAACTGCAGAGGTTCCCAAAAACTTTCTTACCACGCCCCCCTTCCATCAAAAGAAAAATTACTATAGCCCATCACTCCAGCCAAAAAAGTATTAAAAAGGTAAAAAAAGTACGAAATCAAATACATTTTTTATTAAAAATTGTGAATTTACTGAAAACAATAAATCGGTGTGAAGGATGACCTTGCACTTCCCTTTACAAGATACCCTATTGTTAGATGGATATTAGAAATGACACAACGGAAATCATTGGTAAATAATCGAATTTGCTTCCAAACTTTGTTTTTATTATAAAAGCTGAACATTCTTTTTCGCACAAATAAGTGCTTGGAAAAAGTAAATATAATCTCCGCCTATGCTATGATATGCTGGGATACACTTTATAATATTTGATCCAAAACCTTGAATTATCCATTTTACTAAAATCTTATTTGGCAGCAGCAACATTTTTTGTTTCCAAAGATTGCTCTTGAAGTACTACATTGAGTAATTACAGAGATCTGTCTCTATTTTCCGTTTTCAGAGTTACGTCTTCTTAGTACTAACAATGACATCTCAAAGGAAACTCGGTAAGTATATGATAGTAGAATAAAGATTTTCGGTCCTCAGGGGAGGTGGAGACATGGTACTTTCGACGCTGTATTACTAGACGGACGCCTGCACCCTCAACATGTCTTCTCCTCCTTCCTCCTGGGAGGAGGTGGCTCAGCCTATACGCTACTGCAATTTTAATGTTCGACTAGTAGCCAACACAGACCCATATCGGCCTCTATACGATTGTAGCTCAATGTATTCTAAATACTCTTACCGTTAGCGGATCATAGCCGCTCGATATACCAAAATGCCTGGCTGTTTATATACTTCGAACAGCAAGGCAGGCCTATCTCTGCAAAAAGTACCATACTCTGGTAAAAAGGATCGGTCTATACGAACATTTAGACAATAAATTTAAAACAAAAGATGGAACAAACTAAGCGTACTTAAGGGTATCGTTCCACTACAACAACTATATAATAATGCCTAGTAAGAGAGAGTCAAATCAACCAATCTGCTGAGCACCATACGAGGTGCATTCAAGTTCTAAGGCCTCCGATTTTTTTTCTAATTAACTATTCACCCGAAATCGATGAAACTGGCGTTAATTCTCGACGTAATCGCCCTGCAGACGTACACATTTTTCACAACGCTGACGCCATGATTCCATGGCAGCGGCGAAGGCTTCTTTAGGAGTCTGTTTTGACCACTGGAAAATCGCTGAGGCAATAGCAGCACGGCTGGTGAATGTGCGGCCACGGAGAGTGTCTTTCATTGTTGGAAAAAGCCAAAAGTCACTAGGAGCCAGGTCAGGTGAGTAGGGAGCATGAGGAATCACTTGAAAGTTGTTATCACGAAGAAACTGTTGCGTAACGTTAGCTCGATGCGCGGGTGCGTTGTCTTGGTGAAACAGCACACGCGCAGCCTTTCCCGGACGTTTTTGTTGCAGTGCAGGAAGGAATTTGTTCTTCAAAACATTTTCGTAGGATGCACCTGTTACCGTAGTGCCCTTTGGAACGCAATGGGTAAGGATTACGCCCTCGCTGTCCGAAAACATGGACACAATCATTTTTTCAGCACTGGCGGTTACCCGAAATTTTTTTGGTGGCGGTGAATTTGTCTGCTTCCATTGAGCTGACGCACAACACATTTATTCTGTTTCTTGACTTCAGCTGAAACTACAAAAGGAGCATGTGTCACCATTCGGCCAATTGTAAAGGTTCCTATATATGAGAACGCTGACAGCCACAGTATTTTCGTCATACATTCGTTTGGCACTTAATTTGTAGAGTAATCATTTCAAAACCCACTTTAGGGTAGCAGTATTTTTCCGCTAATAATAATAAATCCCTGTGGTCATAATGACTTGGTGACAAGGTTTCTATTGGCTGCGAATTCCAACCCTGTCGTAGCCGCCTTAACCTAACCCGGCAATCCTACCGGGTCGAGGGTACATACAGTTTAACGTGGAATACGAGCCACGGAAACGTCCTGGCGTACTTCACATTACACAGCAAGCTGTGCCAGAGGTGGAGGTCGGGCTAAGGGCCTGAAAATTCCCACCAAGACAGGGATTCGAACCTGGGACCTTTCGATCCTCAGACACCTTACCCACTGAGTCACCTAACCGCTCTTTTTTCTGCTGATCAACGGTGTTACACACTCGCCATTCTGCATTACTTACGGATAATCGTCAACGCAGAATCGAATTTGACTCAAGGTTAAGCTTCATCCTCGTTTTCGCATATGTATGTATTACGTTACGTTTAGATTCCCAATTGTAAGTTATTCCTAAATTACTTTTAACCACTTACGGCGACAATATTTTGTAATCGCTTATGCGTAAAATGATTATTTTGCATTGTAACTGTAATGCTATTTGTAGAAAGGCGATTAAAATGGAGACTTAACAACTGGGTGGAATGGGAGCCACATTTAATGCCGCACTGTTAAAAGCTGCTCATGGCATATTATCAAATTTGTGAATACTGCTAACCATATTCCCCCACTGCCAATCTGATACTCTTGAGAGTAGATTATGTCCAGCAGGTTCAAAAGAGCAGTGCATGACCTATCCTTGCGTCCTTTTTCCACTTCAATACGATGCCTCCAATGCTTTGCGTCTTCTGCTTCTTTGAATGAACTACGAGAATAATATATGAGGTAAGGCCAATACACAAGAGATCGCTTTGCAAGGAGGGTTAAAGTTTGATAGAAAATACACATAAAGATACAGCAGAATATGTGGCAGAACGCGACTGTTGATTTGCTGCACTGAATGAAATCATAATCAACTTTCGCCCACTCGTGTTCCTGAGGATAAAACAGATGGGGCGCGGTAGTTATTGTCAAGAGGTGACATTTGTGTGTAGACCCAACTATCGTAACTTCATTCTAGTGTCGAGGTCAAACACGCCACACCAGAGCTCTATCTTCAACAGTCGTACTGTTCTCAGTCGCCCAGACAGTGACTTCCTTCATTTAACATTGTGCTGATGACTATAATTGATCACGATTGAAAGGCGACAAAATTTTAATGTTAATTTTACTGCATTCGGTTGCCGCAGTTTAAGACTAATAATCGATTCCGGAAATAATAGTCTCAGATACTTATAATAAGATACGACTCGTAGATTTCAAATCTCCTTCGCAAGAACAGAACTCCATATAATAGCGAAGTAAATTTCTCGATCCTAATGCTCATATAGAAATGACATAACAAAAACGCTCGTATACTTTTTATCCAATTCTGACAATTTTAAACTGTTCATTTGATAGAATTAAATAAGCCGTTTTTCGCAATGTCAAACTTCCCTGTATGGAAACTTGCCTAGTCAAACGTCAATTCAAAAAGCATTTGAACATTTTGTTATACCTAGCTGCATTAATGTTTATATAAGTTACTTTATCATTAGAGATTACTAGTACAGATACTTGCAGATAAATAGAACACTTGTTCAGAAAAGTTGACTCACTCGCCTGTACCTTGAAATGTTACGAAAGCGCAATAGATCCTGAAGCTACCGGACGGTGGCGAATTATGCTTTTCCTGGTAACAAAAGCTGATAAGGAAATCTTTCCGCCACGCACGTGGATTTATTTGTCCTCTCTATTTCAACAGTAATGTCAAAATGTAGTATCTAAAATTATCATGTGTAATAACTCTATCCGAAAATCTGGCACAGATAAATTTACCACCAATTAAACTTCACTGAATGGTGGAGATTGGTGGTTAGGAATCTGGGCTCAGATTGATTCCCGGTATTAGCCAGAAATTTTTGCGGGTACACAAACTTTCCTTCGCTTCGTGGAAACCTTTCCTTTTTTCATGTGAAGTAGATTTGAATCCTTGGTGGTTCGAATTCCAACTTAAAACTCTAGTTTAATTATCTTATTATGTCAGTATATCCACAAAAAAGGTGGATTTAGCGACAAATTGAAAGTCTGACACTTAAACAGCCGAGCTACCATTGCGCTCATACATCACGCCTATGTATTAATAATCGTAAATTTAAAATAATATATTTACTTAGTTGTTTTATGAATTGTAAGTGTTTGACATTTTTATGAGTATCTCTGAAGGCAAAGAGTAACAGGTGGCGTTGGAGCCGAAATAAAGGAATAAATAACTAAGACAGTAATGAAGATAGATAACAAAAATCCTAAGATGGCGTGAGAATACGACTGCAGAGAAGCTGCATAAATCATCAATTAAACAAGGACCTAATAATAGCTAAGAAGGTGGCTAAAGATGGATTTATGAAGAGTATTGTCAGTACAGGGGGATTCATCTAGAAATTTCTATAACTATGTTAGGAAACTGAGAGGAAGGGAGTGTGTTGAGACACTTGTAGATAAGGATGGACAAGAAATTACGGAGGATTTGAAAAAGGCAGAGACTTTAATTAACTGGTTTAGTGAGATCATTAGGGACAATTAATCAGAAACAGGTGGTTCTGAATCGGATAACGAGCTTAACAAAACAATTAGAAATGAGCAGACCATAAAATTTGAAATTCTACCTGAGGATATCATGACGGAACTAAGAAACCTGAAAAAACATAAAGAGGCTAGATGTCTAAAAAAAATAGCAAGATGTGACATGGTACCTTATCTTGAAATATTATTTAAATTGAGTCTTGGTACTTGCTGCTTACCAGAGGATTGCAAAAGTGCGATAGTAGTGCCGGTACGTAAAGGAGTCATGAGAAATAGAGTAGAAAATTATAGGCCAATTAGCTTGATGTCAGTGGTAGGTAAATTAATGGAGACATTGATATACAACCACATCAGAAATATATGTGAAGAGCATAAGTGGTTTTCAAGTAGGCAACATGGCTTTAGGCAAGGATATTCATGTGAATCGCAATTGGTGGGATATATGCATTTCGGATTAAATGGACAAGGGAGGTCAATTTGATAGAGTAGCACTAGATCTTTCAAAGGCTTTTGACAGAGTGAGCTATAAAATGATAGTAAATAAGGCAAAATCTATTGGCGTGGGTCAGAAAGTGATTTGCTGGATAGAAGAACTTTTGAAAGGTTGAAAACAGAAAGTTAGAGTAGGAAATACGGTATCAAAAGAAGTGGAAGTAAAAATGGGAGTGCCACAGGACAGCGTATTGGGACCATTGCTATTTATTATTCTAATGAATAATTGTGTTGATTGTTTACTATCATAAATTAGATTGTTTGCAGATGACATAATGTTATATAAAAGGATCAAACGGTTGAGGATTGTAAACAGTTGCAAGGGTGATCTGGGCAGGATATCTAGTTGGGTTGTAACCATAGGATGAAGATAAATGCAAAGAAGAGTCAGCTTATTAGATACAAAAATAAAAAAATAAAGGTTTATTATGATTATAAGATGGGGAAAGACTTGCTCATTGAAGACTTGAAATGTAAATATCTTGCATTACATTTGATAATAAGCTTAACTGGGCAGATCACACTGGACAGGTAGTAGGAAAAGGTTTCAAAATTCTGCATGTGTTGGAGAGGGTGATGAGGGGATGTGCGAGAGAAGTAAAGGAATTGGGTTATGTAACTTTGGTCAGACCATTGCTTGAATATGGTAGTGTAGTATGGGACTCACGTTTTGAGTATTAAATACAGGAGTTGGACAAAGTGCAAAGAAGGGCTGCTAGATTTGTTTCTGGAAATTATCGCAGAACGCAATCAGTAACAGATATGATAAAAAGAGCTGGCATGGGACTCACTGGAAGACAGAAGGAGGATGAAGAGGGTCATGGGACTGTACAAGGCGTATATTGGTGATGATGCATGGAAAGATATTGGTGTAAGAATTTAAAGTAATGTATGGAAGGGAAAGATGAGCATGACCACAAGCTGGCATCGATTTCAGGCACAAGGGTGTGGGAAGATTATCTTTTTTAGGTAAAGGTGTCAGGGATTGGAATAAGTTACCAAGAGAAATGATGAATAATTTGCCAAAAACGTTGAAAGAATATAAAGTTAAAATTTGTAAAGGGTAAATGTAGGTGGATGCAGAATAGGGGGAAGATCGGTGTTTAGGGAAATTGTCACCCGAGCCTGTGCTCCATTGCATTTTAATCATGAATTAATAAGTTGGAGTGTAATCAGAAAATTCTAATGAATTACATAAATTTATGACGGCGATGGGAAAATAAGTTACATATGAGTAAAACTTGTAATTAGTTCTGAAACAGTCTAGAAAGTAGTGAAGTAGAAATAGTGTTCGTCTTAACTTGCGATTGTTGTTGATGAAAGCGTGATCGACGAGTATTTGGAAGTTAAAGAGTAAAAAATGGCGAGACAAGATAGTATAAACATTTTATTTCACATAATACAGGAGCCAGAACCGAGGAGAGGTATCAAAATAGGTCAACTAAGTCAAAATATGACATGATATGTTCTCGTTCTTGCTGGAAACGACTACCAAGACACTTTAGGGTGAAGGAAACTAATTATAATTACAACGGACGTTTAAACTAAACATTTTTAAGGAAAAAATAACAAGTCGTTTCTTACGGGAAAACTTTGTTGATTTTGTGTCCCGTTTTAAGTCAGGATAGTATAAATTTATAAATGGTTCCCATAGAACAGGACAACTAGGTTACACTACCTTTCAAGGTCTCAGGCCAATAAGGCTATCTTCATACATTACCTGAAACCATATCCTCCAATATAATAATAACGTTCTAATTTCCTTAAACTTATGCGGAAATAACGAACTGAAATATCATTGCTATCGTGAGAGATTAAAAACAAAACAATACGTTGAAGATTGGAAGAAAGATTGTCAGAAATGCCATCTGATCAATCGGTTATAGCATTCAGGTTGATTAAGGAGGAATAGTAAATACTGAAGGAGCTGGTAGTATGAAAAATATTGAGTAAAAAAGTTCATATGAACAAGTGTCCGATTTCCATTCGTTTTGGACATACAGGCGCTGGAATGGTATACATAAAATAAATACACCTCAGAAAATGATCAAGAACACACAAATAACTTATAAAATTACTTTATTCATGCAAAAACACACAAATATTTTACAAAACTTTAAATTAAATGTTTGAAAATCCCACATCGACTTCAATACACTTTGCAGCTCTCTTCACAACATAACGTGTAGCTCTTCTGAGTACCTCTTGGTGTACTTTATAAGGGTAGCACTGTTTACAATTCGTCTCTTGTGCTTACTTTTTGTTTGTACACTTCGTTTTTCAACTACCCCGACACACAAAAATCTAATGGTGTAAGGTGCATAACATTCCTGCATCTTTATCTCCAAAACTAATTGAAATCGGACACATTTTTATGTGAGCTTTTTTATTCAACATTGGCCATAGCACCACGTCCTTTAATATTTACAATTCCTCCTGAAATACCCTTATGATTTAGTGAAGGAAAGGTTCTGCTACAAATGAGAAACGAGTTTTCACCGGTCGTATTTCTCGACTGTACGACTGTTATGGAAGTTGCGAACAGTGATTGCGTAACACTGAGCTGTCTTAAAGCTCGGTGTTTTTAAGTGAGCTTATTTGGTACCGCGGCATTAATTATTCGCCAAGCGTGTTAATTACACAGAGGGAACAGGGGCGTCCGTCACAGCCGTGGTAATTGCTTCATTTAATCAGAGCCGCCTTGTTAACGTGTATATCACTTTACTCTCCGTCAGCCAATAGCGTGCGTACGCGTTTGAGCGCTAATATCGGAGGCGTTTGCCGCTTACAAAGGTAGCAGCGTTACATTTCATCGCCGCAATACATCAGCATCTGATTAAATCAGGTGTCCAGCAAATTGCTTCCTTAAAATCCTGTTTTGCTTGCAGATGACATGATGTTATATACTGGAATTAAAACGACAAGAGTTATGAACAACTACAGAGGTATTTGTACAGAATATATGGTTAGAAGGGTCATAATCGAATGAAGATAAATGCCGTAAACAGTCAGCTTACTAGACACGTAGATACAAAAAAAGTTCTGTTCAATTATACGGTGTTTGAGGAAATGTTTATGGAAGAAATAAAATGTCGGTTTATAATAGATTCAACGGGCTAAGACACAATATGATGGCTGTATAAAAAAGGTTGATTCTTTAACAGATGGTACGAAGCTTAAGGGAAAATATTCTATGAGGCCTACTCTTCTACAAGTCACCTTAAGGCAGGCTTAATGTCCCCATCCGAGCAACAATGCCGAATTCCCTCGTCCCCTCGCAATGCGAAGAGGTTTGGGATTTAACTCAGGACTTTGTGCGCAATCTGTTGATTAGGAATTGTGCGCTACCATCTCCCCTATCCTGCCAGTCAAGTCTTTTCTCCTCCACCAGCACCCTTAACCTAGCTAACCATGATTCATCACCGGACATCATCACAGTGTCAACGGGGTGATGTTAAGAGAGGATGAAGCTCACTAAGACAAACGTTTTTACAACAGCATTTCAATGACAAAACTGATTCGCGTAACAGCTAACACAAGAATTGCACGTCAAATGTAAATGATTATCGCTTCTTCCTTTGAGCCAATTAGGCATTTACAATTATTTTTTACCATCTTTAAGTGGAAAATCTTTTTTAAGCTTCCGTCTTACTTGTACGTGGCTTTAGCGCTAATATATCAGAATATCACCCAGTATAGTTTCCGACCGGCAGCAGGATATGGCAACGCTGGAAACCAATTTCTCATACCCTGTGTTGTTCTACCAAGCTCTACAGAGACAGGCCAGCAAACATCTCCCTTACACTGTAGCTGGCAGTCTGATGACACATAAAAATCTTCATCACCTGATGATGATCGCCAAGGAAATGTTAGAAACGTTATGCTTAGAAAACAAAATCCGATGGTATAATCCCTAAGGTTTCTGTTTAGTTATACATTTCCGTTCTCACATTGTTTTCCTATCGATCTTGTTTTAAACTCGTTATACGTTCCATCATGACTATACACAAAGGCACTAATTTCACATCAGTTAGTCTCATATCAATAGAGTCGCTGAGAAAGGATTTTCAATAAAACGATACTCAGCAGTTAATCACGTGAACAACTTGTACTCCAGGAGCTGTGGATTCCTCTACTGTCGCCTGCATATCTAATTCTCCAACTGAAATTTTTTGAAGTGTATTAGTAATTTTTTAAGGTAATGATGGTAATACTATCTAGCGATTCCACCTAAAAACAAAACTTCAAAGTGAATTTGAAATATATTCTCCATGTCGTATGCTGAATCATCTGTAATGAACTTTGGTTACTAGAGACTTTGAGAGTTCTCTTACGGCTTACGGCTTAAATACGTACATAGACTATGAAATAAAACATTATGAATATGTGATGCTGTCACACTGATTGCAGTTCCGGTAGCAGAAGAAATTTTCATCATTCAGGACTTATGCAGCAGAATTCGTAATTACGAAATTTGTGCAAAACGACGGGATTAGTTCAGCCTATCCCGTTTTCATATGCAACACAAGCTGTCTAGTCTCAAGTATACTCAGGACAGTCATCACCAGCTACACTACCACAAATGTGTCAGTGTTCATCTGTCCATTTACCAAGGCATCCCGCAAAAATTACCAAAACAATATGGATGAGGTTTATACAGCTTAAAATCTACGGTATATCTTATGCGTGACCGGAGAACGGAACACTAAATGATAATTAGTTCGTACCAAGCACAAATGGGCATCACACATTTCATTGCATCTCAGATTAACACTCTTTTACAAGATACCCACAAAGATCACTCTACAATACAGATATACACTTTGGTCCTTGGATTCTGTTAATATTATTTTAAGTACAAAATGTTAGTCATTTATTTCTTCAGGTTTCTATAAATAATAAGTTAGGATATAGGGAAAATGTTAATAAAACCACCAAATCAAATATTAAAGTGTAGAATTTAATGTCAAATATCGATATTACGTTACAAATGTTTATGATTTGCTACTAGAAACAAAACAAAAGACAAAGTCAATACTAATCACATCAAGATCTGAGCTGATGAACAATGCTAGTAAACAATAACCTCAGCACAATGGAATGCAAAATGAGACCATAAATTTTTTTCTAAGAGTTGCTATGAAGGGTTTAATACCTCCACGGAAGCCTTCAACGCATGGGCCACGTGGTATGACGAACTTGCAGGTCTTATAGCAAGTGAACTGACGTGACCAGTCAATAAAAAACAAGGAGTGTCTCCGTTACCCAGTCAATCAATAAATAACTGCTCCCTCTCGCGGCTTCGAGTGCTAATTGCTGCCTGGACACCAGCACTGGGATAAGAGCAAAGGTGGTGGGCAGAGACCTCGCCGTCGGTATGAAGGAACTTGCTCAATATCGGGCGGCGGCCGCCCACCCGCTTTAATTAACACATTCCTGCTTGGGGAGGGGATGGGGGGGGAGACTGCTCGCCCGATCACCACCACACTCGCGCACCACTAGACGAACATCCGATCGATCGCCGGAAGAAGTCACCTCGACTGGCAAGTAGGTCTTTTAAGACACTAGATTAGTCATATCTTGCGAACGCCTATAACACATGTCATACTGTGACGCAGATGTATATATAAGATCTATATAAAACTATGTATAATTTTGTATCTGAGATGTGCGGAACATTTTGTTTAGTTCATGAAATTATAACTATTGTCAGTACAAGAGCCTCTCAGATATGTGAGGATGTAACAGGAAGTCGCATAGAGTCGTGAACAGCTGGGTCGGTGGTCGTCCTCCGCTCGACAGCAAGAAGGAATTCTCGTGTATGAGTAGTCAGTACCAGATGGTCAGGCACTATAGTGGCAGAGGCGCTCGTGTAATCAGGCCGAGACAGATTGTTCAGAGTGTCTCATACTGAATGATTTCTGAGCCGCTGTATGTAACAGCCAATTGTCACGCAGTGCATTCATGATGAATAATAGTGCATGGTATTAAGCCTCGTCGACATCGAGGTCATTAGTGACGGGATGGAATTGGGGATACGTTTTTTCTTTTTTTTAACTTATGGCTTTATGCCTCGTCGACGTCGAATTTATTAGAGGCGGGATGGGACTGGAACGGTAAAAAATCGGCCATGGTCTTTGGAAGGAAGCATCCCGGCATTAGCTTGGAGTGATTTGGAGAAAGCATGCAAAAACCCAAATCTGGATGCCCGGACGAAGATTAGAACCGGCGTCCTCCCGAATGCAAGGCCAAAGCGTTAACCACTCACCCAACACGCTCGGTAATGGGGAAGAGTTTACTTGTCTATCGATGATCCGCACAGTCTACTGACAAGCCTGTTAAACACCATATGCCATGGAACTGAGAAATATGGGTGAAATCACTAATCTTATCGTTAGGTTACCGCTTACAATGGATGAGTGGAGAAGATGCAGTTCGTCATTTGCCGTGGTGGATACCAAAAACTGTCAAATATTATTCTGACACAGACGGCGTGAGATAGTTTTACCATTTCAGACTCGAAAATGACAAGCGGGCAGAGCTTTCGACGTCATTATACAATTTATTCACCATTGCTGCAATATAGAACTGGCAAAACATATGTGGCCTGCGGCCTGAAATTTCAATATACACTGCTTAGACTTTTAACCAGCGTTGATAACACTCTCCACGTGTTGCTGTATTATGAGATGCCAAATCGGGATTCCCTGCTTTATATGACGCAATATAAGTCCAATTGTAGCCTACTTCTAAGCTATTTCACCAGAATCCTCGCTGAACACAATGCGACGTCATTTATCAGCAATGCGATGACTTGCGGCTCTCACTATCTCGGATTACCATCGTCGACGGGCATGGTGATGATCTGGAGAGAGGTACCACTGGCACAGCGGTGTTACTCCTGGAGGCACGGCTGGTAGTGACTGAGGAAACTCTGTCGGCACGAACATCCTGCGTCCTCATGTGTTAGTTCCCATGCGACAGTATCGTGGTGCTATTTTTCAGCAGGATAATAGTCGTCCACACGCGCACATGTCTCTATAAACTAAAGGTCGTGTTTACGCGATGCTAGTAGGCTGGAACGGGTGTTATGTCTTGGATGCGCGAGCAGCACTTCATTGTCGCTCTACTCGTATCAACAGGTTCAGACAGTCAGTGGACTGAAAATAGTGGGCTTGGTTCATGACCAACTACTGGCGTGGGAGATCAAGAAACAAAATAGTGACAGCTAACAAGTCGAGTAAGTGTAGTGAAGCAGCAGCATAAGTTTTTTTAGAACTGCATAAAGGTGAGAAATTCCGTGGAATATAAATTATAAGAACAAGGGTTTAAAGATACTGCTATTAGAAAGATTGCCTCATAATGGTATCACACACATATATATATGACAGCAGCTCTTCAAATTGAGATACAGGTAGCCTTAATGATTTCTGTAACACTCTACATCTTCAGTTGCAATTTCTTCCAAAAAACGTCGGCGAGGTACATAAAGAATATCTTTTTGATATATACTCTCTTACAATATTTACGACGTTTCCTGTTGTTCTTCTTCATATCATTCAACGTTATAATTAACAAATCAGCTACAATATTAATCCCTTCTTGTAATATGGACATACTTTCATCAAGATCACAACGTAGGACTAGGGAACTGTCCTCACAGTGGAGAGTGTACTTTCTTCAAATTATTACTAGCATGCTAGTTGACTCTCCTTCCCCTACCACCTCCTTCCTGACGTCATACCAGTCAACTCGCTTCTAGTAAACGTGGCCTAACGCATGATGTTGAAGGTACCCCCGTGACCAGCAAGATCCCCAGATCTCTCTTCGATAGAACACGTGTTGGACCTATTCGGACGACAACTCCGCCCCAGTGCCAGAATCCAGGGTATCAAGGACCAGATACAACGTCATACTCATAGGTAAGGCCATACTGCCGAGTTCTTTGTAAATTTAACTGGATTTTGTAATCACTTAAATATTATCACTTACGTTTTGAACGCATAAATTTTCATTTCGTTATCTCCTCCCCTTCTGGCTGCTTTAAACAGTGTATTTTCGGTTTTACTGCGGCTCCGTAAGTCCCTGCAATGCTCCAGGCGAATGTCGTAATACCTGTTGTTCCTTCACAAACAGGAAGAACGTTAAATCGGTACGTGATTTACAGAGAAAAAAATTATACACAAAGGTGAAAATATTCTCTCACCGATGTTTTGTTCTTTTTATTTTTTTTATCTGAAATACATAAGGAAAATGATTTTCTCTCCTCCGACGCTATTTTCAGAAGTGCCGAGCTAATAATTATGCTCTTTTTGTCTACTACATATAAAACTAGTAACAAAGCTGTCATGATGCATGTAATTTCCACCTCTGGAAATTTAGCAAGCAGAACAAAGAGTTTCTAGACGTTCAATTTTAAGTCTGCAGACAGAATTCACAGTTTGCGTTAAATCCTCGACTTAACCACAAAGCACTGTTGATCTTGCCCGGATGATGGAAAAAAAATGTAATGTCATGCGTTGGTATTTCTTTCTCTCTTTCTTTGAAACAACTCACTTCGTTTCAGGTGCTAATACTGATAATCCAGGAAAATGCTGCGATTGTACTTCATCAGTGACAGAACAATCACATCTGACAGCTTGAAAGAAAAAGGCCGCAGTATAAAAGCTTAAAAGACACCAAGCCTCTGTTTAAAATGAAATCATGTTGACTGCCGACGGATTAAAAATACACATTGCCCTTATTCTGCCTGTAGCATGACCTTGTTGCAGGCTTTTTCGTGTAACTATTTTCGGCAAATCCTTGTAGTGAGCAAGGAATGGGACTTCCTGTATTTCATTTCTAAAATTGCTTAAAAGTCGTAAGCAGAGTGTCTCGTTTTCCGAAGGCAAGATTTATAATCACATCAGTTGCGGCTCTCTTAATTCTACAAGGCTATTTAACATTTGAGCAACTTTGGCAGCCAGTTACGTTTGGCAACTCTCAACAAGATCACGGATATTATACAGTTATACCTAAGCCGATGTATGGTTCGGCTTTATACACTAGCCAAACGAATACGAAATATTGTTCCGTCGAAACATCTCGTTTTTCTCAACGTCCGACCGGGATTCCAAGATTATTACAATCCAACTGCCAGCTACAAATTTAGTTTTCGGTACAACATACGAATTACCATTCAGAATATCTTCTTCACCCGCCCAGATCGGTGAGATGGTTGCCGCACCGTGATAGTGTCCGATGACTGGCGCGGGTTTAACTGTAAAAAATTTTCACTGACAATCGCCGGCAAGACAGGATGAGTGGTGGAGCACAATTTATATTCCTCACATTTCACCAAAGCGCTCTTTGCAGTGGGTATGAAGTGAGTATATAATAATGGTGATGGTTATTCGTCCACTGGATTGGAAATTTAAACTTGGACGTCAATTGATGTTTTTAGGAAGAGTAGGCACTGGTTTTCACCTTCTACCTTCCTACCTAGTAAGCCACATATAACATTAACATATCCTTAAATTCCAATACCTGGGGAAGGAAAAAGCAAACCACCTCAAATAAATTTTCCAATAAAACTACCATGATTGTATAACCTTCCGACCCGTATTTTTAATAATTCTCGGCTAATTTATTAACTATCGGACTTCTGTTTGCCGGACATTGCACTCACTTCTAGCAAAAGAAAATTAGGAGGGGATGGGAACAGTTACAAAAATAAAATAAGTGGATCGATGATGAACCATACAAATTCATATTATATTCTGTCTATCGTAAGCACATTGATACAAAGATCGACACTCGAAATAGGAACACATATTTAATCAAGTACGTAAAATTGTCTGATAATCACTTAAGATTCACATGTTCCGTAAGAAATTAAACAAGTCAATACAGTTCTCCAGGTATACTAAATATCAGCAACTCATCATCGTTATAGTAATGTTCTTAATTTATTTCACTTCATAACCTGTAGTGGGAGTGAGTTCCTACACAGAAATATATATATATATATGTTGACTTTCATCTAGCAGGCAGGAAGTACGACTCTGTATCACGACTAAGCAACACATAGAAAAATCTAACAGTCCTATTGCGCTCGGCGGGCCTTAAATACCTCTTGGGTACTTGTGACTGTAGGATTTCTTTTTGGGAGGAGCAATGCCAACATTGACTTCTTAACTTTCCAGTTGCCGTGTGTACTATCTCTGCCAAATGGAAAAATATACAGGCTCCCATAGATACTGCCTACCTCAAAAGACACGTTTTGGTGTCCGTGGGTTGACGACGGGGCAAAACCTTCTCCGCGCCAACGGAGATGGAGGGAAGGAGGTGGCTGACCTCTAAGCTTCGATTTGTTGCCATGATGACAGCTACAGCAGCCTCCTGAAAATCCTAAATAAAATCTACTGCCTCACTCTTGCTACCACAATATGAAATTCTTAATTCTATCCCTCATTAACTAATCTCCTACCTCTTAGAGTTTCTGCTTGTAGCTATTAACAGATTATGTCTTGTAGCATCGCACATGGAGTATTAACTACACCAAGGGCAGCCTGGCTAACCGAGTAATAATCTTTACGTATTCTTTAGTAAAGTAAACGGTTCTTGAAGGCGGGGAAAAATGGCAGAGTAGTGGATTCAACTGCCTCTTATTTCACTTGTCGTCAAGGCATGTCTGTGTACGCGGCAGTGCCAACCAAGTCGACTTGGAAGCGACACTATTTTTCTCGAAGCGATTCTGGCCATTTTGAACCATATCTTTGGTCTGGATGACGCTTTATTCCTAAGATTTCTGTTATGCGTAGACATCAGCGAGATTAACTAACGCATTTAATTTTATTTGGTTCCTCCTGTCCTTATGTCGTACGTTAAACATATTACGTCTCTCAAACCGAGCGTGGCGGATGAACGGTTAACGTTCTGGCCTCGCATTCGGGAGGACGCGGGTTCGACTCCCCGTCCGGGCATCCAGATTTCGGTTTTCCATGGTTTCCCCAAATCACTCCAGGCGAATGCCGGGATGCTTCCTTCAAAAAGGCCATGACCGAATTCCTTCCCGTTCCTTGTCCGCAGTCCTATCCCACCTCTAATGACCTAAGCCATCGACGAGGCGTAAAGCAACAAAAAAAAAAATAGGTTTCTCAAAGACCGTCGTCAAAATTATAGACTACTATCCGTAGTCGTAAATTATAACAAAAATCTAATATTGGTAATATTCCGTGAATTTATAACATGCCAATCCTAAATGTGAGAACGCTTTGACATTGATTACATTACATGCCACATATTTCCATTGCAACTAAAGCTTATTAGGCTTAACGTTATAGGCATACTGGTGGGGAATTTGTGGGCTCTTCTAAACATTTGTTTAGCATCGTAGCAGGCGTAGGCACTGCCAAGCAAGGAGTATCTTGGGAAATTTAACTGGGGTGGTATCCTCCTAGTCTTACCGAGTGATGGAAGGGTATTTAAGTGTTAACTGTTGTGCATAATACTGTAATGGGTTGGTAGTGTTTGGACTGCGTTGTTAATGAATGAAATATAAATAAAAGTTGAGGCTAAAACCGTGTGCTGTGAAATATTTTCTGCAGCCGACAGTTTCGTAAAATGTAGGATATGAATGTCTAACATCGATAACAAAAAATAATTATTAGATTAACTTCTCTATAAGATAGCATTTAAAACAAATTTAGCTTGTACTGTAAAGTAAATATAGAAATACAAACATATCATAAATGTATGTATAATGTGTGAAACTTTGAAATCATCAACAAAGCAGCAAATAATTTCACAATTAAATTGACGGTTTAGAGTTTTTTCTTTATTCTCACACACATCACTGAGAAGAGGCTATTTAAAAAAAAAAAAAAAAAAATAAAAAAAAATTTATAACGTTAATAAAAAAAATAAGAAACACAGGAAAAGAAATTTGTTTATTAATACACAATTATAAACAAGTTATACTTTAGAAATGAATCTTGGAGATGTTCCAGTTGTCTTAGAGCGGTTTGGTGGCTTAGTGGTTAAGGCGTTTGATTGGAGATCGAAATGTCTCCATTTCGAATTTCTCTCAGCAGGTATTTTCACTGGCTCATAACCCGACCTTTACCTCTGGCACAGCTTGGTGTGTAAAGTGAAGTACGCCAGAACGCTTCCGTAATTCGAATTACACGTTAACCCTTAGGTCCGCTACACCAGGTAGGATTACTGCGTTAAGTTAGCCACGACAGGAGGTGCATAGCGCAGAGTTAAGAAAACTTCGTCAATCGGTGGTCGAACAATCTTTCGGGATCTCTCGAACAACAATTTCAGGCGATAATTGAACTTTTCCAACTATATCGTCCTCAACTATCAGGTCTAAGCCTCGAAGCCACAAATGTAAAAATACTGTATTTTATCAGAATGTCAGTAGCAGATATCATGCAAATTATTCTTTTTTTTAAAATAATATACAAAATAGCATATAAAAAAACGAAAACTGGGTACTAAGCGTTCTAATATCGTAAACTTCCGTGAAGGCCATATAAATCACTCCATTATAGATCATAAAATTCTCATCATTACTACTCGAGTTATTTCTTCCCCAAGAATCCTCAACATTGACAAACAGCGAAATTGTTAGAATATTTTTGTAGTAGCTAATAAAGTGCAAAATCTTCAATTCTAGGAAAAAGTACTTTTTTTTACGATAGCTACACATTTTTTACACATATTGCTATCAAATAAAACGTGGCGAGTATAATATAAAATTAGATGTAAAAAGTTTTAATTTTTTTACAACATTAGGCATATCGTAAATAACGTCATAGTGAAGAGTCTGTTAAAAATGGGCTTCGTGAAATGATAGTAAACATTTCTCCAGTACTCCAGAATCACAATTTGCTAGAACTGGTTCTATGAAGTGAACTGCGTCATGGGCTATCAATTACAGGACGTAATTACTTCCTTCCACCAAAACTGACTTTCTAATTAACTAGACCCGGTCGTTTCCCTCCTCATTTTACCCAGAGGTGAGAAAGATATCCGATCCGGTGTGAAACGGGTGCGCATTACACATGTAAACAGTGGCAGCGTGTTGAATACCCAACACGCTGGTTGCGAGTACAGATTAATATTCAGGCTACGCTATTAATTTTTTGGCCGCCACCTGTTTTAAGCAAAGAGAAGCACGGACGCGCGAAACTCGAGACGCGAGAAGGGCCAGAGCGAAAGGTTTGAGGGTGGAGGAGATAGAGGTCACAACGGGGATGGATAAAGCGAGAAACAGAAGCAGAGGAAAAGAGCGCGCGTTCCTCTATCGATCGTCGGCGCTCGGCCTGACATCTGGCGCCGGGCAGGCCAACCGCGACGCTCCCCCTCCTCCTCACGCAGCACATCCCCCACCGCCCGACCCCATCTCCCCCCTACGCTCCTGATTTACCGCCTCACTCGTATTCCATTTTTAAATCTGCGCGCAAAAATCAGTTCCCACCGCTGTAATATATTATGTAAAGCGTAAGAACATAAAAAATAATTCTTTGTAGCCCTACATCACTTTGTGCGGTCGCAAAAGAGGGAAGAGGGGATAAATTGCGGTTCGGAATATCAATAGGCTGTAAACATACAGCCTCTGGCAGGGTGCTTTCCGTTACCGTGGGGGCCATCCTTCACCGCTGCAGACATCGGCGCGGGTTTCCTATATAGCTATTATAGACCGGTACGCCGGGGCTTAGCCAATACGGTACCGCACCAACTGAAGCCGTAATATGTTGACTTCTTCATATATTTAACAACGACAGACTACCCACAAATCAGAACTTTTTTAAAAGTAGCAGCATTAAATGTTTTCTGCCAGAGATAACCTTTACAATTTGTGTCATCAAAATTCCAGGGCAATACATTTTTACAGCAGTTCTGCCAAATCCTCCTAACAAAAAAAAAGTAATAGACGTAACAGAAAATATTGTGATATGATTTCATATCTGATGTACGACAGTTAAACTCTTTATTCATTATAATGAAAAATGCTTAATTTCTGTGATAGAGATGCGAATCGAGAGTATTTCGCGTGACTCTTCTAATGTATTTTTGCGGTCGTGGCGATGTAATCAAAAAGTTTACTTCAACTTATTTATGATTATAAGCTCATTCAAAAGTAAAGATCTGTTCTCTTTTCCAAATATCATTTAGCTGAAAGGCATTATTAACAAACATAATTTGGTGGCTATTAGCAATTTTGTTGCAAAATAGAATTTTTTTTCCAACTTCTTAACGTCTCTTAACAGCGAGGTCTTTAGAGACGGGAAAGTATGGGGCGAGGAATGAGAGGAAATTCGGCCATGGCCTTTTGAAGGAAACATCCCGGCATTTGCCGAGAGTGATTTGGGAAACCATGGAAAACCCAAATCTGGATGCCCGGACGGGGATTCGAACCGCCGTCCTCCCGAATGCAAGGCCAGAACGCAAAATAGAAAATTGAGGAACGTTGAAATATGAATCAGACGTAATGGTGAAATATATGGTCAACTCGTTGTTTGGATGAGCTGAAAGGTACCATTTACTCAAAGCGTTGCGAAATCGTTGCAATTATGACGAGAATATGGGGGATGTGGTTTTTGTGGACGATAATTTTCGGAAATGACGGAGTCTGCAATTAATTTTTACTACGCTAGGAAATTTTTTCTTATTGTTACGTGAGAGTGGTTTGTGCAACAGTCTTTAGTTGCGACTGGAATACATCCGATGTTTCGGCAAGATTAAACAGTTAGTGAGTGTTGCTGTACCACGTGCTGAAATTTTTTAATATGGCGTTCAGTTAACGGAGGCGGCTCAAGGTCAGTCTGCTCTATCCCCACTCCGCTGCCCTAACCCCTTAGCAACCACTTACCTGGACACAGTGGTCAGCTGCGATTGGTGAAAAGGTAGGGGGCGGTGTGGTGACGAGCGATGCCTGGGGAACAAGACATTGAGCCACCAGTTTGGAGTGAATAGGGTTTAAGTGTATTAAAAAAGATCTAAGCAGCATCAGTCAAAGTTAAGGACACCGTGTAAAGTTAGCTCCAGCATTAAGTGATATAATCGTCAGAGTGAGAAGAGATCATGATCCGTCGCGAATGATAAGGAGTTTCTTTTATGAAAGACATTTGGTTTTGTATCAATCTTCGATTTATTTTAGGGAATCAAGTTGGTCGTAGTATTGACAGTAAATGGTATTCTTTAAATAGTAAACGGTATTTGTTATTTCATGCGTTATTCACCAGCCATTAAATTGGGTCGATTTTGTTGTGTAAAGGTCGCTTCCCACGGCCCGTGATATTGCGGACCGTGCCAGGCGAGCTCGCACCAACGGGCATTGGGAATAGAGACGTTTGTAGAGGCCCGTGCTGGCCTGCTGTAGCCGCCTCGATCAGTCGCCAGTTGGTAACTTCAAAGGCGCTAGTAATGGCGCGGGATGGACCGCTGAGCATTGGTACAGAGCATAAAAATAGAAACAACGGGCACGATGCGTGTAGTAGAATTAAAACTAAATTAAATCATGGTAACATCCTGATTAAAGAAGAAAAATGACAATCTAATGTCAGCTTATTGGAAGTTACGTAAAATTAAAAAATTTATGAAGACAGGCAGTGGTACAGACAATACTGATAAGCATGACTGGGCGTTTTATAATTTGAAACAAGTGGCGCGGGCTTACCTGTGGCGGCTGCTAGTAATTAAATATATATATATATATGTATATATATAAAATTAGATTAAGTTAATAGAAATGACACTCTCAAATGCGAAATGCAGCTTTTCCACAAAGCAATTACAGGGGCAGATGTTGTTGACTAGCAATAGGTACCCTCAGGGCCGCCTTAAGCGGGCGTGCAAGGCGTGCACCGCACGCGGGCGGCATGTCGAGGGGGGCTGCAAAACGAGTGATTGACAGTCGCCTCCCCGCGATAGTTGCCACTCCGCTGTCACCGCGACGAAATTTGCAGCGCATTATGTAGCGGGCGAGCTTTTTTTTTTTAGCTCAACAGCTGTTTCGGGCGGCCGGCGACACTCGGGATGGCAACAATCGGGGCGGCAAATAATGTTCGAAGGGGCGGCAATCTCGCAGTTTTTTGACCCTGTTCGGAAATTTCCTAGATCTACCACTGGCTGTAGTTAGACAGGGGGCGACATAATCGGTATTGCACGCGGGCGCTCAAATAGCTTGCGGCGGGCCTGGGTACCCTTCTCCACATACGGCGAACGCCTTCGGCGGTGGCAGAAGCTGCGCTTCTCTCTCTCTGTACAGTCCTGGCTGGAGCGGCCCGCAAAATCAAGGGCCATCCGAAGCCACCTTAGCAGTGCACGACTGAGACGGCGATCATTGTTATGACAAGTATATTTAACAACACTGCCCAAAAAACTGGTTCGAATTACACGTAGGATAAATGGAGTCTTCGGTGCCTCCATCTAATGCAGATGTGACACAGCTGGTAGCTACGCCGAACTGCGAGAAGACTCAAGACAGATAAAGACGACTTTTTTTCACTCTGTGCTTTAAAAAAGGTCAACTTCCGTGTGGTTAGAGACAGGAGAGGATTATGGACAAGGAATGGGTAGGAATTAGACCATGTACTTTTGAAGGAACCACTCGCATGGAGCGATTTCTCGAAACCACGGAAAATTTAAATATGCTTGGCCGGACAACTTTAGAAATCACATTCTCTGAATGAGGAAAGGACTAAGCCGAGGATCTTCAAGAGAATGCATTCTCCGCAAGTGGGCAGAATTAATCCAATATATTTCCGCATGTTTATTGTAATCTGAGAAGATATCCTAAAGATGAAGTATTTAACTAACAGTGAAGTCGGAAGAAGCATAGACTGTAATGCTGAAACAATAAAAAAATAATGGTCTATGTTTCAGGAAATAGGCACCCTAGCCGTACACAGTTTAGAAAATTATTGTTGTAAATAATTATTCTAAAGAGGTCAGTTACTTAAAAAAAAAAAAAAAAAAAAAAAAAAAAAACCATCGATTTGCCCGCGTTTAATATGAGTAACGTCCCATAATGTTCTCACCGTATCATCATGAAAATAAAAAACACATACAAGAGAATATCAAACACCTTGGAAGAATAAAAACATTGTTCAACTGCTACACCATTGTGAAATTAGGCTTCTTCACAAAGTCACTACGCTTGTTGACGCATGTATACGAACGACCTTCTTCCTTGCTTAAGCCGTTTAACATGACACTGCACTTTAGGCCCGAAGCAGGTTTTCCATTTCAGCAATGACATTATCCCTATGTTAGTGTATAATCCTTCAATGAACGCTACAATTCCTAAATGTAGACGATATCCCAGAAATATCCAGGTTGGAGCAAGTTTTTTTTTTATTTCTTCCTACGTAACACCTTCCTTTATTCATTTGCAGAAAACGAAGACAGCAGAAAAAAAAATTGTGTATGTGTCCTGCAAGGACCTTGTGGGTAATTGTACAAAGTATCTGACACGTAGACAAATTTAAAATAAATATATAAATATTCGTTCATCTTTTCCAGTGAATCCATGTATTTATATTCCATTTCAGAAAGATTGTTCCTACATGGAAATAAAGCTGCAATTAAAATTGGGTGAATTACTTGAAAAAAAAATGATATTCATGACTCATACAGACAAATTATTGTGCCGGGACGTCATTTATTATAATATTTTAATACCGAAATCATGTAAGTTTTCTAAGTTTCACTGCAGCCAGACGTCGAGTAAGCACGTCCTGTTGTTCGACTTTCGGCCGATCGACAGTTCGGATTACAAGCTACACGTGCAGTGCTAAGCATGCAAGCCAATACATTTCCAGCAAGCTAGAGTACATTGATCACTCTCACTTCTTGACTGACGATCTGCAAGATAACATCTAGGCCTCGGAGACAGATATTCGCTGCACCAACCTCACCATTCTCTGTTAGTTGTGAACTGTAGGGCTAAGTTTCATCCCTAGGGTCAGTATTACGGATTACGGGATACCTCTGAATTTGTACAACATCGACTGTAGTTGATTTATGGTCCAGTGCAATTAAATGGGGTTTCCAGAGACATTTCAAGTAGCTCGTAGCTGCCCGCTCCCTCTCCTAATTACAAGTTACCCCCGATGCTCATGTTTATTTGCTAGCGCAAGAGAAGAAGAGCATAGGCTCAAGATAGAAGAAGTCAAGAGCAGAAGATACGAAGGAAGTCGGCGCAAGTCATAGGGCATCGTAGGTTAACCATTTAGAACCCACGTGTCAGTCATCCTGGCACACCCATTCAATAGGCATAGCACGATCCTATATATATACATATAGGGTCAGCTACATTATGTTGAAAATTTCAAAAATTTCTCTTAACGACATTTGTAGATATTATACACCAGCAAAGAAAAAAAATAAAAAAAACTGGGTTTGATGTGAATTGATGCTACTCAAATGAATATAACGTTTAATACTACGTTTACAAGTAGTATATTTAACAGGATGCATGAACTTTGGAGAAAACAAAGTGAAATATTTTCTCAATTATGAGACTATAATGTACGTAATAGTACCGCATTCCAAACTGCGCGATACAGGAGTCATGTTTTTAATTTTTATTTATTAACACAATTTTACTAGCTTCACCTGTATGTATGTAGGCATGAATTTTTCAATTCAATTTTCATCCACTTACGAATTATTTGAAATTTTGCAAACGTATTAAATACCGATGCAATAATTTCATTAGTATGACCTGGAATTCTCAACACAGTAAAGAGAGAGAGAGAAAGAAAGAAAGAAAGAAAAAGGAATCCCAACGCAGCAAGTAGACGTCCGTATGTTTTGAAATTTAGCAGACAACGTTGTTGATCAGGTAGCAAACTAACAAGCGTCAGCCTCAGCACGTTCTCCAGGAAACATGAAAATCAACAACGTCTGCTTAGATTTCGATTAATTAGTCTCTTTGCTCTGACGTTTGTAGCTATCAGTTGCTTAAAGTCACTGAATGGTCTCCAAACAAGAGGACTTGATTGCTCCAAGCTAACATGGAGAGTGTAATGCTGAAATGGCTAGGTGACCATTTCCCTACACACCCATCTTCCCCCTTTCCTGCACCCACCTACATTTGCCCTCTACAAATATTAACTTTAAATTCTTTCAACGTTTTTGGTAAATTATTCATCATTTCCCTTGATAACTTATTCCAATCCCTGTGTCTTTCCACACCCTTGTGCCTGAAATCGAGTGCCAGCTAGTGGTCATGGTCATCTTTTCCCTTCCATGCACTACTTTTCATATCTACACCAATATCTTTCCTGGAAATTATCGCAGAATGCAATCAGTTACTGATATGATAAAAGAGCTGGAAAGGGATTCATTGCAAGACAGGAGGAGGGTGAAGAGGGTAATGGGAGTGTACACTGTACAAGGCATATACTGGCGATGAGGCATGGAAAGATGTGGGTGTAGGTACGAAAAGTAGTGCATGGAAGTGAAAGAACAGGAATAAACTAATTTTAGATTCATTGTTACACATTAAATGCTAAGACTCAAGTTTTTTTCTCTTTACTCATATCTTCTATTTTGTTTCAAGACTAACAAAAATGTATTATAATTTAAAAATAAAAAACATGCCTTTTTAGGAACGTCAACTAAAAAGTTAAAAATAATATTTAAACACTAGACGACCTGTCCGAAAATTACGTGAATAAAATACGATGAATAGTAAAGTTGAATGCTTTTGATATAGTGAAAAGTAGAACCGCACTTTTGTAACAAATATTTATTTTTTTAGTGTAATAGGTACGTATGAAAATACTTACAACATATTACGAAACAGTTAGGAATATTTAAAACACACTGTATGTACGACAAACTGTCACTGGCCTTAACAGAATGCAATCAACCCGAACAAAATGCACACAGTATATCAACATCTTTGTGATATGTGTTGCTGTTATCATAGCCTGTGAGAAAAATTTTCATGAATAAACTGTTTACAGTGGAAATTTATAGCAAAATAGAAATGTTTCCGTAACAGAAAAGAAATACCCGAAAAGCTACTTATTGTATAAAAAACAGTTTATTGAAATCTCTGCAATATCTGCTGCTGCAGTCTAGAGACTTGGCTCTCAACGGTCTCATACGCGACTTCTTTAAGCGTCAATTTTCGAAAAATTCTTAATTTATGATTTTACCTAATCTTTACAACAATATATCATTAATGGATTTCTGTTAGGTATCGAAGGAGATAAATGGCTCGTAATAATACTAATATAAAAAAAAAACATGTTGTAGGAATAATATTGATACTTTTGCCCTCATTTATCGATTTCGGTTTGGCATCAAGCGAGGAAAAAAAAAAAAGTTTTAGAAATGATGATATTTTTCCCCCTAAAGGGTTGAATACGGAGAAAGTTCTTTATTAAAATATGATGTGACCAAAGTGGATACTTTAATCCTTAAAACGATACCTCATTTATCGATTTCGATTAGGTATCATGGGAGAAAAATGGTTCCTGACAGAAAAATTCATTGTAGAAATATTAATACTTTTGCCCTTTAAGGTTCGAATTAAGAATTTTTTTTAAAAAATGTGGTGTAACGAAACCGAAGACCTCAGTCTTTAAAATGATACATTGTTTATCAGTTCTGTTTAATTATCAAGGGAGATAAATGACTCGAGACACAAAAAACGCATTTTAGAAATGCTGATATTTTTGCCCTTTAAGGGTTAAAGTGAGAACAAAATCCATTCTTAATCTTTAGAGTGACACCTCTTTTACCCATATCGGTTAGATATGAAGCGAGATAAAAACGCGTTGCAGAAACATTTATACATTTGCGCTTTAAGAGTAGAGTTCCGAAAAATTCTTCACCAAAGTGGAGATCTTAATTTTTAAAATGATACTTCATTAAACGTTTTCAGATAGGTATCCAGGGAGATAAATGACTCATAACACAAAAACAGCGTCTTAGGAATTTTGACATTCTTGTCCTTTAAGGGTCGAATTCCAAAAAATTCCTTCTTAAAATATGTTGTAACCAAAGTGGAGACTATAAGCTTTAAAATGACACCTCATTCATTGATTTCGGTAGATAATGGCTTGTGACAAAAAAGAAACACCTTATAGAAATAATATATATGATAAAGATTTTGTTTATCAGCGATTTGACGTCACATAGTTCAGTATAACATAATTTTCTTTAATAAGCTTGAAATAAGAATAAAATCATTGACCAAAAAGTTAACTTTAATTTTTTTTAAAAATGGGGTGCTCCATTCTTATTTTTCATAGTGACTATGCTTTTATTAATAGCTAGCTATTAAAATTTCAAGGCAACTCATAACTGGCACCTCATGTTTTTTTATTTTATTTTTGCTTTAAAGCTATGTTTATATTTAAATATTAATTTTTTTTACAAAAAGGCGTATTTTTTAGTTTTTTTTTTCAAATTGAAGATGGTGAAAGATAATTTGGTCTGAGAATTGTAAAGGAAGAACTCTGTGTTCTGCTGTCAGAGCCTCAATTTGGAGACTTTTGCAATTATTGTAATGACCAATTTATAACAGTATTAAGAGCTCTTTATTCTCTTCCTTTTGTAAATCCACAAATAACCTAATTAAGCTGACAGAGGTCGGAGGGCCTTGAGGCAGCGATCTCAACTCCGCATTCCGCACAAAGAACGACTTCTAGAATTAGGTCACTTTGAGTTTCGTGAATTAACGACGTCTCTTATACAACTTGGTGACCCTACTTTCTGCATCAAGAGCAAAGGATTCACAGAGGCAGTGAAAAGTTGATTGCTGAGTCAGTTGTAGAATCGACTGAATTTATGTACCATATCCAATAATTATCTATATATTAATACGTGAAACGAAAATTTCTGATCCCTTTTTAAGAGTATTGCGCGCACGAAGGAGTGTGAGATGAAGATAAAGCGCAGAAAGCTAAAATTTATATAGCGATTTTGTCAATGTGAAGTTTATAAGATACTCTGTGGTCTTTGGACAAACAGTAAAGAAAAAAAAAACATAATAAGTATAGTTAATACTATCATCTGCCCGCTGCATCCCGCGCGTTTGTTTTCATATATGTAGAAATTCTTTACCAATGTTATTCTATTAACAATATTAACTTGAGAGGGATGAATGTCATTATTTCAGTTGTATACAGTATAAGTAGTTCCATTGGGCCAAGCTTCAATCGCGAAAATGCGAATTTTTTCATGGACATGTTATTTTCGTGTGGAAACATTGGCGAAGTTTGACATGCAGCCAAGAATTACTTTTAATTTCTTTTGCTTTCAATGACGCCATATTACCAATGTCATTGTTTCAACCACCGCGATACAATGAGTGTATAATGCGCATGTGACAGAAGCTACAATTTTCAAACGGAATCATTAGCAAAGTTTGTGATTAGGTTGAAACGCAGCCTGGACCAGAATGACACGGGATGCGTTTTGTTACACCATAAGGTACGGTGGATTTAATTTGATAATTTACGCGGTGTAGCATAACGTTTTAGAATCATTGATTCCATGTTGCTGTCGTCAAAAACTCAATAACACGCATAAGTTCAAACCTTATGGCGATAAAAGCTACAGCTGTAAACAGGATTATGAGAGTTATTTAATAAAAAAAAAAAAGTTCAGTTTATTCTGCTGCCGGTGGTCTGGACAGCAGACAAAATTTGTACACACATGCCTTGGGCGATATTATTATACAATATTTATACACAGGAAATATGTACTCTTATCTGTTGATATTTATTGTAGGCATCTTTCTTCGAGAAAAATGCCGATTTCCTCATCCATATAACATGTAAGGGAGAAATATCACATATTAACAGTTTTAATTAACGTTATACAGAATTCAGCGAGGATTGAAAAACGTGTCGTACCCGAGACAAATTTTGTAATTGCCAAAGATGTTAATAACCTCGGCGACTGTGCTTATATTAAATTTTATATTTTTTACATTTGATATGTTTGATTGATATTTGATTGATTTGATTGATATTTCTTTAATTTTAGTGTTTTAAATTTCGGAGACCAGATTAGATATGCCGAAGTAAAGAAATGAAACATGATCCTAAAAAATGTTATGTGAATTTTTTGTCAGTTTTCCTGAAAGTCTTGGAGATTTCTATGATCCGCAGATGATAATTACCTTCCTAGCAATGTATTTAATTATTTCCTCTGTCCTCAGGTACATATAAGTTATTAGCTATTTCTGTAGATTTTAATTCGGACCATTAACTCAAAACATTTGAAAACACTATCCAAATTCCTGTGGTAGTTATTGCACAGTTCCCGTTCAAGTAATGAGACACATGAGATTTATAATAGTATAGATATGTGTTACAAATACATTTTTAAAAAAATTCTCGCACGCTTGTGTGTGCGTGAAATCCGATCTGAGCTAACTATCTGATGTGTATTCCCAGCATTAAGATACTGTGTGGTCTTCGGTCAAACAAACCAGCCGTATAGAGTAGAGATCAATCTTTGAACTTATAAATGGAACATTTCGAAAATGAATATTCGACATCCCAACGGATAATTTGATTAGACTTTAGTCTCGCATAATGGTTTCTGCCAAAAATAAAAAGTAAATTGGACTGATAGTTTAAAAAAAAAAGTGAACACATGTTATTATTTAAAAGATTAAACTTTTGTTAAGATTCTTTTGATTTTTCAAGCTATCTAATCTTAATTTCATTACTTTTTTTACATTCAGATATTCGCAACTACTTCCATGATGCCTCGACATAGAACATTAACAGGTCGGAGTGACAGATAAAGAAGATGGAATACCCATTTGCGTGAAATTCAAAATGATAATAGAACAAATTTAAATATTGAAAATAGTACACAAAATGATTAAATTATTTGATGGACATATTTAAATACGCACTAAATGTCATTCCAAGAGATTTTAATAGTTTCGATTGTGGGTTAACGCATTTATAATGCAGGTTTTGCGATCGCAAAACATTTCTAATCAGGAGTAACTTCAGGTGAAAGGACTGCATTCACTTCATATTGTCATAAGAGTAAAACAGTATTACTGCCCTTAAGCCAAAATTAATATTTTAAATTTTGGACTAAATTCAAATGAACCACCGATAAAAAGAAAATAAAAAAATTATATTCATAAACATAATTCATCATTTGCTATGGTTAGTACAAAAGATAAAATTTCCGATACAGTCACGTGTGGAGTGTATCATTTTAAAATACATGTTTTTTTTTATCACAGATCATGTCCAATGACTGCTGCACATGGTCACTCTCCATGTTATTCACAATTATATTTTTATGACGTTGACACTGCTGTCAATTATAGATTACGTGAACATTTTAATCAAACATGCAATAACAATATGATGCACAGGATCTCTCTTGAGTTGGAAATCATTAATCCTTTTGTTCAGTCATTAATTGCAATGAAAGATCATTTTTAGAGAGTTGAAAATAGAAATAAAGTAAATTGTATGTTTATTGAACAGTATGTGTATTTGATCCAGTAATAATGTTAAAAAAAATAAAACTGACAAAGAATTGTATAAAAAAATAAATACAAATAAGAGCTGTTAATGTGCTTTTTTAAATGCTCCATTAATTTTTTTATTTTATATGAAGAATAGGGAATTAAGGCAAATAACACAAGTTATTGCGTATTGGTACACGCTCGTAGCCAACGACGTCAGTGTATACAATATGTAGTATATCTATGCTCGCAGCGAACGCAATAGAAAATGCAATGATTATTACTCTTCTACAAAACAAAATTAAATAACTTAATGAATTACGGACGAAATTCGACCACTAGGCAATCACTAGTAAAAATAAATCGACAACGTAGCACTCATTATGGTTTCTCTCATACGTAATTCCCTTTTCAGTCGAACGCGTTTTGCAAACTCAAGTCATAAATTAGAAGTTAAAAGGCTGAAATCTCAAACGAATATATTAATTAAAAATGTTGTAGCAAATTTTTTATATAGAAAAAATGGCATTTTTAATATATCTAACGACCATCTCATAAACATAATCTGATAAATTCATCAATTTCTGGTACGCAAAAATTAAAAGAAAACATATATGAATAAATAATTAAATATAAATAAATAAAGATTCAATAGTTTTCTTATTTAATGCAAGCTGTCAGAGTAATACCAAGTACTTTACAGTTTTTGTGCCATTAAAAGTAGCATATGCTGCCAAATGCTACGTTACTTTCACCAAAACCGATAGCAAACTCTATTGATGTTTCGATCAGCCATCAAACATTTACTTTCCTTTTAATATCACATGTCGTCCGTCATGGATGTGTAGCATGTTATCCTTTCATTGTAGTGGTCGTCGGTTCGATCTCGGCCGTGTGTGTTTATAATTAAATGCTGTATTCGTCTTCTGTTGTTCCCACCATAGAGTCCCACGATTATATGAGCAAAGCCGGAAACATTAACATAAATTGAAGCTGGCTGATCAAAGAGAAATGCCACATTTAATTTTTAATCAACAAAAAAAATCAGAAGCCTACAACAAAATTCCATTATAATTCTTTATCTTCATAAACGATTTCCGGCTGTTTATCCGATTAGGATGACGCGCTCTAAAGCGCAAACAACAACAGCAACAACCGATTAGGTGACTAATGTCTGACGTTTCATGAAATTACAGTTATTAAGCGTCCAGTAATCCAGTAATGAATGAATGCAGGTAACTGTTTAAAAACAATTTGATGACGTGTGGTACAAACACAAAATGGTTGTGTAACATTTGTTGTCTAATGGGCACGAAAATTTTAAGTGTGGGATACATTCACATCATAATCAAGCTAGAAAAGTTGTTGTTTATGTCGTAACTGTGTGTAATATTAAATGGCGAAGTTATTAAATATATTGAAATATAAACAGAAGACACAAAATGTATGCATGTTTTAAACACAAATTGCAGGGTGATATGTTTAGTTATTTAATTTTATATTTAGGTTCAGAGCTACACATTTTAGGCAATGTTAACAAAGTGGAAGAAGCTATAATGGAGTGGTATATTCTCAGAATATGCTGGATTAGAGAACGCACACACAAAAAGACCTCCTGCGCACCCTCGGTTGTGTAACTTACATTATCCTTCCTCCTAATGTTGCAAGAGAATGTTAACACACTCTGGAAACTTCGACTGAGGGCGGTGTTGAAATCCTTTGAAGTCTGTTCGGTGAGCAGCGCCAACGATGTGGTTATACGCCGCGGGTAAATTGAATGACGGAAGAAGCATTTCTCGTCGAGTCTGTAGAAAATTTCAGGTTTCGATTTCCTACTCACAATGCTGCAAGTTTCCAGGTTCCCACTTTTCTTCATGGTCACTAAGTTGAAGCTTAACCTTTTCCATTTATTAATTTCCAATTAGTTTATGGTCATAAGTCAACTAACTGACTAATTAATGAGGATAGATAACTGTTTAAAAAGAATTTGATGACACGTTGTACACACTATTAGGTGTTTCGTGGGTTATTATATATGTAACTAGTCACAAAGCCCGTCAAAAATGACGGGTTTGGAGTATTCTGGCAATTAATTTCTGTTTAGTTGCTTACCTAATCAGAATTGTTTTGAAATAAAGCTCAATGTGCTGTAATTTCTCATCCCTTGTGATGTAGTAAAACGTTTCAGTTGTCTACTTGATGCAGGTCGCATTTCAGTCTAACCACAATCTTCGCTAATAATGCGATGAAGATCGATGTGTTAACGGATGCTATAGGTTACATACAGTTGAAATAATGACCACAGTGAAAACGAAGGATGCTAAATTAAATCATAACAACTTCAGTGTTCTGGCAAATCATTTCTTAGCAATCTCTTAAATATACACAAAAATAAATCATAATATAATTCCTATTGCCTTGCGCAATAACAAAATGTTTCTGTTGCTATCCTAGTCCAGGTTGCATTTCAATCTAACAGAAGGCAGTTCAATCATTACCGTGGCGCCACAATCTGATGATGAATTCTTGTAGAACTCGACGAAACAAATCGAAAATAAAGAATAAAATTTTTTGATATATTTCTTGGTTTTAAAAATATAGCATGTTGAAAATCAATTATAACTGTGATTTTGGTGAAGTTTCCTCTGGCCAGGACGTATTTCAACCTAACAACAACCACCAGGAAGAAAATAAAACTTATATAGTGCATTTCCACCGTGTACATATAGCGGTTTTGGTAATTTGTTTTTTCTGGTCCAGGCCAGAATTCACCCAAACCACCTAAATTTTGAGATACAATATTGCGAGAACTAAGCGAGATATGGAAAGAAAATGTATTCTTTGTTTTCGATTTGTCTCTTCGAGTTACATACGATATCATCATCAAATTTGGCAATGTCGAAATTTTTCTTTTGTTCCAGGCCGCATTTCAACCTAACCACGTCAATTTTGAGATACAATATCTCGAGTATTAAGTGAGATATCAAAACATTTTATTCTCTACTTTCAGTTTTTTTCGTCGAGTTACATAAGAATCCATCAACAAATTGCGTCTTCACGGTTATCGTAGAATCCCCTAACCACATACAGTACTACGCTAAACCAGGTAATATTTCCTTCCTCCATGCGCTAAACATGCCGCCAGAGAAACAATACTTCCGTTACACGCATATTAATACATATACTTATCACAATTTAATGGTCACATTGCATCGCGAAATAAACCAAATAAAAAATCTATAAGGGTTCTTCAATCTTAATTTTTTATATTCGTTATTCAGAATTATACTAACACATTTGAATAGCTGACACAGTTACATGCGGCTGAAATAAGGCATCAGTAAAACCAAAGAAAATTAAAAATAAATCTTAAAAATTTACGTCATTCCAACGTAATATTAGTTTTAATGGGTGGAAGGTGATATTTTCCACTGGCCGGAAACTGGTACTGCTCTGTTGAAATTTGCATCAATTGCTTCGTTATAATGGCATCTTCTTCACATTTGCACCCTCCTTTTTTCGGAAAAGTTGCCATGAATTAAATTAAAAATTCGGAAATGTAAGACGCTCCGCAACAGAAAAATGTTAGCAACACTTTCGTTGGAACGAAGTAATAGAAAAAAAATTAAATTACTAAAAAAAAACGCATGCCATCTGCTGTAACTTCAAGTGCCAATTCTAATAACAATCTATCAAAACTGCCGCTAACATTGCGAAAATTAACTAACATATATGTGATTTCAACGAATACTTCTGCATAAACTAATATTAAATAAATCTAACCAACTAATAAGTATGTACTGTCAGTTAATTTATTCGTGGATGCCTAGAAATGTTATTAAATAACGTGGGTATTTCTCTGCAGTTGCTTAACAAAACAGAATTGTTACAAAATAAAGCTCATTGTAATTAATCGTTCATTGTGCTGTAGAAAAAAGCTTCAGTTGTCAACTTGGTCCAGGTTGCATTTCAGCTTAACCATAATATCCGCTAAAATTTCTGATAGAAAAGCAAAGCTTCAATCACGCACAAATTAATATATTCCATGCATCGTGGTATAAACTTGATCCCAAATCTTCACAGGTTCTGACACATTTCTTTCTTAATACCTATGATGAAGATCGATATTTTAACGGCTAAGAAAGCTTACAGCGGCTGAAATAATGACTCCAGCAAGAACGAAGGATGCTATAAATAAACCTTAACAACTTAAGCTATGCCATGTAATATTTCATTGTGGTTTAGGCCGTATATATCACGAACATTTGCAACTTCTTTCATTTGAACCATGTAATGTTTCAGTAAAAAAAAAAAACGGATAATTAATATGCCAATTTAAACTCAAATAATTTCAGTAATAGGACACAGTTTAAATTAAAAAAAAAAAACGAAATTATTCATGCCCTCTGCGTTAACGTCAAATGCCACTTGTAATTCTGATCCATGCAAGTTATACTCTAACCAAACTTTTCGCAGCACTGATGCTCGAAATACAAAACTTTTATCTTACATATCTATGGAAAAAGAATTTAAGGAATACTTCATTATATCAAAAGAATATTACGTAAATATAAGCAACTAATGATTGATATATCGATTTTAACGCAATACATACTTTTCTTTCAGTGTTCTGTGAGTTAATTTATTCACTGTTGCTTGGAAATGATATTAAATAACGCGCACTCCCACAAATAATATCGTAAAGCGTGACGTCATAGCGCAACGTCATAGCTTGACGTCACCGCGTGACATGACGTAGGTGTGACACGCTACATTAAGCCTACTATACTAATAGATAATTAGTCCACAACACAGTTCAAATTTTAACTGTTTTTAATTTCTCATAAAACATGCGACTTCAAAGATACTAGCTGCACATGTAAACACAAACGCCAGTGATTACAATCAATGCTGCTTCCAAAGATAATACTGCCATACGCTCTCACAGTACACATAAAACTGTTCGCTCAAAACTGTTTCCACTGAGTGTCCTTTGCTGACGTAAAACTGTCTCCGTAAACTGTATTACATAAACTGTTTTCAGAGTCTCTAGAACATTACCAAGGCTTCCGACAGATATTTCTCGAACTTTAACAATACTTAAACAATTAAAAACATATTAAAACAATCAAAATTAATAAATAATAATTTACAATCATTAACATTTAAACAATTCTCTTGCATAGTTTTGTCCTTAAACATATTAAATAGTATTCACATAATTTATTTTCATAAAACAAAGTTAATTTACACCTGTTGCAAGACAAACATACAAAATCATATTCAATCAAACTATATCCTGCTACAAATGCTTCATAAAATACAATTTCATTTAAAGTCTAGGTTTGAGGGCTGTTGCAACACACAATATGGATATGTAATTTCTTTTCTTTGAGAGCTGCTGACATAATTTTTTTCGAGTCTAAGAAAGACTGGTATAAAGTATTCGTTATAGGATAAAATAGACGAGAATATTTTTATTTATTTTAACAAAATAATATGTGAGATATTAATTTAAAAAATTTCATTTTTTTATCGTCACAGCCGTCATTTCTTAAAGGAATTTACTGATTTGGACAATTATTTACCGAAAGAACGACTATATTTGAATATTCGCCTATTAAATCACCAACATTTCTATCACTAACGAATGCCAAAGGCAACGATGCAGTTAGGTATTAATCAATGACATTTCACGCCCTGTACTATTTCGTTCTTGATATTTACATTATGGTTTCATGTCGACTGTTATTCTAATCACACTTAAATTTACCATAATTATCCTTTGAACGAAAGACAGAATCCGTTTCGAATCACTCATTCGTCCGTCTGTTACAGCTTCATAAATTTAAAACGCTTTAACTGAAACAATAAATTATTGGTCACTATTGCATGTCATCGCCTGTTTTTCCCAGTACCGGATGGAAATCGTTTATATCACCGCCGGGTCTCGAGCACGAGGCATAGTTTCTCTCAATAGCATCTGAGAGTACGCGCACGGATGACTTTAGAGCCACAGTATTTCTCTATACCATACAGTCAGTCTGGTAAAGTAAAAGTAAAAAACAGGCGATTTACAAAACAATATTGCAAATATATTGCTGCTTAAACGTGCAGATCAGTGTCCTTAACAACCAGTAGATTTTGTTGCTATTTGTAGCGAGTAGAATTGTAACACTGATTGGAAATGGCTGCAGTGTTCGAAAAGAGACTTGATTAAAGATGTTTGTTGTTGGTGAAAGAATAGTCGACGAACAAATGATTGAAGTCCCGTATTGCCTGTCCATTACAGTCGCAGAAGGTGCGGGAATCCAAGTAGTCAGCAAAAAGCACAGTGCCTGACCACTTCTTAGAATGTCCGCTGCCCAACGCTGCTTGTCCACAGAAGTTTATTATAGCATTTTCCCGCTGCATCGCTCGTGCTGGCCTTGATGTGCGTACTAATGCTTTTGCCTTTTACTTTTCTTCTAGTAACAAACCATAATAGTTTGTAATGCAGTATTTTTGTCATCTTTGCCGCAAATTAAATACAACAATTTAGTTACTCTTATAGAAGTAATAATTGTTGACGGATTGTTTTATTAACGTTTTTAGTGTTTTCTAACGTACTGTATTTCAGGAAACTGGAGAAATAAGTAGTTACGAACCACAGACAATATTATATTACGAACAGAATCCAAAGAGTGGAATGTTTATATGTGTTGTAGCGCGATCTTTGATGGGTATCCCGTAAAGGAGTGTTCATCATTGATGCAGTATGATCTGTGGAGATAATCTGTTCATGGCACGAACTAATTATCATTTCTTGCTCCATTCCCTGGTCACATAGAGTTATAATATTTACTACAGACAAGTTGGTTAAGTACCTATTTATGTGATATCTGGACAAAGATACACACTTTGATAATAAATTTGGCCGCTGCTGAAAAATTCTATCACTGTTATTTTGCACACTCTGACATCAATGTCATCCGAAGAAACAGTAACCCAATATTGGCTTGCCAGTATTACATTACTGTTTCTTGGGATGACATTGATGTCAGATTTTGCAAAATATGAGTGATAGAATTTTTCAGCGGCGGCCAAATTTACTGTCAAAGTGTGTACATAGTGATTTATAATAGTACTTATTGATTATTCCTCGGTGTTTTTGCACTGTTTAGCTTCATTTTTGCATCCTGTGAAACCCCTTCCCTACCCCCATCCCTTCGTAGCCTGACCTGGCTTTAACCTCTACCCCCCCCCCCCCCCCCCACAGTCATATAGCTATTTTCCCTATTGATTCTAGACGACATTTTGTATTGTTTTCTCTTGTCAGAATATCGTAAAATATATTAGGAGATAATTAAATGACGGAAATAAATATTCACATGCTGTTGTGTGTTCTGTACCTTATTTTAACTGTGAAAAATAATGTGAATGATAAAGTTACGTGAGTTGGCTCAGAACTTGCCCCTCTCTCCCCTATACCGAGTCACCTGCTTTATGGACGCTCCGCAATAGTTAATCAGCAGATTATGCACCAAAGATATGAATTAACTGGTGAATCTTTAAGCAATAATATCGAGTGAATCGGGCTGGTGGCTCATTGGTTAAAGCGTCTGACTGGAGACTGAAAGGTCCCAGTTTCGAATCCCGCATTCGGCTGGAATTTCCAAAGGACCTCAACCCGACCTTCATCTCCATCATAGCTTTCTGTATAATGTGAAGTACGCAAGAACGCTACCGTGGTTCGGATTCCCCCTTAAGCCGTAGGTCCGTTATACCCGGTTTAGGTTAGCCATGATTATAGGAAGATTGCGCGGCGAATCGAAAATTCTGTCACTTGGCAGCCGAACAATCCTTCGGAATCTCCTGACCAACAATACCGTATGATGATTTGTTTTGCATATCGAGTGAGGGAATATTGCACCGTCGGAACTGGTAGTAAAACTTCTAGTTTTTGTGAAGAGTATTCTTGAACGTATCAACAGCGGATTGTAACCCTGTTCCTATTTTTGTCTGTGGTGCACACAGCGGTAAGGGGGCACCAATTAATCAAATGACGTGTTATTTCGTAAATCTGGATCCCTCCCACCCCCGTTGGGATTTTGCCCCCCCCCCCCATTTGAGCTCATGCAATTAATGTACGCCCCCTAATGGATGTTATGATAATATAAAGCGTTATTTATTTACAAAAATTGTTGTGCACTTTATACTTCCCCACATCACCTAATTCTATTGTTATCGAGTTCAATGTGTTGCAGCTACAGCCCCGGTGTACATTATACATATGATATATGCCAGCAAGCGGAAGTTGTTACACCATAGACACGGTCGAGAGCGGGCTGCTCCTCGCAGTACGTCACTTCCGGCTGTCGGCACCGAGCCCCCTGGCTAATACACTATGCGGCACATGGTGTCTGTGCACGCCCAGCGAACTTCAACTTAGACGCTATTGTCGAATCGATATTTCCAACACGTCCGCGCTGCACAAACACCAGAACGAACGAACGAATAGACTGAAGGAAGTTGCAGGAGGGTTGCGGTGGCGCGTTAAATGTGGCAACAACGGCAGACGTGCGGACGAGTATACCCTCCAGGGGAGCCGTCAACCATCTACCCTCTTTCCTCCAGTCCGCAGACAAGTCTGTTCCGTTGTGAAAATATTTGCTCGGATCAGCAGCATACCGTGGCTTCCTTTACGAACGAAATCTAAAAATACGAAACCTACTACTCTTGTTTTCCTGATAATTTTGCAGAATCTCCAAGAGAGAAATATAGGTCGGCACATAGATACCATAAAAATTTTGTGACGTTTGTGTTTCGTTGTCTATCCATAAAATTTGTAACACTTCTGTTGCCTTCTCATTATTTTTGTGTGGCAACGCAGTGTATAAATTTATCAGCGTTACCAACTCCAGCGCTGTTAAAACGTCTAGTTGTTTTGAAATCGCTGAACACCTATAGGTTAGGCGTTATAAACGCTTGTAAAGATGGAACAAGATATCTTCCACTGACCTTTTCAATGGCTGTTACAATCGACGCGTTTAAAACGCTCATATAGAATAAGTCACTGCCCAAATCGTCGGATGAAAAGCATGATAATTACTACAGAAAACTCCACGGCCACATATATTTATCTATTTCCAGTAACTCTCAATAAGCGTGTTTAGATTTACATTTTCATTAGAAATTAAGCTAACACTTGATACTAAGCTAAGATATTAGCAACATATATTTAACAGAACAAGAGGAGGATTCGGCATGTCGAAAAATTTGGCCCCGATAATGCGCTCCATCAGTCTAACAATAGAAACCAAGCTGCGAATTTACAAAATGGTAATCCATACGGATGCCAGGTGTGGGTAACGGTATCGAAATCCAATCTATGTCAGATACAACGACTGCAAAACAGATACCTTCTACAAATTTTAAACGCCCCACGATACACTTCGATAAGGGAAATTCACAATATGACTTCCACACCATATATTGCAGAAGAAATTATTAAATTGATATCAAATCTTCATACAAGAATAGAATCATTACGATTAGAAGAAACAAGATTACAACGGATTGGAACATCAATTCCCCTACGAATACACAAGTTTAAAGTGCCCTTATCAATTATTCAGCAACCAGTGTAATATCAAAAATTTTCTACAGGTAAAAAAAAGGTAATTAACAAAAAATAACAATAACCTTAAATGTTGAGGTTACATAAGTCCTCTATTACAGAGGACATAGTTTTCCCTCAAAATGTGCAAATAAAATGAGTCCCCAAACAATCCAACCTGATACTATGGTGTAGAACGGCCGAAGGCTGCGGAACATAAGAAAATCCGTAGAGGCAGAGAAAAAAAAAAAAGAAAAAAAAAGAAATTAAGCAGGAAACTTTCTTTTTTTCTTAATCTTTATCAAAACAAATTATTTCGTCATCTCCCTTTCTAACGTAAATAAAAAATGATCTGTGCAGCACATAGTGGCGGATCTAGGAATTTTCCGAGCCAGAGCAAAAACTATGAGACTGCCGCCCCTTCGAACATTACTTCGCCGCCCCCATTGTGGCCACCCTGATTGCCCTCCCGATCATCACCCATTGTCGCCCCCCAGGGCAGTAGTGCCAAATTACCAACTATCGAGTTTCTCGATAAAAATAAGGGAACACATCGAACGAAGGCCGAGCACGTGGCGTCACATGATAGACGTCGTGACCGAACTGGCCTTTTATTAGTATTAGCCTCAAAGCCCGTCCAAAATGACGGGTTTAAAGGAGTGTTCTGACAATTCATTTCTCTGCGATTGCCTAAATAAATGGAATTGTTGTTATGCAATGCTCATGGCCTTATTTTGTCGCTTGTACAAATGTCGATTGTAGTTTACACGGCGATACAGACTTAAGTTCTACTGAATGAATGATATCAGAACTAGGGAACCAATTAAATTAAAAATAAATTAGGAACCTAAAACCTTATACTATAACGCGTGATATTGGTTTTATTCCTGGTCCAGGTCTCATTCAGCGGGATAAATACGAAGTTACTCCCATCCGTATAAAAATACTGTAACTTCAGTAACTTGGTGCTTATGAAAGCAGCTTAAATTATTTATAAAACTAAATTCATCGTGTTTTAGTCTAAAAAAAAAAATGTGTCGGCTGTCTGGTCCTATCTGCATTTCAATATAACCACAATTTCTGCTAATATTGCTGTTCAAAATTCATAGATGCTATTACCCGCTTACGAATATATTCATTGTATTGCGATCTAAATTTGACTTACTGGAAATATTTAGATGTCTCTGATATAGTGACGTCAGTAATAAAAGCAACTAATAGTTAATATATTAATTTAAACACAGTACATACCTTTATTTCAGTGTTTCGGCAAATCATTCCTTCCGGTATATCATAACAGTGACTTAAAATATCTACATTGGGTATAAATATCTTGTAAGCCCGTCAAATATAACGTGTTGAATGCAGTGTTTCAGCAGTTCGTTTCTTCGCTGACTAAGTACAATTTTCATCAAATAATGTTAATTATCTTGAAAATGATGTAATATAGATATTTGTTAGCTTACTGTAACAACGGTATCGCTATCCAGAGTTTATAAGACAAATCTACATTGAAAAAATTTGATTAAGAAAAAACAACTAATAATAGATAGTTTGATTTCAACGAAATACGTACTCTTCTATCAGTATTCTGATAGTTAATTTATTCGCTGATGCATAGATAAATAGAGCTGTTATTCAATAACGCTCATAACCTCGAACATATCCATTCGATGTTTACTGTGCAGCGGAGGTGAAAAGCGTGACGACATAGTCCGACGTCATAGTGTGACGTCATAGCGTGACAGATACAACATGACCAAAACTTGCATTTTATAATTAATATATTAATGATTGATGCTAAATATAATCGCGTTTTCCGAAATGTAGGCAATAGTTCCTCGTAGTGCGGTTACGCATTGTTTGGTTGATAATATTTATCCTGCTAATCAGTTACTTTGACCAAAGGGAACAACTGTCTGTATTTTCTCACTATTCAATCAGTGTTGCTATTCCAATATTTGACTTGTGAGCTGACTTAAATCACAAATCTTTATCATGGTGCGGAATTATGGATATTAATACGAAGTTCGTACTTTTCATTACTGGTTGGTTTGTAATTTAGAAGATATTGAACCATTACAAAAATAAAAAAGGTAACCTAATTCGTTCGTTACTATAACAGCTTTATCTGTGGATAGAGAAAGTATATCTGGCCGTTACTGGTCCATCGAAGAAGGCTAGGAACGTGACATCATGGTGTAGCAGACGCCGTGACTTGATTGCTAAGCTGGCATTTTAGTAAAATTGATAAAAAATCACAAATACTTAGCTGCAGTGATATGAAACTCAACCAATATCGTGTTAACTTGAACGGTATTTAGTATAAACTGCCTTTTCAATATTAAATCCTTATGCATTACAATTCTATCGGCATAAAAATTGAAAATAATAGATGATGCTGACTTCGCTTTGGATGTGCACATTCAAAGACATCAGTCAGTTGCATCAGTTTGGAGGTATTTCTCGCTGTACCAACCATTTCAAGCACCATATTATCAAAACTTGGTGTTTATTCCTGTTGTGAAAAAACGTCGTAGAACTGTTAAAGCTAAGAACGTTATCCTTGTTCCTTCATCTGCCATCGGAGCAAATGATCCATCGAGATTAATCCAATTAATTAAAAAAATTGAACGAATAGGAATAAGTATTGATTCCCCCTTCCTGAAAAATTGTTTGGCTTCTACAAGTACATTCACAAATCTAGCCATTAATGTCGCATGAAAATTATAACAAGTGTTCATTATTGTAGTTAGTTAGACTATTCTCATTTATGGAACAATGGTACGATTTTGACTACTCTTCCCGTACTCAGCTATAACTATGGTTCCCGCCTAAAGGATGAGTATTTAGTGATCGTAGAGAATTATGCAGTTTCCGATTGAAAAAAAAAAAAAAAAAACAAACAAACAAGCGATCATTCACTTTATGATTGAAAGGGAAATACAGTGTCTATATTATATATGGGTAGCAATGTAGCAAGATAGATAAAATAAACCGATCGTGGTGGGTGAACGGTTAACGTCCTAGCCTCGCATTCGGGAGGACGCGGGTTCGAATCCCCTTCCGGGCATCCAGATTTGGGTGTTCCATAGTTTCCCCAAATCACTCCAGGCGAATGCCGGGATGCTTCCTTTCAAAAGGCCATGGCCGAATTTCCTCCCGTTCCTTGTCTCCAGTTCCATCCCGCATCTAATGAATTTAGCCGTAGACGAGGCGTAAAGCCATAAGGGAAAAATAACAAAATAAGAGAAATAAGATACCTTACTGGCCCTTCTATGCGTTATTTCTTTTCTCATACCTTTAGAGACTGGAGTGCAGATAACAGAGATTAGTTTTACTGCAAATCACCCTCTTCAACCAACAATTTCCTGTAGAATATAAATATACACTGAAGTGCCAAAATTCATAAGATACCTCCAAATGCCATCTAAGACCCATTTGCTTCACGAAGTGTAGCAACCCGTTGTTGTATTGACTCAACAAGTCGTCGAAAGTCGTCGAAAGTCTCCGAAGAAATATTCAGACATGTTTCCAATACAGCCGTCTTTAATTGTGAAAGCGTTGAAGATGCAAGACGTTGTGCGCTTACTGAGCTTCCAATCATGTACCAGAAATGTTCGATGGGATTCATATTTGGCAATGTAGGTAGCCAAATCATTCGCTGGAATGGTCCAGAATAATTCTCAAACCAATTTTGAACAATTTTAACCAGATGCCCTACCATAAGCTCTTACCAAATCGATCGTGACTCATCTGACCACACAACCTTCTCCAATCTTCTAGGTTTTAATCGATATGTTCAAGAGCCCCGGAGAGGTGATACAGCTAACAGCGTTTTATCTCATGAACCCCATATTTCGCTGCACTGTCCGCTCGGACGTCCCACATTGAGTGTTACCTGTCTGTCAACACTGACACCTCGACGCAGACGTCGCTGATCTCGGTCATTAGTGGATGTGGTCGGCCACTGCGTTTTCCATGGTGGGAGGTAATACCGGATATTAAATATTCACGGCACACTCTTGATACTGTGAATCGACGAATTTCAGATTCATGAAGAATTTCTGAAATTGAATGCCCCATGCGTATAGCGCTAATTACTATTCCCCGTTGGAATTCTGTTAATTCCTGTCGTGTCGATATAATCTCGTCAGAAAACCTTTCACACGACTCAAGAGAATACAAATGAAAGCCCCGACACTGCATGGAAGATTTAGACGTTTCTTCCGTGCTGCTTCAGCCATCTGTGTATCTGTATTTTGCTATCCAATGATTTTTGGTGACTCGTACATTCGCTTGTAAGTTAGTAACTAATTTCTTGTACTGTCTGAGTCATGGAACTCGAAGCGAAGTGTATATAGAAGTCTTTTACCTTCCGTCAGTCACTTCACAGTGGCGACACGGAACATGATTGCAGAAACGTCCATTTTATGATTCAACTCAGTCGCCTAGTATCCCGAGAAACTTTCATTCATTGTAATGTTCTGATCACAATAGCTTATAACAGTCCCCACTCCAAACCTTCTTTATGAAATGTTATTTTGGGGGATTTTGTATAGCAATAGGGATAAGTGGGGATATATTTCGTGTGATTAATTGTGAATTTGAGTATATTCATCTTCTAAATGAACATTGTTTAATGGACAGAAACAGTGTAAATAATATTTAATATGTTCAAGCACAGTATTATTCATGAAACATTAATTAAAAATTTGTAATTGTTGATGTGAGCCACGATGTTTGGAGGAGAACTCTCGACGGTTTGGACTGTTTTATGTTAATAATGTTGCGTTTAAATGTATGTAAACAGTATTAACTTCCATTTCAAGGTGTATTCTAATGATTGTGAATGATTCTGTAGTAATTCTGATTGTTGTTGGATACATTTTCGTCATTCGAGAAACTTCGATCATTTTTCTCTGTGTTATTCTGGATTTTTCTGTAGCGTCTATATAAACGAGCTGAGACGGCGAGCAAAGTAAGTAGTCAGAACTTTTTCTGAATTTAATCGCTGGAATATTTATATGTAGGTGCTTTAGTGTCTCTGGAGAAGCGTGATGCCTTACGTTATCTTAGAGCAACACGGCAAAATTAATACTGAATTGAAAAGCGAATCGTCATTGTTGTCTAGTCTTGTGTAGTTCGCGAACGAACTAGTTCGGAAGAGCGCTCCCACGAGCGAACTAGTTCCCAGATCTCTCGCTCCTTAGTTCGTTCGATCCTTTCCCGAAGACCCACTTTTGTTTAAGTTTATTATCTAAAAGGTAACACAGTTCGCCGTGGACACATTTCACAGAGACAGATATAAAAATAAATTTTAAAAAATGTAACTGTAAAACATTAATAATTATTGCAGAAGTCAAAAACGGAAATTTTACATGGAATGTGAAAACACAACACACTTTGATCCCATTAACACTTAAAAGACAACTATCAGTAACCACAACTATTATAACAAATTAAAGAGCGCGTGAAGTAGCGCTAGCAAAGCGAGCGAACGAGGTGTCTTTCTGGAATTCCAGAGCGGAGCGACCTAGTTCACGAATTAAACACAGTGCTACCACTCGCGAACTAAACTGAGCGGTACCGTTCGCGAACTAAACTGAGCATTCCCGGTCACGAACTATCACCATTCGCCGCTAGAATTACCAACATTTTTTCGGTTAATGGTAGAATGTTTTTTTTCATAATAACCTATAAAAATATAATACACTTCAAAAATATAATATTTTACGAAAGAGTAGAAAAGGACAAAGGATATGTTTTTTTACTATTTTTTTAAGCTATATTTTTTTGCACTTCTTGCATATTTAACAATTTTCTGTCTACAGTAAAATTGTAATATAATTTATCGCTTTCAGTTTTTAAATTAATGTCGATCAAAAGCTCATTTTTACTAATGAAATACTGCTCTTACTTCTACCTAGATTTCGTGTAATATTGTTATTTCAGAGTAAAGTTCGTTCACTTTGATACTCATTTTTTTCTTATAAATTTAGTACCTCTAATATTGTCTCACAGCCATCAAACGAAACCTCGTGTTTGAAATTTAAGTTTTGGATTTTCTATAGCCAATTGCTTTCATTAAAATCTAACTATTCATTAAGATACTCCAGAATACGAATACTAGAGCATTATTTTTAATATTATTACCTATTGTGGAGAATTTTGTTTCTAAAGGCTTTTACTTGTTTCCTTAACCAAATAAACAGTATCTTTTACATTTTTCTAGCGCTGATTTTAAAGCTGACATAATATAATACTTATCTCAGTCTGTTGGTTAACAGATTTGTGAAAGTTATGTAAAGAAATGACTTGCGAAATTCAAAAAGATTTTAACTTTTGTGTCTTCATCAGTTTCATTCGTCGCCAAAATATTGTGAATGTGTGTTGGATTACACTAATAAAAAATAGCTTAATGACTTCCAATTTACTGCAAATTTACGCACTTTCGTTATTGTTACCACTTTCTCATTCAAGGGTCACTGTCATTTTTATATGTCTAATTGTTAGGTATCATATTGGAAGTATTACTGTTACTTTTCTTAATAATATAGGTAATATTGTTTCTGTCATATTTTACTTAACTTGAAGCCAATAGGAGAATTATATTTTGTTCATGATTTCCAAAACTATATTTAAATAAAAAAAAGCCGATTACTTATAAACGGGTATTTTAATTCATCAAAATAAACGCATTTATAATATTTTATAAGTAATGTTGTGTTGTTGTTGGGGTTTAAGGGCGCGTCGACAGCGCGGTCATTAGCGCCTTTTATAAGTAATGTTTCTTCCATGAACTAATAAATAAATCCATTAAAAAATTAGTATTCTACGAATGCATGTAAAGTAAATAGTAAAAACAGCACAGTTATTCAGTTTACCCATTTGTGCAAAGGACAATGAGCACTTTGGTTTATCGGCGGCAACTTATCATGCTAATGTCATTTGAAAGGGCTAGTATTAAGCAATAACTTTTGTTAAGAAGGTCATATTAAATTCCATTTAGAAACGACGAAAAATGATTATGTCCTAATAAAACTGACATAACAAACAAAATAGCGCGTGCAGTAGCGGTAGCAAGGCGAGCGAACGATCTGTTTCTCTGAATTCGAGACGCGAACTAACGAACTAAAAGAGCGAACTAGTTCGCGAGGGAGCTGCGAGCTAAACTGCGCGCTCTTCTTCGCGAACTATAATGCGCAAGTCTATTGTTGTCAGTTGGCAGAACTATTTAATTCAGTCAAGAACAGTAGTAATCAATAACATTTGGGGGAAGGTAAATACTCCTGGCGACCAAGACAGCAATCTGTAAATTGGAGGACGAATTGACTAAAGGAAATCATCATAAACTGACGACCGATTGGATTGGTTAATTAACGAAGAGTGTATCATGCTGCTCCTTCCAACATTTGTCACCACTCATTTCTACAAACTTTCCCCAAACAATCAATACTTCCGAATTGTAACAGTTGAACCAAGCACACCCTCCCGGACGGAAATCACCACCGGAACCTACCCGTTGGTTTAAAATTCTACGTTAGGCACCCGTAATGGCCTTCTACGAAAATTGCATCAGGAAACAATACCTGCAGGTGTATCAGGAGACGCAGCCAGGTAACGCCATCACGACTAAACGTGCCATCCAATTGCCGTCCCGTACTCACCTGCAGCGCCGGTAATACAGCGCAAGTAAGCTGATAGCCAGGCCATCTGTGGCGCAATTTCGAGCTTGCGCCGGTACGAGGGGGCAGGGGGTGGCACCGTTCGTGGAAATGGGAATATAAGTGCGTTTGCGACGGGTGTCGGGCACTGAAATATTATCCCGGCCGTATCCGAAACACACGCCACGGCTGTCCGCACAATTCCGATAGAATTATCAGCCGGAACATAATTCAATATCGCGGACTGGCAGCGGGGGAGGTAGTGATGGGGGCGGTCCGCCTCCCGGGGGCGGTAGCGGAAAGGCCGAGCTGAATAGGATGCCTTTCACTTGCTCATTTGTCGGAGTGGTTAGCGAGAATCACCGCTCGGAAAGTAAATATCTTATTCCCGGCTATTTCCTGGGATTCCCTTTTTTTCGTTAATGTAAAGATTCGCATGCGGGAGAGCATTCGCGTTCGGTAAGGCTTTCAGAGTTCGATGAGGGGTGCGTGAGTATGACTTCTGTGAAATGAATGAACGGTGAGCTTGAAATGTGTTTCTAGCAGCAGGGGAAAGCAGCTTTCAAAAAGCGTCAGTATATCCGTATAAAACTGCACACAACTGACTGAAAAACTAGTAAAAGTGCTTTTCCTAATTAATTTTTGTGCAATAAGATGATCTTGGTGCAGCTGGAATTATAATACCAGGCTTGAAATACGAACCGGGGCTATTTCACTCGAATACTGTGTCGAATGAAATTCTCAGTACTCGCTGTTAATTCAGTCTTTATCGCAGTTTTCCACTTCACCCTACCTTCATTCGAGAGCACAAATTTACGTCAGAAATAATCAGATTAACGATAGCGATACAAACACTTCGACCTGTTTGCTTCTCCTTGCTGAATTGTCTGAGCATATGCTCCATTGTTTTTTATTCTCAATAGGCTCTTAATCAATACTAACAAAAAACTAAGCTTTAAGCATCCAGCCTTGGTTGCTGGATTAAGAATGACCACACATATTACCAAATAGTAAAAGTTATGCGCGTTAATTAATAACAGTTCTATTCAATTAAGCGTCCGGTAAGAAATTAAAATGCTAAAACACTGAAAAATCTATTAATTATTTATTTATATTCGTTCGGTGTATATATTTTTCGTTAATTCTTTGTTCAAAGATAAGTAAGATAAAAGCTTCCATTTTCGAGTAGCTATGTCAGCGGCAGTTTTGGTTAGATTAAAATTTAGCCTGGGTCAGAATAACAACTGGCATTTGCCGTTACAATAGAGAGCATTAGTAATTTAAGTTTAAAAAAATATATTATAACTGATATGATATCATTAGCGCCATTGGAAACATTACTTCATGCGGATGAAAGTAATACCACATTCACCGCAATCTAAGCGACATTACGTGGCATAACGTAAGTTGCTAAGATTTATTTTGCGTTGCTTCCTCTGATGCAAAGTACTGACTATTATTTCAAATCTACGTAAGTAGTTCCAACAGTATCGTGTTGTAAACTAGAATCAAATTGTGTTCAAACTTACAAAATTAAGGTTATCAGAGTTAGTTATTAACAATTTCACTTTGTTGAGCTAATGGGAAGAAATGATTTGTCAGAACCTGTCATTTTGGACGGGGTTAGAAACTATAATCAGAACAAAATGTCAGAGGTTGTGGCTTAGCCCCTATCCAATAGTTGAGTACAGCTTCAGTTGTCCAGATATCATAAAAATCACCGCTGTCATTTGATTCTAAATTATTAAGTTGGTGATGTTTCAAGGCTTTTTAGAACTCCCGTTAATTGCACAATTAATATACTTGAAAAAATTGGAATAAAGATAATAACTACTATAATGGACGAAAATCAAATGATAATTACTTTAATCGTTCTGTTTCCGAATTATCCTCCTACCTACAATGAATCAACATTAACAGACAATATAATTAGTTTACAACATTGTCACAGAGCTTTCCTCTGTCATTTAAATATATTACTGAAAATGTAAATTTGTAACAAATATCCTAAGTTCTACAGTAGGAACGTACAATCAGAAAGTCCAAATAAAGCGATTTGAAGTAAAAGTATAAATACCCAACAAAATAATTCTTAAAGAAAATAGGTCCAAGCTTAATGGTTGTTTAATGACAAATAGTAATGACATCCTGTTATGAGCGAATCTACACTCTACAGTGTGTATTCACTTCCTGAAACAAAATAATTTCTCTTTCGCTGTTAAGCATCGACGATTTTAAATATTACCTGGTAACTTTGGCATTATACATGCCACAGTCTTCACTAAAATGAAGGGCATACTATGTATGATTTATTCTAAGACTTGACAAACCCGACATAAATGAGAGGGTAATCTTGACTTTTGTGTATTGTAAGATTGATAATACAACACAATTAAGATATTTATATACACTCCTGGAAATTGAAATAAGAACACATTGACGCCGGTTGTGTAAGACCAACCATACCTTGCTCCGGACACTACGAGAGGGCTGTACAAGCAATGATCAAACGCACGGCACAGCGGACACACCAGGAACAGCAGTGTTGGCAATCGAAGGGCGCTAGCTGCGCAGCGGTTGGGCACCGCCGCAGTCAGTGTCAGGCAGTTTGCCGTGGCATACGGAGCTCCATCTCAGTCTTTAACACTGTAGCATGCCGCGACCAGCGTGTACGTGAACGATATGTGCAGTTGACGGACTTTGAGCGAGGGCGTATAGTGGGCATGCGGGAGGCCGGGTGGACGTACCGCCGAATTGCTCAACATGTGGGGCGCGAAGACTCCACAGTACATCGATGTTGTCGCCAGTGGTCGGCGGAAGGTGCACGTGCCCGTCGACCTGGGTCCGGACATCAGCGACGCACGGACGCACGCCAAGACCGTCGCATCCTACGCAGTGCCGTAGGGGACCGCACCGCCACTTCCGGGCAAATTAGGGACACTGTTGCTACTGGGGTATCAGAGAGGACCATTCGCAACCGTCTCCATGAAGCTGGGATACAGGTCCCGCGCACCGTTAGGTCGTCTTCCGCTCACGCCCAACATCGTGCAGCCCGCCTCCAGTGGTGTCGCGACAGGCGTGTATGGAGGGACGAATGGAGACGTGTCGTCTTCAGTGATGAGAGTCGCTTCTGCCTTGGTGCCAATGATGGTCGTATGCGTGTTTTGGCGCCGTGCAGGTGAGCGCCACAATCAGGACTGCATACGACCGAGGCACACAGAGCCAACACCCGGCATCATGGTCTGGGGAGCGATCTCCTACACTGACCGTACACCTCTGGTGATCGTCGAGGGGACACTGAACAGTGCACGGTACATTAAAACCGTCATCGAACCCATCGTTCTACCATTCCTAGACCGGCAAGGGAACATGCTGTTCCAACAGGACAATGCACGTCCACATGTATCCCGTGCCACCCAACGTGCTCTAGAAGGTGTAAGTCAACTACCCTGGCCAGCGAGATCTCCGGATCTGTCCCCCATTGAGCATGTTTGGGACTGGATGAAACGTCGTCTCACGCGGTCTGCACGTCCAGCACGAACGCTGGTCCAGCTGAGGCGCCAGGTGGAAATGGCTTGGCATGCCGTTCCACAGGACTACATCCAGCACCTCTACGATCGTCTCCATGGGAGAATTGCAGCCTGCATTGCTGCGAAAGGAGGATATACACGGTACTAGTGCCGACATTGTGCATGCTGTTGCCTGTGTCTATGTGCCTATGGTTCTGTCTGTGTGATCATGTGTTGTATCTGACCCCAGGAATGTGTATATAAAGTTTCCCATTCCTGGGACAATGAATTCACGGTGTTCTTATTTCAATTTCCAGGAGTGTACTATCAAATTTACTAAACCATAGCATGTATAATAACCCAGGCAAATAGATTTCTTTTTTTAACCAAGAGAAATCATTCTGCTTCAGAAAGTCTGGCCTTGCCTCAAAACAAGATCTCGTAACTTCTTGTTTTTCAAGAGCCAGGAGACTTCGCCCTATATTTCAAGATTTTTTGTAAGTTGATCACTTATTCTGAGTCGTAGCTACAATGTAACGGCTGAATTTGAAAATCCTTGTGTAAGGGCATTCCAATATACAAATCTTATCAATATACGTGTGTGCCACGGCAACAAAGCGCACACTCGTTGAAAACATTGGAACCGAGTATGGTGGGTGAGTGGTTAACACTCTGGTCTCGCATTCTGGAGGACGCCGGTTCGAATTCCCGTGCGGACATCCAGATTTGGATTTTCCATGGTTTCCCCAAGTCACTCCACCAGAATGCCGGGATAATTCCTTCAAAAGACCATGGCCAAATTCCTTCCCGTTCCTTGTCCCCAGACCCATCCCACCTCTAATGACCTCGACATCGACAAAGCGTAAGGCCATAAGAAAACAATGGCTGTGCGTCCTGGGTGAACGATGCCGCTTGTTGCATATTTAACTGCTTTCATAAGTAAATTCCGAGTAGCTTCCTAACTAAGCACAAGAACAAAGTAAAATTTAATCTGTTAGTTAACCTTGCTGATCGATATACATAAGTTTGATGCACCTGATCAAAACAATTAACGCACAAACTCCGAAATATTTCACGTTTGAGGTTATCGATAGATAAATAAAGGAAAAATCACTGGAATTTTCTTATGAATCGGGGTGAACTAATATTTGTGTACGGAATTACTTGTTTCAAGGACGATGGGAAGTAGTGTTGAATTATGAAAACGAAGTGTCGTAGTCGGAAAAAAAAAAAAAAAGACATTTGAATTTATGAATTTCACTAACTACCGAAGTAAGAGACGAATGAATTAAAATCTAACACATTAGTTAAGCTTAGTTCTATTTATAATGAAAATCTGAGGCATATAAAGTTATTAAGTAGAAAGCGATTTCACGTTTGAAGTAGATACAGTGTAAATGCAAGAAAATTTATCAATTTTG
>JARYHS010013631.1:129119854-129177003 GCA_031002005.1 Vandiemenella viatica | reverse complement strand
CGGAAACACCAAGATTAGCTTCAAGCCTACAATAGCTCAATAACTCTTTAATATTCGCTTTGCTACGATACACTGTATAAGTTCACCATTTCATTACAGTCCTCACTTGGAATCTTGCGTACTTTATAAAATTACAACAAAAATCTATTCACGTGGTCGCCCAAGATTTATGTAAATTACCCTTATATTATTACATATATAATAAAAATGCACCTTGTAACGTGGCGACAGCGCGGCTCGTTACAATAGCTATAAGCAGAAACTCTAAGAGGTAGGAGATTAGTAAATGAGGAATAGACATTAAGAATTTCGTATTGCTGTAGCAAGGAGTGAGGCAGTAGATTTTATTTAGGATTTTCAGGAGGCTGCTGTAGCTGTCATAATGGCAGCAAAGTGAAGCTTAGAGGTCAGCCACCTCCTTCCTCCGTTGGCGCGGAGAAGGTTTTGCCCCGTCACCAACCTACGGACACCAAACCGTGTCTTTTGAGGGAGGTAGTATCTGTGGGAGCCTGTGTATTTTTCCATTTGGCGGAGATTGTACACACGGCAACTGGAAAGTTAAGAAGTCAATGTTGGCAATGCTCCTCCCAAAAGACATCCTACAGTCACAAGTACAGTTACCCAAGGGGTATTTAATACGAAGACGAGACAAGTACAGTAAGGCAAATCGAAGCTGGAGTGCCGCAGGGTAGCGTCTTAGTACCTATCTTATACTGCATATACATCAATGATTTGCCGCATATGGCGGGCAGTAATGTCCGTTTATATGCTGATGACACGGCACTTTACACCAGTCATAGTAACCTATAGTAATGCTGCACGGAAGTTGCAGCGTCATCTAGAGCTACTCGCCCAATGGTGCAATTTATGGAAAATCAAAGTAAATGCCACAAAAAGCCAAGCCATCATATTCACTAGGAAGTTAAAGCTACCAAGATTCAAATGCACATGGAGGGAAGAGACATCGAATGGCAAAAAGAAATTAAGTACCTTGGGCTGCGACTAGACAAACAGCTGACGTGGAGGTCCCACATAGATGAAACAAAGAAAAAAGCGAAAGCAAAACTTACCAACCTCTACCCAATCCTAAGAGGATAAGAACAGAAACCAAACTAATCATCTATCGTGCGATTGTACAAACGACATTCCTACATGGCTCAGAATTATGGAGCATGGCTACCGACAGCCACATCAAAAAGCTGCAGGCACTGGAGAACAGAGCCCTGCGTGCGATTGTCGGTGCACCCCGATATCTACCAAATTGGAGAATCAATCAGGACCTCCACTTTGCCCCTCTAACAGAAACTATCAAACTAGCTTCGGATAAATTCTACTTCCGTTGCGAAAACTCACGACACCCTGAAATTGCAGCAATAGGAAACGATCAAATAGAAGACCTCCCACTAAAACATCCCAAACAGACAATTAACAGACAATTTCCCTTTTGACCCCCTGCCCTCCCCACCTCCAATAACTGTAAATAGGCCCCCTCATCATGTAAATAGAACCCTAGTAAGCAAACACCATAACTACCACACCACCATTAGTAATAAGTAGGAATAGGTATAGGAATTACTGTCGTTAGGACCGTAATAAAAAAAAAAAACCTCCATTAGATTTAAGTAGGTATTAGTCTACAAATTAACAACAAGAAAACTACCGAAACCAGGATTTCTAATACTTAGCTCATGACAAAAACATCTAGGATCGTATCAAAATATAGATTTAGACATTAGCAATAGGACCCCTGGCGCTAAGGACGACATGCAGCCTATGTCTGCGACATATCATGCTCTGGCTCTCTAGGACTCTTAGTTTTTTTCTCTGTGTTGCTTAGTCGTGATACAGAGTGGTACTTCCTGCATGCTAGATGAAAGTCAACATATATATATATATATATATATATATATATATATATATATATATATATATATATATATATATATATATTTCTGCGAAGAAACTCACTCCCGCTACAGGTTATGAAATGAAGTAAATTAAGAACATTACTATAACGATGATGAATGGCTGATATTTAGTATACCGGGAGAACTGTATTGACTTGTTTAATTTCTGACGTTACATGTGAATCTTAAGTGATTATTAAACTATTTTACGAACTTGATTCAATATGTGTTCCTATTTGGAGTGTCGACCTTTGTATCAATGTGCTTACGATAGACAGAATATAATATAAATTTGTATGGTTCATCATCGATCCACTTATTTTATTTTTGTAACTGTTCCCATCCCCTCCTAATTTTCTATTGCTAGAAGTGAGTGCAATGTCCGGCAAACAGAAGTCCGATAGTTAATAAATTAGCCGAGAATTATTAAAAATAGGGGTCGGAAGGTTATACAATCATGGCAGTTTTATTGGAAAATTTATTTGAGGTGATTTGCTTTTGCCTTACCCAGGTATTGGAATTTAAGGATATGTTAATGTTATATGTGGCTTACTAGGTAGGAAGGTAGAAGGTGAAACCCAGCGCCTACTCTTCCTAAAAACATCAATGGACTTCCAAGCTTAAAGTTCCAATCCAGTGGACGAATAACCATCACCATTATTATATACTCACTTCATACCCACTGCAGAGCGCTTTGGTGAAATGTGAGGAATATAAATTGTGCTCCACCACTCATCCTCTCTTGCCGGCGAAGATTGTCAGTGAAATTTTTTTATAGTTAAACCCGCGCCAGTCATCGGACACTATCACGTTGCGGCAACCATCTCACCGATCTGGGCGCGTGAAGAAGATATTCTGAATGGTAATTCGTATGTTGTACAGAAAACTAAATTTGTAGATGGCAGTTGGATTGGAATAATCTTGGAATCCCCGTCGGACGTTGAGAAAAATGAGATATTTCGACGGGACAATATTTCGTATTCATTTGGCTAGTGTCTAAAGCCGAACCATACATCGGCTTAGGTATAACTGTTTAATATCCGTGATATTGTTGAGAGTTGCCAAACGTAACTGGCTGCCAAAGTTGCTCAAATGTTAAATAGCCTTGTAGAATTAAGAGAGCCGCAACTGATGTGATTATAAATCTTGCCTTCGGAAAACGAGACACTCTACTTACGACTTTTAAGCAATTTTAGAAATGAAATACAGGAAGTCCCGTTCCATGCTGACTACGAGGATTTGCCGAAAATAGTTACACGAAAAAGTCCGCAACAAGGTCATGCTACAGGCAGAATAAGGGCAATGTGTATTTTTAATCCGTCGGAAGGCAACATGATTTTATTTTAAACAGAGGCTTGGTGTCTTTTAAGCTTTTATACTGCGGCCTTTTTCTTTCAAGCTGTCAAATGTGATTGTTCTGTCACTAATGAAGTACAATCACAGCATTTTCCTGGATTATCAGTATTAGCACCTGAAACTAAGTGAGTTGTTTCAAAGTGTAACGAGCCGCGCTGTCGCCACGTTACAAGGTGCATTTTTTATTATATATGTAATAATATAAGAGTAATTTACATAAATCTTGGGTGACCACCTAAATAGATTTTTTGTTGTAATTTTATAAAGTACGCAAGATTCCAAGTGAGGACTGTAATGAAATGATGAACTTATACAGTGTATCTTGGTAAAGCGAATATTCAAGAATTATTGAGCTATGTAGGCTTGAAGCTAATCTTGGTGTTCCCGAGCCTTGGCGACAAGAAGTCGCGGATTTGGGATTTGCCAGACCACACATTCTGCTCCCTAGGGATAGGCGGTCAACAAGGTTACTCACCGGGCGGGAAAGGCCGGCCGCCAGAACAGAGTCGTCCCCGAACTTAGCCGAATATGTCCGACCTCTGTTAGATACTCTAGCCAAATCACATATCGAGGATATCACGTGACATTATGTGCCGACCTGAAGATCCAATCAAAATGAGCGTATAACTCAAAATCCTGGGAATTTTTGTTGTATGTGAGCTTCGAGACTACAAATGGGCGGAGCGAGAAGTTTCCTCGTGGACCGAAGAGCGAGGAGCTGACATTCTAACTTCGATCGCAACAGTCTGAGGTTGACTTGGAAAGTTGACTTCTTTCGATAACTGCAGCTTGCCTTGCTGGAGCGTGCGTATCACCGCAACACAGCCGGTAATGCGATGATGCGCATTGCCAGACCAGAGATGCCTATAGCCGACTTGTGAGATGATCTCACATATCGTGGGTCCGCTACACTCATCACAGACATCAGACGCAGAACTACAATGGTAATTGATTACGACCAAGCCATGTGATTGTGCATTCCGTGAAACAGAACCCGTAAGTGACTTTGAGAGGATAGGTCCATGTTCTCACTTTGTAATTGTAAAAACCCCTGAGCTAGCGGCATAATTTGCCAGAACTAGTTATTTTCGAATGATATATTGTTCATTCTGGCGCCCATGATTTTCTTGTTTAACTGTAAAGTCACAGTATTATGATACCTTTGTCTGAGGTCATCATAACTTGTATATTTATTGTTTCCAATTGTCATTATTTCTTGCATTTTGATTCTGAGATATTTAAAAGTAAATATACAGTTGTTTGCTTGCTCATGACGGCTAATTGTAACTCTGAGCGTTGCTTTTATGATTTTGCCAATTTGTGTTAATGTTAACGATAAATTCGCTCAGACTTGTAATCGCCAGTGATAAGAAAATAAATGTCATATTGTGACAATTTTTCCTAAATTCCAACTAACGTCGAGATTCTTGCAAAATTAAATAATTTTCACTCCTTCATAAAAATTAAAATTAAAAATCCACAATTATATTTCATAAAGGTATGAAATATAATTGTAATGTGGTTTGCCCACCAAGGCACCCACCACAAAAGAAAGAGAGAAAGAAATAACAACGCATGACATTACATTTTGTTTCTATCATCCGGGCAAGATCAACAGTGCTTTGTGCTTAAGTCGAGGATTTAACGCAAACTGTGAATTCTGTCTGCAGACTTAAAATTGAACGTCTAGAAACTCTTTGTTCTGCTTGTTAAATTTCCAGAGGTGGAAATTACATGCATCATGACAGCTTTGTTACTAGTTTTATATGTAGTAGACAAAAAGAGCATAATTATTAGCTCGGCACTTCTGAAAATAGCGTCGGAGGAGAGAAAATCATTTTCCTTATGTAATTCAGTTAAAAAAAATAAAAAGAACAAAACATCGGTGAGAGAATATTTTCACCTTTGTGTATCATTTTTTTCTCTGTAAATCACGTACCGATTTAACGTTCTTCCTGTTTGTGAAGGAACTACAGGTATTACGACATTCGCCTGGAGCATTGCAGGTACCTGCGGAGCCGCAGTAAAACCGAAAATACACTGTTTAAAGCAGCCAGAAGGGGAGGAGATAACGAAATGAAAATTTATGCGTTCAAAACGTAAGTGATAATATTTAAGTGATTACAAAATCCAGTTAAATTTACAAAGAACTCGTCAGTATGGCCTTACCTATGTGTATGACGTTGTATCTGGTCCTTGATACCCTGGATACTGGCACTGGGACCAAGCTGTCTTCCGAATTGGTCCAACACGTGTTCTATCGAGGAGAGATCTGGGGATCTTGCTGGTCACGGGGGTACCTTCAACATCATGCGTTAGGCCACGTTTACAAGATGCAAGTTGACTGGTATGACGTCAGGAAGGAGGTGGTAGGGGAAGGAGAGTCAACTAGCATGCTAGTAATAATTTGAAGAAAGTACACTCTCCACTGTGAGGACAGTTCCCTAGTCCTACGTTGTGATATTGATGAAAGTATGTCCATATTACAAAAAGGGATTATTATTGTAGCTGATTTGTTAATTATAACGTTGAATGTGTAGTGGGTGCCTTAGTGGGCAAACTACGTTACAATTATCTTTCATACCTTTATGATTCATAATTGCAGATTTTTAATTTTAATTTTTATGAAGGAGTGAAAATTTATTAATTTTGCAAGAATCTCGACGTTAGTTGGAATTTAGGAAAAATTGTCACAATATGACATTTATTTTCTTATCACTGGCGATTACAAGTCTGAGCGAATTTACCGTTAACATTAACACAAATTGGCAAAATCATAAAAGCAACGCTCAGAGGTACAATTAGCCGTCATGAGCAAGCAAACAATTGTATATTTACTTTTAAATATATCTCAGAATCAAAATGCAAGAAATAATGACAACTGGAAACAATGAAAACTACAAGTTATGACGACCTCAGACAAAGGCATCATAATACTGTGACTTTACAGTTAAAAAGACAATCATGGGCGCCAGAATGAACAATATATCATTCGAAAATAACTAGTTCTGGCAAATTATACCGCTAGCTCAGGGGTTTTTACAATTACAAAGTGAGAACATGGATCTAACCTCTCAAAGTCGTTTAGGGGTTCTGTTTCACGGAATGCACAATCAGATGGCTTGGTCGTAATAAGTTACCATTGTAGTTCTGCGTCTGATGTCTGCGGTGAGTGGAGCGGACCCACGGTATGTGAGATTGTCTCACAAGTCGGCTACAGGCATCTCTGGTCTGACAATGCGCGTCATCGCATTACCGGCTGTGTTGCCGTGATAAGCTTGCTCCATCAAGCCGGCAGCAGCAGTTGGCGAAAGAAGTCAACTTTCCAAGTTAACCTCAGTCTAGACTCGCATAGCTTGGACTCGAAGATCGAATTGCCGGTCGTCGCTCGTCTCTCCGCCCCTTTGTAGTCTCGAAGCTCACATACAACAGAAATTCCCAGGATTTTAAGTTATACGCTCATTTGGATTGGATCTTCAGGTCGGCACCTAATGTCACGTGACATCCCCGATATGTGATTTGCCCAGCGTATCTAACAGAGGTCGGACATATTCGGCTAAGTTCGCCGGGGTGAGATCACATTCTGGTGTCGGGCGGCAGGCATTTCCCGCCAGGTGAGTGACCCATCCCCAGGGAGCAGAGTGTGTGGTCCGGCAAACCCCAAATCCGCGACGTCCTGTCGCCAAGGCTCGGGAAGACCAAGATTAGCTTCAAGCTACATAGCTCAATAATTCTTTAATATTCGCTTTACCAAGATACACTGTATAAGTTCATCATTTCATTACAGTCCTCACTTGGAATCTTGCGCACTTTATAAAATTACAACAAAAATCTATTTAGGTGGTCGCCCAAGATTTATGTAAATTACTCCAACATTATGACATATACAATAAAAATGCACCTTGTAACGTCGCGACAGCGCGTCTTGTTACAAATGATATAAAGAAGAACAACAGGAAATGCCGTAAATATTGTAAGAGAGTAGATATCAAGAAGATATGTTTTATGTACCTCGCCGACGTTTTTTGGAAGAAATTGCAACTGAAGATGTAGAGTGTTACAGAAATCATTAAGGCTAACTGTATCTCAATTTGAAGAGCTGCTGTTATATATATATAATCCCATACCATTATGAGGCAATCTTTCTAATAGCAGCATCTTAAGACCCTTGTTCTTATAATTTATATCCCACGGAATTTCTCACCTTTATGCAGTTCTAAAAAAACTTATGCTGCTGCTTCACTACACTTACTCGTTTTGTTAGCTGTCGCCATTTTGTTTCTTGATCTCCCACGCCAGTAGTTGGTCATGAATCGAGCCCACTATTTTCAGTCCACTGACTGTCTTGAACCTGTTGATACGAGGAGAGCGACAATGAAGTGCTGCTCGCGCATCCAAGACATAACACCCGTTCCAGCCTACTAGCATCGCGTAAACACGACCTTTAGTTCTCAGAGACATGTGCGCGTGTGGACGACTATTATCCTGCTGAAAAATGGCACCACGTTACTGTCGCATGAGAACTAACACATGAGGACGCAGGATGTTCGTGCCGACAGAGTTTCCTCAGTCACTACCAGCCGTGCCTCCAGGAGTAACACCGCTGAGCCAATGGTACCTCTCTCCAGATCATCACCATGCCCGTCGACGATGGTAATCCGAGATAGTGAGAGCCGCAAGTCATCGCATTGCTGATAAATGACGTCGCATTGTGTTCAGCGAGGATTCTGGTGAAATAGCTTAGAAGTAGGCTACAGTTGGACTTATATTGCGTCATATAAAGCAGGGAATCCCGATTTGGCATCTCATAATACAGCAACACGTGGAGAGTGCTATCAACGCTGGTTAAAAGTCTAAGCAGTGTATATTGAAATTTCAGGGCGCAGGCCGCATATGTTTTGCCAGTTCTATATCGCAGCAATGGTGAATAAATTGTATAATGACGTCGAAAGCTCTGCCCGCTTGTCATTTTCGAGTCTGAAATGGTGAAACTATCTCACGCCGTGTGTGTCAGAATAATATTTGACAGTTTTTGGTATCCACCACGGCAAATGACGAACTGCATCTTCTCCACTCATCCATTGTAAGCGGTAACCTAACGATAAGATCAGTGATTTCGCCCATATTTCTCAGTTCCATGGCATATGGTGTTTAACAGGCTTGTCAGTAGACTGTACGGATCATCGATAGACAAGTAAACCCTTCCCCATTACCGAGCGTGTTGGGTGAGCGGTTAACGCTTTGGCCTCGCATTCGGGAGGACGCCGGTTCTAATCTCCGTCCGGGTATCCAGATTTGGGTTTTTCCATGCTTTCCCCAAATCACTCCAGGGATGCCGAGATGCTTCATTCCAAAGATCATGGCCGAATTTCTTACCGTTCCTGGTCCCCAGTCCCATCCCGCCTTTAATGAACTCGACGTCGACGAGGCATAAAGCCATAAGTTTTTAAAAAAGAAAAAACTTATCCCCAATCCCATCCTGTCACTAATGACCTCGATGTCGACGAGGCTTAATACCATGCACTATTATTCATCATTAATGCACTGCGTGACAATTGACCAATACATATAGCGGCTCAGAAATCATTCAGTATGAGACACTCTTAACAATCTGTCTCCGCCTGATTACACGAGCGCGTCTGCGGCTACAGTGCCTGACTACTCATACGCGAGAATTCCTTCTTGCTGTCGAGCGGAGGACGACCACCGACCCAGCTGTTCACGACTCTATGCGACTTCCTGTTACATCCTCACATATCTGAGAGGCTCTTGTACTGACAATAGTTATAATTTAATGAACTAAACAAAATGTTCCGCACATCTCAGATACAAAATTATACATAGTTTTACATAGGTCTTATATATACATCTGCGTCACAGTATGACATGTGTTATAGGCGTCCGCAAGATATGACTAATCTAGTGTCTTAAAAGACCTACTTGCCAGTCGAGGTGACTTCTTCCGGCGATCGATCGGATGTTCGTCTAGTGGTGCGCGAGTGTGGTGGTGATCGGGCGAGCAGTCTCCCCCCCCACCCCATCCCCTCCCCAAGCAGGAATGTGTTAATTAAAGCGGGTGGGCGGCCGCCGCCCGATATTGAGCAAGTTCCTTCATACCGACGGCGAGGTCTCTGCCCACCACCTTTGCTCTTATCCCAGTGCTGGTGTCCAGGCAGCAATTAGCACTCGAAGCCGCGAGAGGGAGCAGTTATTTGTTGATTGACTGGGTAACCGAGACACTCCTTGTTTTTTATTGACTGGTCGCGTCAGTTCACTTGCTATAAGACCTGAAAGTTCGTCATACCACGTGGCCCATGCGTTGAAGGCTTCCGTGGAGGTATTAAACCCTTCATAGCAACTCTTCGAAAAAAATGTATGGTCTTATTTTGCATTCCATTGTGCTGAAGTTATTGTTTACTAGCATTGTTCATCAGCTCAGATCTTGATGTGATTAGTATTGACTTTGTCTTTTGTTTTGTTTCTAGTAGCAAATTATAAACATTTGTAACGTAATATCGATATTGGACATTAAATTCTACACTTTAATATTTGATTTGGTGGTTTTATTAATATTTTCCCTATATCCTAACTTATTATTTATAGAAACCTGAAATGACTAACGTTTTGTATTTAAAATAATATTAACAGAATCCAAGGACCAAAGTGTATATCTGTATTGTAGAGTGATCTTTGGTGTAAAAGAGTGTTAATCTGAGATGCAATGAGATGTGTGATGCCCATTTGTGCTTGGTACGAACTAATTATCATTTATTGTTCCGTTCTCCGGTCACGCATAAGATATACCGCAGATTTTAAGCTGTATAAACCTCATCCATATTGTTTCGGTAATTTTTGCGGGATGCCTTGATAAATGGACAGATGAACACCGACACATTTGTGGTAGTGTAGCTGGTGATGACTGTCCTGAGTATACTTGAGACTAGACAGCTTGTGTTGTACATGAAAACGGGATAGGATGAACTAATCCCGTCGTTTTGCACACATTTCGTAATTACGAATTCTGCTGGGCAAGTCCTGAATGATGAAAATTTCTTTTCCTACCGGAGCTGCAATCAGTGTGACAGCATCACATATTCATAATGTTTTATTTCATAGTCTATGTACGTATTAAAGCCGTAAGCCGTAAGAGAACTCTCAAAGTCTCTAGTAACGAAAGTTCATTACAGATGATTCAGCATACGTCATGGAGAATATATTTCAAATTCACTTTGAAGTTTTGTTTTTAGGTGGAATCGCTAGATTGTATTACCATCATTACCTTAAAAAATACTAATACACTTCAAAAAATTTCAGTTGGAGAAGTAGATATGCAGGCGACAGTAGAGGAATCCACAGCTCCTGGAGTACAAGTTGTTCACGTGATTAACTGCTGAGTATCGTTTTATTGAAGATCCTTTCTCAATGACTCTATTGATATGAGACTAACTGATGTGAAATTTGTGCCATTGTGTATAGTCATGATGGAACGTATAACGAGTTTAAAACAAGATCGATAGGAAACCAATGTGAGAACGGAAATGTATAACTAAACAGAAACCTTAGAGATTATACCATCGGATTTTGTTTTCTAAGCATAACGTTTCGAACATTTCCTTGGCGATCATCATCAGGTGATGAAGATTTTTATGTGTCATCAGACTGCCAGCTACAGTGTAAGGGAGATGTTTGCTGGCCTGTCTCCGTAGAGCTTGGTAGAACAACACAGGGTATGAGAAATTGGTTTCAAGCGTTGCCATATCCTGCTGCCGGTCGGAAACTATACTGGGTGATATTCTGATATATTAGCGCTAAAGCCACGTACAAGTAAGACGGAAGCTTAAAAAAGATTTTCCACTTAAAGATGGTAAAAAATAATTGTAAATGCCTAATTGGCTCAAAAGAAGAAGCGATAATCATTTACATTTGACGTGCAATTCTTGTGTTAGCTGTTACGCGAATCAGTTATGTCATTGAAATGCTATTGTAAAAACATTTGTCTTAGTAAGCTTCATCCTCTTTTAAAATCACCCCGTTGGCACTGTGATAGTGTCCGGTGATGAGTCAGGGTTAGCTGGTTTAAGGGTGCTGGTGGAGGAGAAAATACTTGACTGGCAGGATAGGGGAGATGGTAGCGCACAATTCCTAATCAATAGATTGCGTACTAAGTCCAGAGTTAAATCCCAAACCTCTCCCCATCGCGTAAGGAACGAGGGAATCCGGCACTGTTGCTGGTGATTGGTGTTTCAAATAGGGACGTTAAGCCTACCGGCACCTTAAGGTGACTTTCGGAAGAGTAGACCTCATAGAATATTATCCCTTAAGTTTCGTACCATCTGTTAAAGAATCAACCTTTTTTATACAGCCATGTCTTACCCCGTTGAATCTATTATAAAACGACATTTTATTTCTTCCATAAACATTTCCTCAAACACCGTATAATTGAACAGAACTTTTTCTGTGTCTATATGTCTAGTAAGCTGACTGTTTACGGCATTTATCTTCATTCGATTATGACCCTTCTAACCATATATTCTGTACAAATACCTCTGTAGTTGCTCATAACTCTTGTCGTTTTAATTCCAGTATATAACATCATGTCATCTGCAAGCAAAACAGGATTTTAAGGAAGCAATTTGCTGGACACCTGATTTAATCAGATGCTGATGTATTGCGGCGATGAAATGTAACGCTGCTACCTTTGTAAGCGGCAAACGCCTCCGATATTAGCGCTCAAACGCGTACGCACGCAATTGGCTGACGGAGAGTAAAGTGATATACACGTTAACAAGGCGGCTCTGATTAAATGAAGCAATTACCACGGCTGTGACGGACGCCCCTGTTCTCTCTGTGTAATTAACACGCTTGGCGAATAATTAATGCAGCGGTACCAAATAAGCTCACTTAAAAACACCGAGCTTTAAGACAGCTCAGTGTTACGCAATCACTGTTCGCAACTTCCATAACAGTCGTACAGTCGAGAAATACGACCGGTGAAAACTCGTTTCCTATTTGTAGGAGAACCTTTCCTTCGCTAAATCATACAAGGTGATTCAAGAGGTATAGTAAATATTAAAGGACGTGGTAGTACGAACAATGTAGAGTAAAAAAGTTCATATAAACATGTGTCCGGTTTCATTCATTTAAGAGATAAAGATGCAGGAATGTTATGCACCTTACCCCATTAGATTTTTGTGTGCCGTGGTGGTTGAAAAACGAATTGTACAAAGAAAAAGTAAACGCAACAGAAGAATTGTAAACACTACTACCCTCCTAAAGTACACCAAGATGTACTCAGAAGAGATACACTCATTGTTGCGAAGAGAGCTGCAAAATGTATTGAAGTCGATGTGGGATTTTCGAACATTTAATTTTGAAGTTTTGTAAAATATTCGTGTGTTTTTGCATGAATAAAGAACTTTTATAAGTTATTTGCGTGTTCTTGATCATTTTCTGAGGTGTATTTTATGCATATCATTCCAGCGCCTGTATCCCCAAAACGAATGGAAATAGGTCAAATGTTTATATAAACTTTTTTACTCAATATTTTTCATACCACCACCTTCTTCAGTATTAACTATTCTCCTTAATCAACCTGAATGCCATAACCGATTGATCAGATGGCATTTCTGACAATATTTCTTCCAATCTTCAACGGATTTTGTTTTGTTTTTAATCTCTCACGATAGCAATGATATTTCAGTTAAGAAGAAACGAATTCGTTATTTCCGCTGAAGTTTAAGGAAATCAGAACGTGATACTTGAGAATATAGTTTCAGAGCATGTATGAAAATAGCCTTATTAGCCTGAGACCTCGAAATGTATGTAACCTAATTGTCTTGTACTGGGAACCATTTTTAAATTTAAACTAAATCTACAAAGATCATCTGATGACATATTTTGACTTAGATGACTTATTTTGATAGCTCTCCTCGCTTCTGGCTCCTATATTATCTGCAAGAAAATGTTTATACTATCTTTTCTCGCCATTTTTTACTTTCTAACTTCCAAATACCCGTCTATCACGCTTTCATCAACAACTATCGCAAGTTAAGACGAACACTACTTCTATTTCACTAATTTCCACTCTGTATCAGAACTAATTACAAGTTTAATTCATGTGTAACATATTTGCCCGTCGCCATCATAAATTTTAGAATTTTCTGATTACAGTCCAACTTATTAATTCACGATTTATGCAGCTTCTCTGCAGTCGTATTCTCACGCCATCTTATTTTTTCTGTTATGTATCTTCATTATTGTCTTCATTATTTATTCCTTTATTTCTGCTCCAACGCCACCTGTTACTCTTTGCCTACAGAAATACTCGTAAAAAGGTATTAGTATCAAATACTTACAATTCATAAAACCACTAAATAAATACATTATTTTAAATTTATGATTATTAATATATAGGCGTGATGTATGAGCCCAACGTTAGCTCAGCTATTTAAGTGACAGACTTTCAATTTGTCACTGAATCTACCTTTATGTGGGTATACTGACATAATAAGATAGTTAAACTAGAGTTTTAAGTTGGAATTAGAATCACCAAGGATTCAAATCTACTTCACATGAAAAAAGCAAAGGTTTTCACAAAGCGAAGGAAAGTTTGTGTACCCGAAAAAATTTCCGGGTAATACCGGGATTCAAACTGAGCCAAGAATCCTAAACACCTATCTCCACCATTCAGTGGTGGTAAATTTATCTTTGCTAGATTTTCCGGATAGAGTTATTGCACATGATTATTTTAGATACTACATTTTGATATTTTTTTTAAATGGCATTCGGCTACTGAGGCCATACAGCCAGCTCAACGTGATTTGTTGCTATCAAGTATTGACACGAGGACACTACAACACAGACATGACATTCACAGACACAACACTAAACGCCCATGCCCTCGGCCGGACTCGAACCGGCGACCTTCGGTACGCGGAGCTAGCACTCTAGCCCCTACGCTACCGAGGCCGGCTACATTTTGACCTTACTATTGAAATAGAGAGGTCAAATAAATCCTCGTGCGTGGCGGAAATGTTTCCTTATCAGCTTTTGCTACCAGGAAAAGTATGATTCGCCACCGTCCGGTAGCTTCAGTATCTATTGCGCTTTCATAACATTTCAAGGTACAGGCGAGTGAGTCAACTTTTCTGAACAAGTGTTCCATTTATCTGCAAGTATCTGTACTGATAATCTCTAATGAAAAAGTAACATATATAATCATTAATGCAGCGAGGTATAACAAAACATTCAAATGCTTTTTGATTTGACGTTTGACTAAGCAAGTCTGCATACAGAGAATTTTGATATTACAAAAAATGGTTTATGTAATCCTATCAAACGAACAGTTTAAAATTGTCAGAATTGTATAAAAAGTATCCGAGCCTTTTTGCTGGGCCATTTCTATACGTGCATTAAGAGCGAGAAATTTACATAGCTACTACTTAGAGGTCTTCTGCCTTGCGAAGAAGAATTGAAAATCACGAGTCATATTTTGTTACAAATACTATTATTTCCGGTATCAATTATCAGTCTTTAATGCAAAATGCGGCAACCTAACGCAATAAAATTGAAATTAAAATTTTATTGCCCTTCAATCGTCATCAATAATTCTCATCAGAACAATATTAAGGTAAAGGCAGTCACTGTCTAGGCCACTGAGAACCGTATGGATGTATTGTTGGAGATAGAGCTCTTAAGTGGCCTCTCTGACCTCGGCACTAGAATGGAAATAGTTGACGCTACACCTCAGTACTGTTACTACTTAAAAATAACTATCATGCCTCATCTGCTTCAACCTCAAGAACACGAGTGAGTGAAAATATATTCTAATTTCATTCAGTGCAGCAAATCAACAATCGCGTTCTGCCACATATTCTGCTGTATCTTTATGTGTATTTTCTATCAAACTTTACCCTTCCTTGCAAAGCTATCACTTGTGTATTGGCCTTACCTCATATATTATTCTCGCAGTTCATTCAAAGATGAAGAGGATACAAACCATTGGAGGCACCGTATTGAGAAGAAAACGGAACACAAGTATAGGTCTCGTACAGCTCTTTTGAACATGCTGGACATCATCTATTGTCAAGAGTATCAGATTAGCAACGGGGGAATATGGTTAGCAAAATGCACAGATTTGTAACATGCCATTTACACCTTTTAACTGTACGACTTTAAATGAGGCCCCCATTCCACCCAGTTATTAATTCTCCATTTTTAATCGCATCTCTTCAAATAGCACTACAGTTACGATGGAATATAGTCGTTTTACGCATATACGAATACGAAATATTGTCGCCGTAACTGGTTGCAAGTAAGTTAGGAATAACTTATAACTGGGAATGGAAACGTAACGTAATACACATATGCGTGAAAACGAAGATAAAGGTTAACCTTGAGTCAAATTCCATTCTGCGTCAACGATTGTCCTTAAGTAATTCAGAATGTCGAGTGTATAACAGTGTTGATCAGCAGAAAAAAGAGCGGTTAGGTGGCTCAGTGGTTAAGGTGTCTGACTGAGGATCGAAAGGTCCCGGGTTCGAATCCTTGTCTTGGCGGCGATTTTCAGATCATTGATCCGACCTTCACCCCTGAACAGCTTGCTGTGTAATGTGAAGTACTCCAGAATGCTTCCGTGGTTTGGATTCCGCGTTAAACTGTATGTACGCTGAACCCGGTAGGATTGCCGGGTTAGGTTAAGGCGGCTGCGACGGGGCCGGAATCCGCAGCCAGTAGAAACTCTGTCACCAGGTCATTACGAACACACGGAATTATTATTATTGTTATTAGCGGAAAAAATGTGCTACCCTAAAGTGGGTTTTGAAATGATTACTCTATAAATTAAGCGCCAAACGAATGTATGACGACAATACTGTGGTGGTCAGCGTCCTTATACATAGGAACCTTTACAATTGGCCGAATGGTGACACATACTCCTTTTGTGGTTTCAGCCGAAGTCGAGAAACAGAATAAATGTGTTGTATGGTGCTCAGCAGATTGGTTGATTTGACTCTCTCTTACTAGTCAATATTATATAGTTGTTGCAGTGGAACGATACCCTTAAGTACGCTTAGTTTGTTCCATCTTTTATTTTAAATGTATTGCTTAAATGTTCGTATCGACCGATCTTTTTATCAGAATATGGCACTTTTAGCAGCGATAGGCCTGCCTTGTGTTCGAAGTTTCCAAACAGCCAGGCATTTTGATATATCGAGCGGCTATGATCCGTTAACGGGAAGAGTAATTAGAAAACATTGAGCTACAATTGTATATTGACCGATATGGACGCGTGTTGGTTACTAGTCGTTTTTTTTTTTTAAATGGCATTCGGCCATGTTAGCCATTAAGCCAGCTCAATGTGTTTTTTCGTTTTTACAGTGTATAGATTTCATCCAAGTGTGATTGTTTTTCTCTCTTTTGTAAGGACGACACAAGACGAACACAACACTTAATTAAAACCACCCATGCCCTCAGCCGGACTCGAACCGGCGACCCCTGCAACGCTAAGCAAGCACGCTACCCCTACGCTGCCGGGGTCGGCTAGTCGAACATTAGAAATGCAGTAGCATATAGGTTCAGATACCTCCTACCAGGGGGAAGGGGGAGAAGATATGTCAAGGGTGCTGCGTAACTTCAGGCGTCCGTGTAGTTTTACAGCGTCGAAAGTACCATGTCTCCACCGCCCCTTAGGACCGAAAATCTTTATTCTACTATCATATACTTACCGAGTTTCCTTTGAGATGTCATTGTTAGTACTAAGAAAACGTATCTCTGAAAACGTAAAATAGAGACAGATCTCTGTAATTACTCAATGTAGTACTTCAAGAGCAATCTTTGGAAATAAAAAATGTTGCTGCTGCCAAATAATATTTTAATAAAGTGGATAATTCAAGGTTTTGGATCAAGTATTATAAAGTGTATCCCAGCATATCATAGCATACGCCGAGATTATATTTTTTTTTCAAGCACTTATTTGTTCGAAAGAAAACGTTCAGATTTTGTAATAAAAACAAAGTATGAAAGCAAATTCGGTTATTTACCAATGATTTACGTTGTTCCCTTAATAGTATCCATCCAACAATAGGGTATCTTGTAAAAGGAAGTGCAACCTCATCCTTCAAACCGATTTATTGTTTTCAGTAAATTCACAATTTTCAATAAAAAATTACATTTCATTCCATACTTTTTTCTTACCTTTTTAATAGTTTTGTGGTTGGGTGATGGGCTATAGTAATTTTTCTTTTGATGGAAGGGGGGGAGGGCGTGGTATTTTTTTTTTTTTTTGTGAACCTCTGCAGTTGCGTCAAGACTTGGAATACAGCATAGGAGATGGGTGTAGGCGATAAAATACAGTACCTGTTAAATAGCAACCTGCCATTGACGACAGGCGCTGATCTAGGCAGATATCTGAAATAGCAAATAACAATACCAGTTTGTGAGTGATTTTTAAAGAGCTTCTCTTTTCCTCAGCGAACGTGATACATAAAACATTTGAAGATTCGGAGGTCATGGTGGGAAAGTAAAAAATAAAATAGAATAAATGCAATTTGATCGTGGTCATGCACACTTATACCAACTACAGCTTTCTAACAATATGACGGCAAGGTCATTTTTAACAAGTGTAGATGATTGTGGTGACAATCTTTGAGTATTGTGTAAACGAAGGGAGAATGGAACCAGGGGCCGGACAATCCAGGCCTACTCTTCCGGTTACTTGTAGGTCCTCCATCTGTCTCGCGCATATTTCTAATACGCGATATAATTTTCCAAAACTTTTTCACTACATGCTGGCATTACTAGTCAAGATGTTGACACTCCTGTAAGCTTCAAAAACAACAAACCAAAGATGGCTTCCCACGACCCGTGTATCTGCCGGCCGCGCTGGTCAGGATGTCAATGGCGCCCCGTAAGAAGGATGCCGCCTCTGCTGGCAGGGATGGCGCGCCTCTATCCGTCACCTAGAAGGTAAACATCAAACGCCCGGCTAGCTGAAACGACAATAGGCAACGTAGTTATGAGATGGCTGGGAGGTGGTGAGGGCTAGCATGTGGTGCGTGCTGATCCGTCCAATTCGGCTGCTTGGCGTGGCTTACAAAACCATGGGTCATGGGAAGCCACCACAACACAAACCAAATTGTCTGCTTCAGTCTCTGTAAATAAGTTATCATTTCATTTATCAAATATAATAAGGTGTGACTTCAGATGAAGTTATATCAAGGTATGTGCTAAATGTAAATGAAAAATATCAGAAATCAAATCTTATTTCTCAATTGCGTTTTATTTGTGACGAGACACTTTATCCACATTTACCGAAATCGATAAATGAGGTATCATTTTAAAGATTAAGGTCTCGGCTTTAGTAACTTCATAAATTGAGAAAGGAAGTTTTAGGAATTCTGTCATTAAAGAGAGAAGGTATTAACTATTAAGGTCATGCGTATTAGACAGTTGAGAGTCAAGCTGCTCGGCAAAGCTGGCTTCTAGTTAGATAGTAGCATCGTATATCACGGAGATATCGGTAAACTGTGTGTGTTTTCTACAGTAACAAGCTGTTAGGATATTTCTTATCGGTTAAGGTAATATCTAGGTTTTGATATACAGTTCCTATGTAAACATTTTACTCGCGAAATTTTCGCAAGGTCTATTATAACTTACCGCTAGATAGCAGCACCACATATCACTGAAATATCCGTATGCTGCGTGTGTTTTGTTCAGCTTAGTTATATTGAGATTTGTGACAGTTTGCCTTCCGGGAAGGAATAACCTCAAGTGTTTACGTCTAAGGAGTGGGCTGAAGGATAGCATATATAAGGTGAGATAAAGATATTGCTACAAATGAGCCGATTCTTCTTTCAACTACTCCTTCTTAAGGCGCCTTCTCTTATCACAGGTTGGCGGCCTAGACGTGACACTGCAGTATGGAAAGGCTCTTCTGGCGTGCAGTTGTACCATCTTCTAACGTCCTTCAGCCACGAATTCCTTCACCTTCCAACAGATCTTTTCCCCTGTATCTTTCCTTCATTGATGGGTTGCAAGAGCCGGTACCTCTCGCCTCTCATGATGTGTCCTAGATTTTGAATTTTTCTTTGCTTTATAATGTGCAGCAGTTCTTTTTGTTTCTCCATCCGATGGAGTATTTTTTTGTTTGAGATTGTCAGTACCCAATGTATGCGTTAGAGACGACGACGATACAAATACATTTCAAAAGCATCAATTCTTTTATCTAGAATTTGGTCTGGAGTCCAGCTTTCACATCCATAGAGGAATGTGGAGAACACGTAGCAACGAATTATTCGCATTCTCAGTTGCAGTCTAAGATCCTATATTATGAATAAAATTCATGTTAATAAATTGTCTCCCGGCCTGTTATATTCTAGATTTGATAATTTCTTGCTTCACACTGCTCATCCAACACAGATCCCAAATATTTGCAGGAGGATACTTGTTCGGTGTTATTGTCGTTTATTTATAGGATTACCTGGATTTTTCTATTATACGAGACTACAACTTTGATCTTAGAATGGTTGAGAAGGAGGCAACACTCTTCACTGTGTTTTGCTAAATTGTCCACCATGCGTTGGAACGCAGTTATATCACTAACTATGAGAACAGTATCATCTAAATACCTGATCATTTATAATAATTCCCTGTTTCCTTTCTTCGACACTTCCCTGAAAATTACCTCAGCATAAATTTTGAACAAGAGAGGTGGTAGTACACATCCCTGGCGAACACCTTTTTTGATTGCAGTCGCTTCTGATGTTTCTCTCTATTCATTGTATTTTATTCCAGAAAGTTTCGCACGGGTCATCTAGCATTAATGTAACAAAATTTCCTTTCAGAATAGGCACTAATGACATTTTGAACTCATAATCAATTAGCGTTGATGTCATATCCAGAATTACGTATTTCGTGCACGAGTTCTGGGAAATATAATCCGCTTCTAGATTGTTCTAACCGGCTACCAAATGACTTTCCACGAATGATAAACTTTGGGGCCGTATTTCGCGCTGCACTTTACGTGAGCTCTCTAAATTAGATCCTCGTGTTGCACGCGTAGACGAGCGCCCTGCCCTCTGTCGGCAAGCCGATGTACTGTAGACCAGCGCAATAACGACGTGTCCACGTAATAAGCGATGTTAATTAATTAATATTAGCTTCCGCCCTTAGACAAACGTGATTAATAATTCCTCACTTCCCGCTCACAAACGAAGCAGCCAGTCAACGACCTAATCAAGCCCTCACACGCAATTAATTTAGCAAAAATTGTTTTAATAAAACGTAGCGGCCTTCTTGTGGCCCGCATGTGCAATTCTCTTGTTTCGTTTGCTCGCACTTTATTTCTTTCCTCGTACTATAAACTGTAGTTGGAAGTTATTTCCATGTTTCTTTTGTGCAAAACAGGCTTACCAGCTGTAAGATATAGAATTTCGTATCTAAGGCTATAATTAGTTAATGTTAAAAATAGAGGTTACCGTAAAGAAAAATTCTGTTCAGAATTCGTTGCTGACCGAGACACAGCGGGACTGGCATTCATGAGGACTTGGGTTCAAATCCGCTTCCCACCATCAAAGTTTCGGTTTGTCGTCCTCGGTAGCGTAGGGGCTAGAGTGCTAGCTCGGCGTGCCGAAGGTCGCCGGTTTGAATCCGGCCACGGGCATGGATGTTAAGTGGTGTGTGAATGTCCTGTCCGTCCTGTGGTGTCCGTTCTTACAAGAAACAATATATAAACACTGGATGACGACTGACTCACTGGAAGTTATAATAATCACATTGAGCTGGCTGGATGGCCTTAGCTGCCGAAAGGCATAAAAAAATGTTTCGGTTTACCGTAGTTTCGCGAAATCCCACCAACTAAATGCCAGGATAGCTCATTCAAAAGGCCATTGCCGAATTCCTTCCTGCTTGTTGTCCCAATTTCTTTTCCGCCTTGTAGGGGTTCTTTCCCTACGGTGATATGATTTAACTTTAGAAGCATAGTAAATCTTAATTATCACCTCTTTTGTATCATTAATTGAAAGGCTTGAATTTGATAGGTACTCTAAATTTAATATAATGCAAAAACTTTGATTATTTTCCAGGATCACAGGTAAATTACCACAATGAGATATTTATTGATGATCGCTGGCAATTACATGCATGGGCGAATTTAACGTTAAACATAACATACATACGTGGTATATATGGAAAAGCAACGCCCAAAGCTACAACAAGCCATTTATGCAAACAAAATAATGATGAACTTTACGTTAAATCCAACTTAAATAATCAATACAAAAATTACATTAACAAACAATATTAAAGTTGCATCATAATAACCTCGTGACAACAGAATCCAATTCGGTTTGGGTTATGATGCTAATACGTCAGGCGCCACAAATGGTTCTTAGATGCCATTTCAAAAGAAATTGAAAAATAGTACATGGTTTTGAATGAATACATCTGGTTCCAAACGATTATGTCTTTACAGCCTCTAATGACCTTGATGTTGAAGAGGAGTAAAGACCCATTCTTCCCCCCCCCCCCCAAAAAAAAATAGAACATTGGACTAACAATCAAATACCTTGAGAATTGTTACCTCGGCACTGGTGTATTCAATAACAGTAAACAGCATCAGTCTGGCAGAAAATCCAGAAAGCCATAAACGATAAGGATAACAGTTGGAACACTTTAGTCAACACTAAATCAATAGTTGAATGTTCTAACTTTATTCAATGTGAGACAACAAGAAATTGTTGAATTATGGTCTTAATACAACGATCCTCGAGTCTCGAAATCACCCCATATTTAATAACCTCCATCCACAGCGCTCTAAACCAAGGAATCGTATTTGGAGCAAGGAGAAAGGATATTTTTAAAATCGTTCTCGTAGAAGGAAAAACCTTTGAGCAGGCACTAACTAATTACCTTAAAAAACTGCTGCCAGGCATCCAGCTTCCAGGGAACATCTGGTGAAAAGTGATCCGTGTAAAAAAGGGCTACGGTTGCTTGCTTCAAGCAGGAAGATTCTCAGACCCAACAGACTGGGGCCGCATGGCATTTCTTTTTTTTAAAAAATTCCTTATGCATGTATACACGCGCAAGAAATTAAACCTTCATGGTTCAAACAGCCTTTTTCCAGAGTATTCTATTGTATTTCCAGATTCTGCAATCTTATATATAGATATACATATATATTAATGGACGTGTGTTTCCCTATATTTCACTTTTCAGCCACCACTACCCAGCACAGATCACTGGTGTTTGTGTGTGGTAGTAGCATGGAGTTTCCTGTCGTGCACAACGTTGGCCGAATGCCGATAGCTGTGGGGAAGAGAGAGATACATATGATGGTTAAAAACGGTCGATGCAGGGCATTTTCATATTTCGACCAAAGACTTGTGTATCCTTATACTTCCCTTTCCTGCCATAACTACATAGGATAGATCATCGATGTTTGTGTGTGGTAATAACATTGAATCTCCAATCGTGCACTATGGTGGTTAGATGCCGGTAGCTATGGAGGTGTGCGAGATATGGTGGTTGAAAGTGGTCGACCTGCGCCACTTTCATATTTCTACCAAAGACATACGGTATATATCGTGGTGTATCACTTTTCAACCAAAACTATCTAGCGCAGATCACTAGTGTTTGTGTATGGCAGTAGCATAGAGTCACCCATCGATCATAACGTTGGCCGAATTTCGGTAACTGTGGGAGTGTGCGAGGTATGGTGGTTGAAAGTGGCCGATCAAGGATATTTTCGTATTTCAAGCAAAGACATGTGTCTCCGTATATGTCACTTTGCTGCCACAACTACATAGCATAGACCATTGGTGTTTGTGTGTGGTAGTAGTATCGTGTATTCCATCGTGCGCTATGGTGGTTAGATGCCGGTAGCTATGGGGGTGTGGGAGATATGGTGGTTGAAATTGGTCGACCTGTGGCTCTTTCATATTTCTACCAAAGACGTATGTGTCATAGTGTATCACTTTCATCCAAAACTATCTAGCGCAGATCACTGGTGTTTGTGTGTGGTAGTAGCACAAAGTCACCCAATGACCACAACGTTTGCCGAATTTCGGTAACTGTGAGAGTGTGGGAGATATGGTGGTTGAAAGTGGTCGATCAAAGATATCTTCTTATTTCGACCAAAGACATGTACGTCCGTATATTTTACTTTGCTGCCTGAACTACATAGCGCAGATGACTGGCGTTTGTGTGTGGTAATAGCATCGAGTCTCCCATCCTACACTATGGTTGTTAGATGTCGGTAGTGGTCAATCCAAATTCTTTACAAACACGAACGAAGTCGTGGGCACCAAGCAGTCTGAAAATGAAATTAATTTCGTTATTCCTAGCTAGACGTAGAATTTTGGGTAATAACTAAAATAATTTTTTTATCAGTTAAAATAGCTGGTTCCCCTCTGCGAATTCTAAAATGTTCGCAAGAATATGATAGTTTTTATTGCAGGCGCATTAATACATTCAGTGTGTTGTGAAATAAACGTGAATCCATACTTCTTTTCTTACTATGTCAGCGATCAGAGAATGTAAGGAAACCATCTGCATCGAACAAATATAGATAAACAAAAGGAAACTAATAAACAAACAAACAAAAACGAAAGTCACTAGTGCGTGTATTAGTATGTAATAATGGCAACGCCTTCGAATGTAAATATACCTTCTGACATCGTCAGTTGATTTTCAGTGAGTACTAAAGTAATTTAAACTTTAACATTTTTGATACAGGTTAGGAATACTCACGAAACACATATGTTCACACTTATACATACATATATCCATAGAAACCGGAACGCGAACTAATTCAGTACGATGTAGCGAATACTTACTGTTTAACATGAGCTGAAGTTACAGCGGATACTATCGTAGCTACTTGCGCCAAAGTATCGTTAAGTGTGCTTACAAACTTAATGCATAATGCTATCAAATTTTTCTCTACCGAGCCCAAAGAAGCTGCACTCAAAAAAAAATCATCCAATATATTGTTGTTAATTTTTCCATTAGCGAGCGTCCTAAACCAACATTGATTGATCTAGGTAAGAAGAGGGACCGGTAGAAAGCTACACTGGTTTATGTGGGGGAGAGGGATCCGAACCTATCGAACGTGGTGGGTGAGCGGTTAAAACTCTGGCGTCGCATTCGGGGGGACTCCAGTTTGAATCCCCGTCAGGGCATCCAGATTAGGTTTTCCATGGTTTCCCCAAATCACTCCAGGCGAATACCGGGATGCCTTCTTTAAAAAGGCCATGACCGAAATCCTTCCAGTTCCTTGTACCCAGTCCCTTCCCGCCTCTAATGACCTCGACGCCGACAAGGCGTAAAGACGTAAGTTAAAAAAAATGGAAGCTTTTCATACATATTATTTGTCGCAGTTAAAATAACGTACATAACACACAACAGCATGTGGATATTTATTTCCGTCATTTAATTATCTCCGTATGTAATTTGAATATCCTATATACTGACAATTGACTGGAGAAGAAACTTACAGACACCTAGCTAAGGTGTTTTCACAATGCCTCGAAGAGAGAAAATATCCCATCCAGCTGGAACAAAGCAATGATTGTGTTGCTATACAAAAAGGGCAGTCGTTACAATATTAAAAACTACCGCCCCATCAGCCTTCTTCCTGTCATATACAAAGTGTTTACAAAGGTCATCAATAACCGCATCAGTTCCACCTTGGACACAGCGCAACCAATTGAACAGGCTGGTTTTAGGTCAGGATTCAGCACAGTAGATCACATCCAAGTCATCAACGAAGTAATAAGTCGAGCAAATGAATACCAGATGCCCCTCTGTTTGGCCTTTATCGATTTTGAAAAAGCTTTTGATTCAGTCCATCACTCTGCAATCATGCAAGCCCTTTTAGAACAAGGAGTGAATCCCGGCTATATTGACTTACTGTACAACATCTACACCACTTCCACTGCTTTTGTCAACATCGCTGAAGTCACCAAAGAGTTCCCAGTAGAAAGAGGGGTAAAACAAGGAGACTCTATATCCCCCAAGCTATTCACATCAGTCCTAGAGTCGGCAATGTCAAAAATCCAATGGCAAAACCGAGGTTTGAGAATAAATGGAAGAAATCTCAACAACTTAAGATTCGCTGATGATATAGTTTTACTCTCAAACAGTCTGGAAGAGCTCAAAGAACTGATAAATGAACTAGAGACAGCGTGCAGTGAAGTGGGCCTTAAAATAAATATATCAAAAAGCAAAATCATGCAAAACAAATGGGCAGAAAAAGATAAAGACAAGGCGGACATGAAAGATTCTGGTATTGAGTTCGTAGATCAGTACATCTATCTTGGCCAAGTGATCAATATGAATGGTGACTCAAAAGATAAAGACAAGGCGGACATGAAAGATTCTGGTATTGAGTTCGTAGATCAGTACATCTATCTTGGCCAAGTGATCAATATGAATGGTGACTCAAAGCCTGAGATCTACAGACGGATAAAGCTGGGCTGGAGAGCATATGGAAGAAATTCCATAGTTTTTAAATCGAACATGCCAATACATCTTAAAAAACAGGTATTTGAACAATGTGTATTACCGGTCCTAACATATGCCTGCCAGACTTGGACCCTAAATAGTCACACGAAGCAAAAACTGAGAACTGCCCAGCGAAGTATGGAAAGAGCAATGCTAGGGTTTACAAGAAGAGACAGGAAAAGGGCTGTGCACATCCGTTCAATAACTAAAGTAACTGACATCTTAAAAAGAGTCATGACCCAAAAATGGCAATGGGCCGGTCATGTTGCTCGCAAAAGAGATGAAAGATGGACTACGGTAGTGCTGGACTGGATACCGAGAAACCTGAAAAGAGCAAGAGGAAGACCCCCGGATCGCTGGGATAAGGATATACGTCGAGTTACAGGCGTGAACTGGAAGAGGGCGGCTCAGGATCGATCGGCCTGGAAAGAACTACAGCAACACTATGTAGAATTAAATTCTAATATATAGCTCATTAGGCTTAAAGAGGCTACATCCTGAAAAAAGGATTGATATAGCTGCAATAATAATAATAATAAAATATACTGACAGTGACGCGCATGAGTGTGACTTGAAGCCATAGTGCTGGCTTGCACGTTGCCGGCTCATTTGAACTAAACAACACGCGACGGCGCATTACTATTCGAAAAATATTAGACATGCCGTACCCAGACTCAAATTCGCTTAGAGATGTCAAGGCAATGACAGTATATATTGTTTTGATGGTTTAAAATAAAGCTATTTTGGTTAGGATAGTCCTCGTGGTACCACACCGCTCGCTGATAAAATAATTCTAATTTCGTTCTGTCATGTGAATTTCAGTGCAACTTCAATTATAATGCTCGCTGAAGCGTTAATTCAAGTTCAAAGTGGAATGTGAAATGGCGCTGTACAATAAACTTTGCGAGGCTTATCGAGAATGCTTTTCCAGCGAGTTTTCGTCATCCAATAAGTTATATGAAACTTTTAAGTATATAAAAAAATCATTTCCTGGTAGGAAGAAAGGTGACAGAATTGCAGCAAAAGAACAAAAATGCAGCTCTTCGTAGTTTTTTACGCGTCAGGTATAGTTTTTCCTGTTTTATCAATAAATTTACAATGATAAATGAGATAAGGAGAATATTTTTAGTAACACTTCAAGAAGAAAACGGTCGCTGACTGTACCATAGAAAGAGTAGCTGGTGTAAATATTTCATTCAGAACACTGAATATATAAAAGTACACAACGCAAATATCAGTTGTGTTCATTATATACGCAATAATTTTAACGATAGTCTGTTAAGAGAAAACAGTAAAAATGTTCTCCGAAATTTATGTGGAAAAAAGCTACGTGCAACACAGGGGGAGGGAAGGGGAAGAAGTCGAGGTAAAAGTCACGTGAGGCTACGTGGAGGGGGGAAGCAGGGGGTTCAAATGAACCTTAAATAGAGCCACGTAGCTAATCCGCCTCTCTGCTTGTAGACATGTATTTATGTTGTGTTCAGTATTTAGGCTAGTTTGTTTTTATTTGTAACTAGGCTCTAAGCTCGTCAAAAATGACGGGTGAAAGGAATGCTCCAGCAATTCATTTCTTTGCGGTTGCCTAAATAAATAGAATTGTTGTTTTTGTAATGCCCATGCTGTAATGTTGAATATATTTCGGTTATACTTTACAAAACGATACAGTTGGATCTTCTAATGATTTAATGATGTCAGAATTAGGGAACCAACGATATTAAAAATAAACTGGAAATCAACAAATCTTTTGCTATACTGCGTGATATTATTCCTGGTCCAGGCCTTATTCAGCAAGATAAATACGGAAGTATATCCATCCGTATGAAGAAATAACTTCAGTAACTCGGCGATTATGAAAGAAGCTTAAATTATTTACAAAACTAAATTCATCACGAATTCTTCCGTAACAAGAATGTGTAAGTTTGCATTCTGGTCCTGCCTGCATTTCGACCTAACCAGAACTTCCACTAATATTTCTGTTCAAAAATCATAACTTCTATTACCCATGTACGAATACATTCACTGTATCGTGATCTAAATTTGACCCACTGGAGATATTTACCTGTGTCTGATATACTCACATCAACAATACAAAGCAACTGATAATTAATATATTAATTTAAACGCAATACATACTTTTATTTCAGTGATTACGCAATTAATTTCGAGTATACATTAACAGTGACTTAAATTATGTACATCGAATACAAATGTCTTGTAAAACCGTCAAAAATGACGTATTCAACGCTGTACTAAGGCAATTCGTTACTTCGCAACTAAATATAATTTTCATTAAATGACGCTAATAACCTTTAAAATGATGTAATATGAATATTTCTTAGCTTTCTGTATCAACGTTAACGCTGTACAGAGTGTAAGAAAAATCTATATCAAATAAATTTTAATTAAGAAAAAGCAACTAATAATTTATATATCGATTTTTAGAAGGAGTTTCATTTGGTGTTCTAGCAGCTCATTTACTCGCGGATACTTACCTACATAGACCTGCTCATAATTGCGCATATCCTAGAACAGTATCTCCGGTTTCTAATGAAAATACATACCGCCTCTTAACGTTATTTTAATCCTGTACGCTCAGACACGTTACGGCCTTGTGGAATGGGGTATCATCAGTGATATTTTTTATATACTGACGATGCCTCATGCTACTAGGGCGAAACGTGTCTGAGCGTATAGGAATAAAATAACAGTTGTTAAGAGACTTACAAATTTTTAACAAACAATTGCGGATTTTTTTAAACTGCTTAACGTCTCTTAACAGCGAGGTCTTAAGAGACGGTAAAGGATGGGGGGCAAGGAATGGGAAGGAATTCGGCCATGGCCTTTTGAAGGAAGCATCCCGGAATTTTCCTGGAGTGATTTGAGAAACCATGTAAAACCCAACTCTGGATGCCCGGACGGGGATTCGAACCGCCGTCCTTCCGAATACGAGGCCAGAACGACAACTGCGGAAGAATGGCCAATAAACAATTAAAAAATCTCTGGCCGTTGAAAGTTGGGCAGCGAAGGCGAGAAGCGTGACGTCATAGCGTGACGTCAGCGCGTGTTGCCACTGCGTACAGGACATCATGATCATAATTAGCATTTTATAGGTATCGATTCTTACGCCAAGTAATATATAAGACGAGGTACCAACAACTTGTGAAGTTCGCTCTTTTTGTATTTCATCAGAGATGGTGCCAGATACTTGCGGTTTGTCTACCGCGGAGGTGGGTGTCTCGGGAGGCGTGTTCGCAGCAGCAAACTTCATTAACAGCTGGTGAACGTAATGAAATCCCGCGCGCAGGGAGAGCGGTCCCTCCTCCTCCCGAGCTGTGTTTCATCACGCAACTCATCCGATGCCGCTTTAATTAATGCGAGAAGTGTCCGCGAGAGGCGGTTGTGACCCAGTTCGTTACTTCGGGGAGGCCTCGCTTAAACACAAAGCGGTTTACGAAAGTGGAGTCCGGCCATTAACAGGCACTCAGGTGCGCTAAAACTGACTCCTCGAATAATTTACTTCCGTCGTTAGGAAAACAGTGAAACGAACTGCACGTACGTCTGAGTTGCGCTGTTCGCCTGCCGACACGAATTTGTATGCGGACATGTGTACTGAGTTTTGCGATTTCCCTCGGTAGCAGCTCTCACTTAAAGCCGACGTGGAACAGAGGAATGGTAATTCTGCGGAAGAAGTTTTCAGAACCCAAACATTTCATACGTCTTCCCTTTTTAATTAGAATCATGAGCAGCATATCTTTAGAGCTTCAGCCATGAGTATTAAGCAAATTTTCTGTAAAATATTTGTTGTTCTATGTATAAGATAGATCTGAGGGACGTTTGAAACTATTTTTGGTAGTCACTCAGATTTTCCGATATTAATATTTAAATCTTATTTATAAAGAAGAGGGAAGATACCTTAAACTGGATATTTTAGGCCATTTCCTCAATTGCGAGTTAATAAATTTTTTTTCTATAAAGGTGAATAACACGCCAATGCAATTGAATGTTTGTTTTATTCTTTGTGTTGAATGAGTTTCACTTTATTTCCAGAGCATCATCAGCGACATCTGTTTGGTATTTGTACATTTAGTTAGTTACACTCGACTTAAAAAAACAAGTTGAAATTAAATTTTAACTTATATGTTACTATTTTATTTTGTCCTCATGGTCAGGGTTAGTTTATCTGTTTTTGTAGGATTCATTTTGGAATCTTCTGTCGATATGAAGCACTACACTGCACCGACCAGATTACACATTATCACTGTTTTTTACTGTCACTATCAAAACATGAGAAAGTAAACACCACGCCATATTTTCCAAGTCCATAGAGTCTGTGTTTGTAAATAATAGTGATAATGTGTAATCTGGTCGATGCAGTGTAGTGCTTCATATCGTCAGAAGATTCCAAAATGAATCCTACAAAAACAGAGAAGCTAACCCTGACCATGAGGACAAAATAAAATAGTAACATGTAAGTTGAAATTTAATTTCAACTTAACTTTATATTAAGTGGGTGCGCAGACTTCCGCGGTCGTTGGCGATGTTATCTCGGTTGTCCGGGCTTGTGATGGGCGAAACGTTAGATTTTCATAAATTGATGCGGTTCAACCCGGACAACCGAGTTAACTTTATATTGTTTTTTAAATAGAATGTAACTAACTAAATGTACAAATTCAAAACAGATGTCGCTGATGATGCTCTGGAAATAGAGTGAAACGCGTACGACACAAAGAATAAAACAAACATTCAATTGCATTGGCGTGTTATTCACCTTTGTAAAAAAAATTGAAGATACCTTTAGATCGCTTGATAACAGAGAGAGAGAGAGAGAGAGAGAGAGAGAGAAATATAACAGCTCACTTACCAAAGAATCCAGAAAACAACAGGGAGCTTAAATACATTTTCCGGTAACCCATTAGTCCTTTGAGAGGAAATATTTTTTATTCGGGATTTATGGAGCAGGAGAGGATTGGGGAGAGTGAATTTTTGAAGGAAATATTCCGGCATTCGCCTAAAGAGATTTCCGGAAAGCATGGAAAACCGAAATCTGGATGGCCTGACGGTGATTTGAACCTGCATCCTCTTAAATGCGAGGTCTGACTGTTACTAAACAAAGTTTGGTAAAAAATATTTGTTATAACACTAGTTATGCCGAAAATGCAAACCGAAAGATAGAAGAAAGATAAATATCTTGCCACATCTTCCACATGCCCAAAACCTCCAAAACCGAATTTTTCACTGTCGGAAGTAATTGATAAAAAAGCTGGGGATTTCTGAGTGGACTGTAGTTCGAGGAATAACTTGTTAAATTTTGTTCGAAAATGGGAAATGAAGGTATAATGTCGCTATCAAAGTATCGATGTGGTACATGCTTATAAAATTTCTTGCGGAGCAATTACGGAATGAAAACTATAATTTGACATTACAAATTTTGAGAAAATCATGTATACATCAAATAACTTGGCATATTTAGGAAAGGTTATGTTAAGCGATATAATATACGACTTTCGTTTCTAGCAAGGAGGTCTCTTTCTCAAACTTTGACTAACAGATCACGTTGAGATTCCACATCTATTTACTGGTACCCTGCAATTAAAAAAACCATTGGGTTGCTGTCCGAACTGAAATCGTTCTTTACTCTTTGCGTTATACTCTATAGCGAGATGAAGGAAGAAATATAAAATACAAGCAAGAGTATGGCTGGCTTCTTATATCCCCTGATCTTATTTGTTCTGCCACTATGACCCATATACGTGTTTTTTCTTTCTTTGTATGCGTGATGGATTTACTGCTGAGAAAGGTTTTTTTAACTCTGGGAGAATATGGAGACAAGGAATAGGGAGGAACTCTATGATTGCCTTTTGAAGGAACCATTCCGGCATTCATCTAGTATAATTTTGGTAAACCATGGAAAGCCGAAGTCTGAGTGGAAGGATTGAGATTTGAACAAGCGTCCTCCCCGCACGTTACTGTTCATCCATTAGACGCAGTAATAAGTTATTAGGGGTTATGTTTCACTACAATCGTAAATGATAAAAGATGTTGCTATCCAATGAAGGCTTCCGTGATACGAGTTGACGAATTCTAGGCTATTCGGGTAACACCACTCCTATTTCAAGTCTGTAACACTTTCCTAAGGACTGTGGAAATCAGTCAAGAAATACGTGGCCTAATCGTATTTTATTCATTTTAACCAAGTCCAATCGATGAGGATCATGAATTTTTTAAGTGTTTTATTCTCTGTCTCTTTTGAACATTCCTTGGCGTTACACAGAATTCAAGGTATTAATTTCCATTACTACCGATATTTCGTGTTTAGCGTATTCTTGCCGAAAGTTTAGTGTCATCACGGTACCAACATCCTGCTTCCCCGGCGCCTCTTCGCGGACTGAGCCCCGTGTCTGTTGGGCGTGTGGCCTACCCCGGGTTGCTATCGACCCTGAGTGGGCGACAGCGCAGTCTCGCGGCCGGGTAGTCAACCACAAAGGACGCCAAGCGTCCGGCAGTATGCACCAACCCACGCTGCGGTGCGCACGAGGGTGATGGGGCGGGATGACTAGTTATGTCAACCTCGAGAACAAAGAACTTCACGTGAAGCCCACTGCATCAATAAAGAACGTTTTCCACTTTTTTTTTTTGTGAACTGCCTTTAAATCTCTATTCATACTGAGAGTGTTTCCAGAAATTCCGACGGTAAAAAAATGTGTTCCACCTTATGATCTATCGTTTACGTCGTATGAGGTTTTTAATTGTCAGATACTCACCCATTACATCGTTATTTAGCACCCTTTCATGAAATTGCATTCTTGCTGATAACAGTGGATAGCTAGAAACCATGGAAAATGCTCTATAAACAAAAGGAAACACAAAACGCGATAGATAAAAGGGACGGGAGCAAACAAAAATTATACTAATTCTTCTTTTTTGAACTCTCCTTTAAGACTGCAACTTAACATTTATCTACGCCTGCGGGACACATTTTATCTCATATCAATAAATCCACTGGACCGCTAGATAATACTCTTTCGTGGTGGTTGTGGTCATATTCTCTTCTCTCACGAAACCATATTCCACTTAACAATACCTGTGTAATGCGATATCTTTCGACAAGTTCCTAACAATGTGTTATACATTTCTCTCTCTTGCAAATTCTTGTTAAAATCAAAAATACTACACATAATAACTACCCTCTCCGGCGCAAATTGTTTACTTCTTATTCATTACTACACCAACGAAAAAGGCAAATAGATTCTTACAATCTGTTCTACTAACAACCTTCGAGCATACAATACACTTTCACGACACAGATATCACTTATAAGCCATGAATAACCAAAATGGATTTAAAGGGAAATAAACCAGACGCTTAATATCTTTCATTTCATTCACGAATATTGTTATAAACATTGAGTGGTCTAGTAGCTCAGTGGTTAAGACTTGCTTTCGAAGTCCAGGGACACAGAGCCAGGTTAGTTAGTTATTATTATTTATATTAATATTTTTTTAAAAAAATAAGAATTCTGTTCGGTAATCTTAGATACACTTCTTTTTGTTTTACTTATGACTTTACGCGTCGTAGACGTCAAAGTCATTAGAGGAGGGATGGGACTGGGGACTAGGAACGGGAAGGGATTTGGCCATGGCCTTTTGGAGGAATCATCCTGGAATTCGCCTGTAGTAATTTGGGGAAACAATGGAAAACCAAAATCTGGATACCCGGACGGGGATTCGAACCGGCGTCCTACCGAGTGCGTGGCCAGAGCCTTAACCGCACATTAGTTGGATCTGGATGTTCCGTGGCTCGGTTTCTACGTTAAACAGAGGCGGAATGGGCAGCAAATTGAAACGCTGTCACCAGATCTCAAAGACCATGCGATACTTTACCTTACATTCAGATTTCAGTTTTCTATGATTTCCCCAAATCACTACAGGATAATATCGGGATGGTTCCTTCAAAAGGCCATAACAAATTCCTGTCCTTTCCTTGCTCACAGTACTTTCCCTCCTCTAATGACTTCGACGTCAACGAGGCGTAAAACCATAAAAAAAATTACTTCACTACACAGCCAGAGGACCAAATAATTTGTTATTCTAGGTGTTGACATGATTCTTCGCGTACGGGTGACACGAGCTAAACACAATTTTCCGTTAATTTTACCGGTTTAAGAAGCTTCAAAGCAGTATAACTTCTGATTGATGAGCTACAACCACACATTATGATCTCAGTGAACGGATACCTTCAACATACATCGGTTTCGTTGAAAAAACATAGTGTCTAATGGTTATGATGACCCAACACAGGGTTGTAGTTGAAACTAAACAAATCAGCAAATAATAGAGCTATAATTGTTAGAGTTCCAAGCTGATAAACTCAAATCGTATGCGGTTGGCGAGAATGTCTCACTATCAAACCAGTGAAACTGTCAAGGAATTCGCTGGATGGATCTTTATGATAATGAGGACACTAAATGAATTAATTAGTCTATATTTTATCCGTACGCTCTACAGGTGATTTTTTTTATCTTTCACCAAAGAACGATAATAAACACAAGTACTGAATGGATTTATGAGCTCATTGAAAGAACACGACCGATCACATACTTTCATCTCGCCGGTTTTATTTCTAAAAATCCTCATAACAAATCATGGATAGGCATCAACTTCGTCCAGAGATACTAAAGCACATTACAAAATTCCAGCGAATAAGAAACTGTTGTACTACTCTTAAAAGGAATCTTGCAACTCCTCAAAAACAATTACCACAACTATCTGCGGCTCGCTATCTCCACAAGTTTAAATAGTCGCTAGAGAAACATTGTGAAGACAATAAACGGTGCCGCCAGACGTTTCTCTAGCGTTAACAATCCCATTTTCAATCAAAATAATACTAAAACAAATTAAAACTTGTTCAAAATCACTTCCAATCATTAGGAAACAATTTGAAATGAATATTAATACTATTTACATGCATTTAGATATAAAAATAACGATATCAAACTCTTCAGATAGCTGAAAATATCCCTCCAGATTCCCTGGCTTGTACAACATCTATAAATACAAACATTGTACTAATATTTCATACATTATAGTACTTCTGATATTACAAAGTCTCTTTCCACAAAAAGCACACATGGAAAATACACATATTAACAACTAAACAACTTTCATCTCTCTGTACTTATTTGCTAAGATTAAAATTCGTAGAGAGCTGGGCTTGAGCGCTGTTACAATACCCATGAAACATTTTAGGTATGAGTTAAAATCGAGTTATTTCGCCCTCCTCTACATAGTGAATCTCAAAATCTGGATGGTAGGACGGGAATTTGAACCTGTGTCGTCCAGAATGCGAAGCTAGAGCTTTACCCCTCACCAACAACGTTCAATGGCAGAATAAGAAGCGTGGACCAACTAAGGACCTTTGGAAGGGACAGAGTTTCAGGTATTCCCTGCCAATCTGGTGTCTTTGCGATCCGTTTAAGCTTATAAACGCTATGAGATCGTAAGTTGTAGAGCACTGGGTGAATATACCATGCCTGCTGATCATTTCTTTTTAGAACTTGTTTCCTGCCGCTAATATTGGAAAAGTCGTTCCTTTACGGGATAAATGTGTTTGGTGCTGTGGTAATTTGCTGTCGGATCTGAAATTAAATCAACACTTTCTTCTTCTTGGCGCGTTCTCGTTTTCGCGATGTCCGTTTTACGTAATTCTTTCCGCATCTTGTTTCTACATTCAACAAATTAATAGCTATTGTTAATGTGGGCCATAGGCAATAAATTCTTCTCGTATGTAATATTTTTTTTTTGTAAGAGTTAGTCGCAACTAAGCATTATCTGTCCTAAACCAAGGAAGTGATGTTTTCTACGTTAATATATGGGCAAGTAAACTGAAATACAACTAGAAGTTAAGTTCTTATAGTTTTATAGCTAAATAAAATACAATAAGAGTTAAAATAGTTTTAGAGCTCTAAAGAGCTCATGTTTACATGAAAGTACGAAGTATGAACATTGTTCGCCACTCTCTAGCCAACTTCATTCAACACGATAAACTTTGTCTACTTGATGATAACTCAGGACATGGTGAATACTGAATTTGATGCACAGTAACAGAACGCGGTATCTCCCTTTATCACATTATATGTCTCACTCAATTTGATTGTTCGAAAATTCTCAATGTTTCTGTCTCTAGTAGCTTCTTCTAAACAATCCTTTTTTTACACTATGCTCGAAACTAATAATAAGATCTGTGTCAGGTCTGCCAACCTACGGGTAACAAGGAATTCTTGTAAACGAAGATATTAATGCCTATCTTTTAATTTTCTATTTTTACATAAAAAAGTAATATCAAACCACTAAACCACTTAATTTACGAATAATAATAATTCCGTGTGGTCGCAATGACATGGTGACAGGGTTTCTATTGGATGAACATTCCGCCCCTGTCTTAGCCGCCTTACGACGTTGTTATGACATGTACTTTATTACACAGCTTCTTAAGACGCTCTAAAAAGTCAAGATCAGTATACACTCCCGTTGGTTCCTTTAATGCAGATAAAGGAGTTGGCGTCGTGCAACCTGGTTCATGGCGTAGTGAGAATTACTTCATTACAACCGCTGAGAAATGTACCAAGGAAACCTCCGCTTTCTGCCAAGGTTGTAAGAGACCATTTTGCTGAATTCTTTAAAACGAATGGTGCAGTTGCATGGCAAAATAATTATTAAGACTGGTAATGTAAGTTTGTTTAGCTGAAATATGTATTAATGCTAAATATGAATAAATTAGCCATGGTACCCGGCATCGCGGGATTGTCTTTCACTGATTTATAACAGATTTACAATGAAAATAACGTTGGTAGAAATGAATTTAACTGTCAGACATTGATAAAAATATTGGAAACCATAAAAAGAATAGAATCCTATTAAATTGTTTCAGAAGTATTGTTTTTTTTTTTTTTTTTTTTTTTTTTTTAACTGCTTTACGTCTCTTTTTAACATCGAGGTCTTTAGAGACGGGAAAGGATGGGGGGCAAGGATGGGGGAAAGGAATGGGAAGGAATTCGGCCATGGCCTTTTGAAGGAAGCATCCCGGCATTTGCCTGGAGTGATTTGGGGAAACCATGGAAAACCCAAATCTGGATGCCTGGACGGGGATTCGAACCGCCGTCCACCCGAATGCGAGGCGAGAACGCTAACCGTTACACCGCCCCGCTCGGTAGAAGTATTCTTAACAGATTTATGTAATGTTGACTTACACTACTGTAGTGTAGTGTACAATCTGGCTTTAAAATATTTCAATTTCTGGCTAACCGCTAATTTTGGCAAAAAATTAATATATGTGTTAACACCAGTAAAATATCTCTCAAATTCAATAAATTTTTAAAAACAGTTGGCACTATCCTTCAATATCGAAATAAATACTGTTAGACTCATAAAAAATTGCTTCAAGGCTCACGAGTAGTATTCATTGAGAAATGTAAGTGAAAACAGAAACAAATGCGTACTGAAGATCAATTTTGATATTTCTAACCTGATTGTTCCTTGGAGCATATTGTGTACTAAGTTACGTGTAAATTGGTACACATAGTCTAGAATTATGCTGTGACACACAGAGGCTTCAAAAACTTCAGACGTTAAATCGTACACAAACTTTAAAAATGTATCATGTTTAAACCCTTCAAACACGCAAACTTTAAAAAAATATATATATAAGATGTACTTACCTCTGAAATCTTCGTTTTTTTCTGATTATATACAGCATCCAGAAATGTCGACATGGTACCAAAAAAAACGGCCAATCAGGCTTATAAATGTCGTCTGCACCACTGCCTGTTTTCATGGAGTCTTTAACTCTACTACGTAGCTTCCTACAAGTCGACATTAATTCTTTAATCGGGATGTTACCATCCTTTAATCTACTTTTAATTCTAGTTCACGCATCGTATAGATCGTTTCTGTTTTTATGCTCTGTGGTATTGGTGTTCCATATAGCTGGTTCGTCTTCGTATGCACTCAAAAATTCGAAAATCATTTCATTTGACCACTCCATATTTGTCACGCACAAGTCACAATACAAACGTACGGTCCGAAATGAACTGAAGTGACACATTCACTGGCACAGAGCACTTTACAGCAACAGAAGGGGTGCGCACCGCTGCTGCAAACCGATGGCAACAGCGCACCACTACGCACGTCTGTGATGTTTACCGTCACAGAGTGGGTAGCTGCGTCTCTTCCCCGCTAGCAGAGGCGGCCCTGTTCCCATGGCGTGTTGTTGAGTATCCGTCCCGTCCCGTCCCGCCTTCGTTACAAGACGTCGTGGGAACGCGGCTTTACGTAACCTGGTAGTCCTACCTGGTACCGGGGACCTACAGTTTAAGTGGATTCCAAACCATGGAAGCGTTATGAGGTACTTAACATTACACAGCAAGCTGTGCCAGAGGTGAAGGTTGGGTTAAGGGGACATGAAAATCCACACCGATACAGGGATTCGAACCGGGGAACTTTCGATCCCCTATCAGACACCTTAAACACTGAACCACCTGACCGCTCAGACAATTTACAAATACAGTAATGCCACAGAATGTCACAATAAGCGGGAACTTTTAAAATACGTAGTGGCGGCTATGTGCAGTTGGCAGCACTGTGTGACAGTGAACACCTTACAGAGACAGTCTTGCCAATTAATGATCATGGATCAATGGAACCGTGCTTTTACCATTAAAATGTTTTATAAAACCAATGATAGTTTTAAAGTTGCGCAGAGAGAGTTCGACGGTATTACAATTTTGAGCTTCATGGTGAAGCTCCATAGAAACACGCAACACAAATATTAATCACAAATTTTGAGGAGACTGGATCAGCTCTGAAAAATAAACCAGCAGGACTACCAGGAAGTACTAGTAGGCAACAGAAAACCGATGCTGTATGCGCTTCAGTCGTGCAGAGCACCTGGCGTACAATTCGTAAGCAAGCAGCGGTGCCAAGGTAGTCCGAATAAAGTGTTCACCGAATTCTCAATATCATCCCTACAAGCTGCAGATCGTATACGTTATAGGGAATATCTTCTGGTAGCTAATGTTCACACGTGAAAAACTGCCGAGTCGTACCGTTACCTTCGCCGATGGTTCCAACTAAACTATTGTCACTCATCGATGACTGAAAGCCTAAAGTAACGTCCTCTTTCTGGTCGGTCTCCCCGGTATGGTGAGAGGAGTTTCGTAGTGCATTAAACTAGCGGAGGAAATTCATAGACCGAGCGTGGTGGGTGAGTGGTACAGCTCTGGCCTCGCATTCAGGATGACGCGGGTTCGAATCCCCAACCAGTAATCCGTATCTGAGTTTTCCATGGTTTTCCCAAATCACCCCAAGCGAATTCGACAAGTGACCTCGAAGTCGACAAGATGTCAAGGGCCCCCCCCCCAAAAAAAATACAAATAGTGTAACTGTAGCATTTGATACTATTATAATAACTATCTTTGACGTTGCGTATGTAAATAGAAAATTCAGATAAAAATATGCTTTACTTTTTATGCTCAAGAATATCAAAAATAAATGTGACAGGAATTCATGCACGCTACGAACGTAGTCAACACGCTTAAATTACACGAATTCGGTTTCTGATTTGGTCAGAAAATTTACCTTTAGTGTACAATAGTCAAACACCTGCCTAATCGTTTAAACACAGGGTAGTATTTTCTGTTTTTTATGCTTGCTGTATTGATTACTAACTGTTATCTTAGGATTTACACACAAAGACATAGGTGTGTGAGCGAGTTTTTTGTTTTAATGTTTTGTATTTTTTTTTTGTTTTTTTTTTTATCAGGACACAATGATAGACGTCTAACAACAGAAAATTGGTAAATGTTATTGTTTAAGAAGTTTTATACCTCATAGCTACTGTCTTATCGCATGCGGTTATCCAGCTCCGTTTGATTTACTTTTTTCGAGTATTTAAAAACACAGTAATTAATAAAATAATTAAATTTAGCCAAAAGTATGTTTGAATTAAAGATACAAATATAGGAGCAAATTAAATACCCGTAATTTAAAAATGCAGTCAAAAAATATGAATATTATCCTATTGACAAGTAACAAATAAGACAACATAATCGCAGGTTAGCTACTATGGAAAGCCAAACTTCAATCAACAATTGGACAAAGAAGATATTGCAACGTCGAAAGTTGGTCGTTATGATGGCGTGTCTGTAGAAATCTCCTTCTGCCATTTTCAGTGATTTTACCAAACCGCAAAACAATATTCAATTGGCTTCATCTATCAAGCTCCTTACTAAGTATTTATCATCGCTTAGCTTTCTTTTACAGTTTCTAATAGCGCGAAATAAAATAGAATTGGCGTCTCATGTGATTATAACGGAATATCAATAAAAATATTGAATGAATGTTTACCTTCGTGTTACAATTTTATTTTGATCAGTTCAGACGCACCGGTATGATTGAGTTATCAACCGATACATTCGGTGTTTTTCCGTCGGGAACTGCATAATTTTTCTGGATAAAAGCTAACCTGCATATTAACACGGAATATAGACTACGTACACTAAAAAATGTCTTCCAAATTGGTTTAACCGTTCTGGAATGACTGAGCAAGAAAGTCTTTTATCAGCATTTTTTATAGCAGGAGGCACATTTTTTTCGATAAAAACGACTGTATATGTTATCTAAGGGTAATGAAAATTTGCGTTTCAAATTTTATACAAATTGGTTTCTTCTCCCTTTGAGCAACTGAACGAGAATCAAACGAACATTCAGATCTATAATACTAGTAAGGATAATTGCGTGAATGCTCGCAGCTGTTTTATTACAATAGCAAAATGACAGCCTAAATCTAAATTAGCACTGCTAAGTCCTATGTAATGTATTACACTGATTTAAATAACTGTAGAGATACAGGTAGTTGCTGAACTATCAACTTCAAAGGTAACATCAAGCTTCCTGCAAACTCTCGACAGACGAATTTTCCCCACAAATACGTGTTATTCTGAATTCGTAATTTTTTTATAAGTTGTAATGAAAGTAACAGTAATGTTTTTACGTTATTTTTTAGAACGTTTTTAGTGATTATTAAATTATTAGCCAAAATTAGAAAGAATTAACCAGGCATCGAAAACTCGACTACCATTTCAACCAATTATATAGTACCAAGAACTTTTCATTAAGGTCACCGCTATTTTTGGAAAGGCAGTTCGCGTTTACAAAAGGGTCAACTCTGATTTTTACAGGAAACATTTACTTTTACGGAGGTGATTGTATACTGTGATCCAGATCTGCAGCACACGGAAAATATGACGATTTTTCTGGAGTTATAAAAGACTAAACAAAATAACTTCCAAGCAAAATAGCTGGAAAACAGTTTTCATGCCCACGTAATTCTTACTGGAATAATAAAAGACTTCCTCAAAGGGTTTGGAATTTGTTTTCCTTCACGATTTGTGGAAGCTTTAAAAATATTATTCCTTCATTTTTCAGAAACTACCGAGCCAAAAATTCTTTTAAAATTAGGATTTTTCAGGAAAAAGTGATCTTTCTGAATTTTTCTCAAAGTAACTAAATGTGATTTTGATAAAATTGATATTTTAGCAGAAATTTTTATTTTGTAAAAAAATCATATGTATAATTCGATAGAGAATTTATTCAATCGGAAATCAAACATGTCATGAAAATACTTTTTTGTTGAATTTTTCAATATTTTCTATAAGACTCATAATAATATCTTTTAAATATTTTTTGGTTCAATTTATACAGGCCAATAGAAAAACAATTTCACAAAACTCTATTTAAAAATAAATTACTATTAATATTTCTTAAAAAATTATTACATTTTTTACTTAACTCAGTTTAATATACAGTCGTGTTCACAGGGCTAGTATGTTTAAATTCAACAAGTGTTTCTAGACTGCGCGATCAAAGAACATATTGCAAGCCAAAATTTCAACGGTACTTCAGCGGAGAACATAGTATGGACGCTAATGGATAATTATTATCAAGAATGATATACATTAAAAGACTAAGAAATTTGTTGTATGTTATTTACTATGCGTCATGTGTGAGAACGTTTTAGAGCACACACTCAACATTTAAATGAAAAAAAAAACTGCGTGGGGTGCTCTCTACATACTTTACGCAATAACTCTTCTACCTTTACAAACAGCTAGCGACAAAAAAATATAAGAAAAAAATATAAAATATAAATGAAAAAAATGCGTGGGGTGCTCTCTACATACTTTACACAATAACTCTTCTACCTTTACAAACAGCTAGCGACAAAAAAATATAAGACAACTGATATCTAGCATACCAAGCTTTTTTTTACATTAAAGCTAATTTTTTAATCAGTGACTTTATTCTTACTTTATGCTTATTCAAAAATTAATTTATGCTGAATTGTGGGACGTCCTATCGCTGTTAAACAAAATCTTTATATTTAAAGATTATTTTTAACCTTTCAGTTCACATTACTACAAAAGTATTAATATTATTTATTTTCCATATACAATATAACCCAGCACCTAGTATCTAATCTTGACCCTTATTTCCATTCTTTTACATGTATATGTGTTTATATCTTATATATATAAAACGTATTCACATATAAACAATGAATGCAAGAAAATTTTGATTCAAGTTCCAATTACTCTATTACTTCTAATGTTATTAAACAGAATGGATACCACAGCACTACTACATCTACTACTACTGCTATTGTCCCTAATATTACTACTAACATTACTACTACTACTACTACTACTACTACTAATACCACAAATACTACTAATTACCACCACCAATTGTCACTGCCGCACTTCGGTTCCACTAATGTTCATTTTTTGTTGGTGTTGATTGCGCTCCAAAGGTAGAGTCCCATGGAGCCGCCCAGGCCATCAAGAGTTGACCTCCTGGAATACCAAGATGGCCCCAGTTGTCGCTCAGAAGACGGTCTCTCTGGAGCACACTGAAGTTCCTCCGACGATTGATGTTGCTCATTGTCGTAGGATATCTTCTGTGTTGTGAAAGCCAGACTTCTAGCATCATTGTTCCCTCTGCAGTTGTTTCTGGAATTAGCTTCCTCTATCCCAGGGGTTTTAATTGTGTTCTCCTCTTCTGCTATCTGTGCCCATTGGTTTCGCTCGGCATTTTTCCGTTTTACAAATTCCACCTTCCAAATTTTTGAGGATAAATCAGCTGTCTCGTCCAGCAAATGCCACAAACTTTCGTCGCGTAGTATGTCTCCTACCTTGCAGCCGAGCTTGTTGGTGTTCTCTCAAACTGGCTGTTACATCAAATTCCCATACCATGTGCTCCGGCGTACTCTCTTCACCACATTCGCACTTGCTTGAGTCCACAATATTTCGACTTCGGAGGCAACTATTGTATGGCTCGTGACCTGTAATGTAGTGTACCAGTCCGGGAGAGGGTTGAAGGTACTTAAACTTTAACCTCTAATCTACGGATGGGAATATATCATATGCTCTTCGACCTGTTTCACTGTTGTTCCATTCCTGTTGCCATTCCGCCAATAGGAGCTTCCGAATGTGCATCTCCGATGTTGCTTCGCTGCCTACAATTTCTGGTACCTTATGTTGTTTCCCTTTTCTGAGCCAGTATATGGCACCCCGTATCCTTACTTCAAGGTCCAGTGGCCGTACACCAATGACAACGGTTAATGAATTTGTTGCCACGGTTCTGTATGCTCCTGTCAATCTTAAAAGTATTCCTCGTTGGACACGTCTGACTCGCTGTTTCAGTTTTATTTTTCTTAGATGCTTTGCTCACCCAATTGCTGAGTAGCCCACTAAAGAGGATAAAATTGCGTCATAGTATAGTCTTATTGTTTGGACTGGAACAGTGAATTTTCGTTGGCCGATATTTATGATTTTATTCGTGCTATTGTCTTCTCTAAGTGGGCTTCGAAGTATAAACGTTCATCCAATTGAATGCCTAAGTACCTGCACACTGGGTTTCTACAAATTGATTTACCGTCGATTCTTATAGCAGGTTTTCGAGTCAGCTTGCCCTTGAGCAACAAAAATGTTTTGTTTTTTTATGTGGTGCTAAACTCAGCCTGACTTTAATGCACCATTGGCTAAGGCAGTTAATTACTAGTTTATTATTATACTCAATATCTGCTCTTACTACAAAAGCTTGTTTTTAGTTTTTTAAACTATGGTTTTTTTTATCTTTTTGCTTGAGGCTTTACGCTTCGTCAACGTCCAGGTCACTAGAGGTGGGAAGGAACTGTGGCAAGGAACAGGAAGGAAGTCGGCCATGAACTCTTGAAGAACCTTCCCGGTGTTCATCTGGAGCGATTTCGGTAAACCACGGAAAAGCAGAAATCTTGTAGCCGTACAGGGATTCGTACCCGCGTCCTCCCTAATCGAGCTCGGTCCTTGAACTAAGATGCTTCATCCCGCTTGGCCAACCTGCCGGATTCAAATAGTGACACTATCAACAAAACTAGAGCAGGCGTGCGTTATGTGCTGCGTTACATTCAGATTTGTTACAAAAGATAAAAGCTAGATTCCCGGACTTCATTAATATAAATCAGTTGTCAATTAAACATTTTACATGGCAGTCAAATAAAACGATTATTAACACAATCGTGCCAATAATTTTTCTCCCTTTGATCACTTCCAAATGCATCAATCACATTGATACGCAGTACGAAAACATATACGGTCCACATGTTTAAAACTGAATGGCTATATGCTGTTTGAATCGAGACCGGTGGACGTCAGTATAACATAGCACGACAACTTCATACAATCTATAGGTTTCTGGACCTATATTTGATTTTTTAAATTAGCCTTTGGAGTAATAAAGACAGTACACATTTAATCCAGTAGTTTGTATGAGTACTCTGTTCTGATAGAAAAGCCAAATACAACACTTCCTTACGCCTTCCAATACAAGGGCCAAGAACGTGCACGAATAAATTCGCAGCCCAATGCTCTGGATATCATTTCATCTGTCCTTGTAGCCTAAAGACGTGAGAAGTAGAATTAATCAAATACAGTCAACGAAGAAAGTAGTTATTGCTTATAAATCAAAATATTCGGGTGGAAAGTACATCATCTGAGAGTTTATTTGTACAAACACTATGACACTTGTCTGTTACAAGTGACAAGAAAACGCTCAGTTCTTCTCTGTAGTTATTCGACATTCTGACTCAGTCGCTTGTCATACGAGATTTAGGATTTCCATGATTTCTCCAAATCACTGCAGGCGAATTCAGGGATGCTTCCTTCAAAAGGCCATGGCCAAATTCCTTCCCGTTCTTTATCCTCAGACCCATCCCGCCTCAAATAACCTCGACGTCGACGAGGCGTAAAGCCATAATTTAAAAAAATAGTCATCCGACTGCAGCATCCAACGTAAACACTCATAAGAATTTTATGCGATATCTTTTTTGGAATATTCATTGCAGTTCAACGAAATTCGATCTACTAACCGCGATTTAGATTCACGAATCGTTTCAGACATAACATGAATTTTTTTTTAAACTGCTTTACGTCTCTTTTTAATATCGAGGTCTCTAGAGACGGGAAAGGATGGGGGAAAGGAATGGGAAGGAATTCGGCCATGGCCTTTTGAAGGAAGCATCCCGGCATTTGCCTGGAGTGATTTGGGGAAACCATGGAAAACCCAAATCTGGATGCCCGGACGGGGATTCGAACCGCCGTCCTCCCGAATGCGAGGCGAGAACGCTAACCGTTACACCGCCATAACATGAAGTTGTTCCATCTGAGTAATGCAGGAACATTCCTGGTGATTCAGTCGTTGACAGCTGTTATGAATGGAGGTACTAATCCATGACAACTGCCTTGACAGTATGATTGGGATGGTTTCCGCTGATGTGAATGAGTTTGTGCGTGATATTGCGCTAATTATTGTGATGTGTGTGTACCCAGTGTAGTAAGTTCTTTGGTCTATGAAAGAATGGAAAGATGAAAAAACGAAGAGAGTGGAATCTGGAACCAGGCCCAATCTTCCAAAGTGATCCAACAAATTTAAAGATTCTATCGGAAGAACGAATCACGGTCAACAGTGCCATATGTCATCGTTCGATTAGCACTGTGAAATTTAAACCAGAGCAATTAAAAATCGTGTTCTGTCAGCTCCTCTAACATGCAGTTTCAATGAAGAACCTTTCTTCCTTCCCTCGAATCAGATATTTCCACCCAGTCGCCGGACACCATCATGGTGACATAACGACCTTGCTTTTGGCGCAGTATGATAGCAGAGACAGAGGTTCTCCGAGACGTGTTGGTTGGCATCCGAATGAAAATCGGTCACAGACGACTTGGCGTCGAACAACAGGCAAGGCCAGGAGACAGCCTTGGCTGCGAGCCAGCTGATAACGACCAGGGAGACCGCTCCAACCCAAGGCTGCCATGTGTCTGTACCACAGACAGCGAAGAGCCGAAGTCTCTTAATGCTGGCAAATGAGTATTGGACGACTCAAGCGAGGTATATGCTGCACAGCTATTAGTTGTTTTCAAACGAGTGCGACACGGGCGCTTTAGATTGTCTTTGTTTCTTCTTCTTCCGTCGTTATGCCCAACTGAAAAGCGCGAATGAACTTATTTAGCAGGTGTGTTTATAATATTTTCCCAAAATCTCTTCATCATCTCGTTAAGCTCTTTCCTACCTTCCTCCATCCAGGTGTTCCTTCGTGTAATATACTGCTTATTGGTAAATTGGTGGTTATTGACCATGTTACTAAATCTGTATCTACACTGTATGATATCATCTGTGATTCCGATTTCCTGGAGATCCTTTTCGATTTTAACCAGCCAATTGTTTTTCATTTTCATTGAAATGGTCAGGTTGAGAGCTCCTTTGGTTTGTCTGTTGTTATTCATTGTGATAATATGGTCAAAGAATTTAATTCGTCTTCTCTCGAATGTGTCTGAATTTTTTTCCGAAAGCTAATATAATTCGTGTGATATCCTTTTCATCCAAATTCCTCCTGTACAAACTGGGCCAAAGATTTTCCTTAAAATTTTCCTTTCTTGCTTTTTAATATCTTTAATCAATACTTCCAATAATCAGATGCGTATAACGCCTCTGGTTTGATTACAGTGTTATAATGTCTTAATTTTTCATTTCGGAATATTGACTTTTGTTGTATCTGTTCCAGGTGATTTTATAGACTTATTGTAATAGATGGCACTTTGTTTATTATATGTTAGTGTGAGATATTCCGCCTTACCACAAGGCGTGCGACTACAAATGAAGGCAAACGATTGCACCATAAATCTTTGTACTTTGCGCTTGATAGTACACTGGTATAGAGGTCACATGTAAACAAAGAAGCTCAATGAAATTCTGTTACAAATTCACCGTTCCCTTCACATCTCCAGTTAATGACTTTCCGCATTAACTGGCGCAATTGTATTCTTGTGGGTGGCCACTAGGCCCTTGTTCCAGGTTATCAATTTCTCCTGAAACTAGAATGTCTGAAAGGTGCAAGACTGCAAATACGTTTTTTAGCTTTAATCGATTTAGCAACACCGACCTTTATATAAAACATATTATTATTATTATTGGCATTTGTTTTTGATCAGCATTTAACAAACGTGGTTTCCATCTTGAACAAAGCTGTCTCGTATTTCGTTCTCGATGAAAAATATTTTTATAAGCTATCGGCCTCAGCTATGTCAGCTACCTTTATTGTGCAGCTTTCCGATGGTTTCATCTGCAGATCCAGTTTCGGTCGTCTTTTACTTGGATCGTCTTTTAGTGATGTATATAACTTTGTTTAAATTCAGCCGCCAATTTCTTCGTTGTCCAAAATGGAGGAGCATTTAAATTTACAATACACCAAAACATGCTCATTTATACAACATTTATTTTACCTAGTAGTATCGCTTTAATGTAGATCGTATAATTTTCTTCCGTTTACACACTGCGCCATTGGAAAATTAATTTTTAAATCGTTTTGTTGAATCACTTTAATTTCACGTAATTTATGGAAAATAACTCTTTCGTCTGTACTAAAATACTCCTCTTCATATTCCTTTACGTAAATCCATAACTTCAGAAAATTTTGTTTTTGGCATGGCGAAACTCACATATCCAATGCAGATCTAACACTGACTACTATTTACAAAAGTATTGTCGACAGTGAAACATTGATTGACGCGACTCGGCACAGGCATGCTGCTGTTGTTGCATTGTCGAGGCGGACGGAATTAACGTTTAGAGCAGTGTTTCCCAACCTTTTTTGGGTCATGTCCCACTTTTGACATTTTTATTTTGCCCCCCATACATAATTTTTAGTAAAAAAATTATTTGTTATTAAAGAAACTCATATAGGATGGTTTTTGAAAGAAAACATTTTAATTTCTATTGTCATAAAACACAGTAGGGCATAAGTAAAATTTAAAAAAAACTTATAATGAAATACTAAAATTCAAAAGATTTTTAATAAAGATTTATTATGGTAATTTAGTGTGATCCTTTTAAGAATTTGATTTTTTGCTATATTTTGTACCTGTATCTAGCATTGCATTTAAATAACCCGAAGAGAAAGCGGCGAAGTCATATCAAGTCAATTTCTAAATTGCCCCCCTGAAAAAACCAAATTGCCCCCCTGTGGGGCGTGGGCCCCACGTTGGGAAACACTGGTTTAGAGTGTGGCCCTAATGTATGGCTTTAATTGTTGACTGGTGAATTCTGACCAATTTAGTGACAGTTAGTTTTGTTCTTTCCTCCAGTGTAAAATAGGAGAACATTTCTTTATATTAATTTCTTCTCATCTTTAACTTTTAGCGAATCCGCGGTACTATAAAAAAAATTACCAGATTTGTCCTAAATATATGACTACATGACCATAAATATTTTCGTAATATGAATAAAACTAGGGAAAATGATTAATTTGACATTTGTATACTATATAACAAACATTTAAAACCAATAAGGAAATTTTAATGTGTTTAATTCAGTATTATAGCTCCAAAATACAGGAAAAAATTAGACTTAACATAAAGATCCAAACCCTAGTGATCAGTGCCCACGCCTAGCCTTTGCCTTGGTTGTGTTGTTCGCGTCATTATTGGCTCGCGAAGTGGTTATGTCTATGGTCAGTCTAATTGCTCCCTTGGATACGGCACGCGGTATGCAGGTTTCCGTTTGCATACTTGGGTTTACAATATACTGAATGCTGGATGCTGCCGGCTTCGTGTTTTTCAACTAAAATGTTTGAGAATGGTAATTCATCGTGTTCCTCTGATTCTGTAGTAAATTTAATTTTAGGATGAGCATTGTTCAGGTACTAGCGGAAATCTTTGATGTTTATATAAGATCGCAGTTATTCCCTTGAAGAAGCTACTTGTACATTGGTCAAAACTTCGAAATTTTAAACCACGTCGAGGCCCCGCAAATATTATGAAGCCATTTGGGTTTACCTAAGATGGCGATACTGATGTCACTAAAATTCGCCGAAATAAACAATGATGTAACCACATACCGCCAGATACTTGTAATTCCACATGGTAGCCAATCTCATACATGAAAAGAATCTTTAAACTAAGCTTTATTCAGGCCCTCCCAAATATTTCTGTATCAATCCACACCAGTATTGGTCCAGGTGAAGAAATTATTCTGTGTATAAGTAAATATCGCAATTTATTCGTGTGATCTAGCTATTTTTCTGTTGAATTTGTAGAACTGGTGTAGAACAAAGAATATATACGTTTTTTTTTTTAACTTTTTTGGTCCAGGTACCTTTTTAATCTAATAATAACAGTCTTCAATTAGAAGACTACAGTGGTGCCCAAATTTCAATTTGTAATGCTTGTTGCGTTTCGATAATGGCACGAGGAAATTATCAACAGTACTAATAACGCCCTGTTTGTAGTGTTATCGTTACATCCATGCGGACATAACGAATTTCAGTCTTAGCCTATGATGCGTTCGTTCAGCAACCGGCAGTGATGCGTTTAAAAGATATGAAGTAAGCAGACGATTGTGGAGCAACACCTTATTTTTAAATTTCTTACTAAAGAAGAGATGAAACTATCCAAAATTTGTAAGAGACTTTAAAGACATTTGGTGAGGAAATTGTGTCAAACTTAAGCGTCGTTAGGTATAGACAAATTTTCAAAGAAGGCGGTCGAGTCAAAAACAATGCGACAGAAAGAATTACGTACTGAAGGACTTAGTCAATTACTACGAACATACTGTAGCGTTGAATGATGAAAAATGAGGGCGACTATGTTAACGTTAATTTAAGAGATTTCTATGACATTGAATTTTAATTTCTGGACCTCTTACTGAACGTATGTTGAAATCTGTGATTCGAAACAGTGAATGCAAACATCAAATCAAAGTGCTTACCCGTGCGTTCATTGTATCACTGAATATACGTTACTAAGCAGTGTATATGGTAGGGGAAGCTATGCATTCCAATCACTTATCGATTTATCGAAGTACTTTACGCACTTTAATTAATTTTGACGTGCGCTTGTTTATATTATTTAGATTCTAGGCATACCGTTATTTTCGGTTACTTATCAAAATTTTGTAATTTTCCCTTTGAAGTCCCATGCGAACTAACGGTTATGGATTTTAATTCAAAATTTCGCTGCCAGTCGATGTTCAATAATGCTGTCAATTTTTCATCATAATGGCAATGTACTTCAAAGAGAATTTTCGGTGAAAATTAATAATTTAAACGAAAAACTTTTGAGGCAAACTTTGTTATCTTTGAATAAAACTGCTGCCTCTGCGGAATGTGTAACTCTGGAAAAGTTCAAAGCGGCCGCTCTGTTCCTACGGCAGCATACGTGATGCGCTCGTTATTGTTTGCAATTTACATTCCGTGATGGAATGTATGCGCAATGACGGGTGTGCTGCTTCTCTTACAGACGATCAAAGGGACTCTATACCTGATTTCTCGTGTGATTATTTTGTATGACACAAAAGAATACAATGGCCTCGCATTCCGGAGGACACGGGTTCGAATTCCCATACGGTCATTCAGATTTCGGTTTATCACGGTTTCTGTAAATCGCTCCAGGCGAATGAAGAAAAAGGCCATGGCAAAATTCCTTCCGGTTCCTTATCCCCCGGGTCCTCTTTCCCGCCTCTCTACATGACCTAGACGATAACGAAGCGTAAGGCCATACAAAAAAAAAAAAAAAAAAAAAAAAAAAAAAAAAAAAAAAAAAAAAAAAAAAAAAAAAAATAAAAAAACCACATACATTTCAACAGCAGACAGATTAAAAGTCTATGTGTGACTATTTAATTATTGAATATACTGCACTCCATTTGGCGTACTTCATGCAGTGCACTATATCTACCCTTTAAATACCTTGGTCACACGAGGAAGTGCTTACTGATTTCCATATAAACTGCTCCTCAGTCACGAGCAGGTGAATGACAAATTCTCCATTATACCCTGTTTACTCCGAACTGGCGGTTCAAGGTCATGTTTCCGCGCCCCGCTCTTCATCTTTTCCCCTCGCCATACCCACCATTCCTACCTCTCGGTCCCCCCATGGGGACCGGTTCTCCATTGAGGGATATGACGCACCCTGGATACCTGATCCAAACCATGTAGCTTTTCTTGTATCATATATGGGTACAGGTTAGAGCGATGGGGATATTTTTCCATTCTGGAGGGATGCGGTAGGTTGATTGAGCTGGAATTGTTTGTTATGATACGCCTTTTAATGTCTGATGATTGGTAAATTTTGAAACCTACTGGTGTCGGTCTTATACTTATTGCGTCTACCAATAAAGGGAACATTGCTGGTCGTCGGGTGTGGGCCCCTGTAGGGGGCGGTTGAAGGGGGTGTTCCGTCACCGCACCTCCCGCCCCCCAGACTTGTTGTGTCTGTAGTCAAAAGTCCCGTCACTCTCAGCCTGCGGGCTGGGGTTTCAGTGTAGGTCAGTACCCTGTGTGGACGCCAGGCTTTTGGGTCGTCAATATGCATTTAGGCGCACTGCGGGTAGGCCGCAATTCAAGTCGGCGAGCAAGCTTACCCTGACTTGTCCAGGGTTGGGGAACCCAGAGACTTGGTGTATCTCTGCTGTCACCACAGCACTGCAACAGTCCTGGGCGCTTCGTCGAGATTAGGCCCGTTTACACGTACGCGCCAAACTGGCGGTTTGGAAGGGCGCTCCGGACTGCCGCGCCGGAGCGTGAGGTTGGATGTCGCTCCTGGAGCGTGCGACGAAAAATGGTCAACACTCCAGTCGCGTGCGCCAGGACTGCGGGTTGCAGCGTACGCGCCAAAAATGACCGTTATCGCGTGGCGCGTGGACTTTCCGCCGGGTTGGAAAGTTTTGTAGACGGTCCAGCTTGCAACATTCGGTTTTCAGGTCGTTGTTGTTTTTGTTAGTTGTGCTTGTGTTTATAAGTGTATTTAAAATATCCTCAAAAAGAAATGACATAAACGGAGCAATATGAGCTGCTTTACTATCGTTTTTTTTTTTTTTTTTGGTACAGAAAGAATTAAATAAACAAAGTGTATATGGGCGGAAAGATAGCACGAAACTTGAGATCTATATGGACACATGCCTCTTCAGTGAGAGCAACGGGAAAATAAATGACCCAGATGATTTAAAAAATTCTCTACGAAACAACAATTCCATAATAATCATATTAAATTAAATTGCAATGGAGCACAGGCTCCGGTGGCAATTTCCCTACACACCCATCTTCCCCCTTTCCTGCACCCACCTACATTTGCCCTCTACAAATTTTAACTTTAAATTCTTTCAACGTTTTTGGTAAATTGTTCATCATTTCCCTTTGTAGCTTATTCCAATCGCTAACACCCTTACCTAAAAAGGTGAAGTTAAAGTTAGTATCTCCACAAATATCAAAACAAGACACAGTCATGAGGAAGAGCATAACTGCAGAGTAATGTTTGCCTCCTACTCTTCGTTTTTTGGCAATTGGAATATCCCTCCAAGATTTGAAATTGCTTGCATATATTTTTCTCAGTTCTTTTCGAATTGCCGCCGAGTTTCTTGAATCCTTTAAGTGACGAAATCTTTGTTTTCACTTTCACATACATTTACCCTGCTGAATTCTACTAACTAATCATATTTACGATTTTTTTAAATTTTTATTTTTGTTGTTATTTGATTTAACCTTCCACAAACATAGAAAATTCTTATAAAGTTCTATAAATCCTTCGAAATTATTTCTTGACCACATTTTTCAAGATTTATATTTTTATCTTTTAAAGCAGAGTAAAGTTAAATAAAGTCACCCAGAAATTCGAACCAACAACGAACTTGCACTGACGCATCAAGACTGCAGACCGACAATGCACGTGTAAACACAAGGCCCCGTTAGACCTGCGCGCCAGATGTGCGCATTCGGAGCGCGCGCCGGGCCTCTCTGACCACCGAGCATTTACACGTAAAGGATTGATGCGCGCGCCTGGAGCGTACGATCCAAAACCGTCGGAAAAACCGTGCGTGTAAACGGGCCTATTGGTTCACCGCTTGCGTGCGAATCGTCTTGGCTTCAGAGGTGGCATCCCTGCTGAGGGGAGCTTAGCCTCTTTGCTGCCATAATAGGTCCTCTATATAAGTGGGGACTTTTAGTGCATGGGTTTTTACCAGCAACACTCTATGAGAGCTGTAGAAGTCTTCGATCCTCTGAGGCGGTGTTCCGTGAAGCTTGGACGAGTGCGTTGGAACCTGCGCTTATACAGCTTCGCGTGTTGGTTGGGGGCGGGTGAAAATGCACTAGGAGCGCCCTAGTGCGGGAAGCAGAGTTATTCAGTGATGCTTTACGACGGAACGCTTATAATTTCGTTATGTCTGTCCATATATCAAAGCACTGTTATTCAGTCAATTTTGTGATAAAATTTCGCACGTTGTTGAGCGCAAAAAACACCATTGACAAACTGTCAAAAAATGTTTGTAGTTCATACCATCCCTAAAATAGAAACGAATATTTTTCTCTATTCCGTAAACAATGGCGTTGTTGAACAGGTATTAAAAATACGATGAATGCTGTTATAGCTAATTTTTATTTATTTGCGTATTAAGCGAGATATAAACTCATAAGGTCGTTGAAAATTTTCCAACCACATGATTATACGTATGAAACAATTCAATCAGGTGTTACATACATTAAAACAAGGAATTTTTAAGACAATTGGTTAGCATAAAAGGCGTTGACACTTTTATTTTTAATTTACATAATTCTATTAGCAACAAACAGCTTCGTAATTCTTCTACCACCTTTGCTTCGATTATGATTCAAGTCTACATGAAGATGACTGCAAAACAGATTTGAAGTAAGACTTTTGGAGGTACGTGACTATACATATAAGTTGTACCCAACTAGGAAACTACAGGTATGCCTATATGTAAAGAGTATTTTAATTACAAAATGTTTTTACTATTTTTTTTGCTGTCATCAGTGTTTCGTCTGGTTTGATGCAATCCTCCATCCCTTCCTATCTTGTGCTAACCTCTTCATCTCCATGTATACCCACGTCCTCAATTATCTGCTTCATATATTCTAATCTCTGTCTTCATCTACAGTTCTTAGCTTCGAATGTTCCATCCACTAACAAACCAATCCAGCAAGTGCTCAAAATATGACCTACCAACCTGTCTCTTCTTACTGTAAGCTTCTTCCACAAACTTCTTTCCTCATTCATCATTTCCAAAACTCGTTCATTTCGTACTTTGTCTGTCCATTTAATTTTTAGCATTCTTCTGTAGCACCACATTTCAAATGCTTCAATTTTCTTTCTTTCTGGTAATCCTAAAGTCCATAATTCGCTACCATAGAGTGCTTCCACACGTAGAGTTTTAAAAAGTTCTAGATTAATATTTGAAACTAAAAGGTTTCTCTTTTTCATGAAGGCTCTTTTTGCTAGGGCTATTCTGCTTTTAACATCATTCTTGCTTCGGCCATCGGTTGTAATTTTGCTTCCCAAGTAGCAGAATTCACTTACTTTTCCAATTGCATCCGATCCTATTTTATATTTAGTCTACTGCCATTGGTATCATTTCTGCTACATTTCAGCACTTTAGTCTTGCTTTGATTTATATTAAGTCCAAAATCTTCCTTCAGTATTTCATTGATGATACTTAGTAACTTCTAATAGAATATTTTAATTACACACCAGTGTAGCTCAGTGCGTTGAGGCGCCGCACACTGAATAAGGGAAGTACAACATACGAGGCACGAGTCTAGGCCCCCGAGTAACGGTCGTCCTGACTGCTTTTAGGCGGTTTTCCGCAACCTTCAAGGCGATTGCCGGATTTTTTTTTTAACTTCTTACCGTCTCCTATAACAACTAGGTCTTTTGAGACGGGAAAGGATGGGAAGGAATTCGGCCATGGCCTTTTGAAGGAAGCATCCCGGCATTCACCTGGAGTGATTTTGGAAAACCATGGAAAACCCAAATCAGGATGCCCGGACGGGGATTCGAACCAAACGTCCTCCCGAATGCGAGGCCAGAACGCTAACCGTTACACCACCACGCTTGGTGCGATTGCCGGAAACTGTGCCCAATCTACACCTCATAAACTACACATTCCACAAACATAAAATACACAATCACACACTGAATATGGTTACGTGTTTCACAGATAGATGGCAACATTTCCCCTCCCCCATTAGTACGTAGTACGACCTGGCAGTAGGTATAAAGTGCTTGGCATCAGTATAAATATATACCTTCCGTCTCTTGCACTCCGGGCGACGTCATGTCGAAGATAACCTTCATTTTACTACAGCCAATAACTGACACATCGCAACGACGCAATCTAACGTTTTGATGTGCAATACTGTTTTAAATGATGCTATCTTAATAAATCTCCTTTATACTAACAGAGTATTCGACACTGATCACAATTTTTTCCAGTATTATTAAAAATTACTATGTTGTCTCCTTAGCAGCGGATCCAGAGAAATTTGCAAACGGACGCAACAGAAATACACGTACTACGTTAAATCGACCACTTTCCACATGTTAGCAAAGTGAGTATTCTTCTTCTTACTGTGCGGAAAACGAATTTATTACAAGTTACCCGCACGCACGGTTATAGAACCACTTATTCTAATGACGCACGATCACCACCCAACCAAACAGTTAACAAGTGCAATAATTTCTAACGCATGCAACCAAAATATAGACAAGGGACGCATATAGCGAGTTCCCTGGAAGTTATTAGCCAATTGGGAGATACTTTTGCACAGAGCAGTTATCAGATCGAAATGAAATTCATATCAAAATTTACCAATGAGCCAGAAAAGCTATGACATTATTTTAACTCCCCAATAGTGGTTTGATGTGAAAAAGCTTAATATTCAAGTACTAGTACTGGGTTTCCTTATCCGTCTATTGCAGCTAAAAAATGAAACTTCGTTATGGAATACGCGTTTCGGTTTATTATACCATCATCGGTGCCAGTTTTTGTATTTTTTTTTTTTTTTTTTTATTTATTTATATGGCTTTTGGTCTGACGACCATACAGCCAGATCACAATTTTGTATTACAATATTATATGGCATAATAGTTATATACAAAGTTTGTATTACAAAATTATTTTGACATATCAGCTCTATACAATATTATTTTGTCATGATAATTCTATACAATTTTTATTAGTAACAATAATTCAGAGTTGATATAACTATTGATGATTGTGTTACGTTATTAATATACAATTCTGTAATAATTCTGAAAGTGAGGTGGTATAATAATTCTATTTTGGATATATTGCCTGGGTTATATCGTAATATTTGCGTCCCTTAAGAAGTGAGCTATAGCTTGATACACGTCCTGTTGTTCAGTTCTCATGAGGGAGATGATTGAAGTAGGCAGTGGAATATTTATTTTAGTCAGTCTATTGTATAGATTGTTTTGTGGAGTTCGGTAAAGGGTGCATGTCAATATTATATGATTTAGGTCTGCTATTTCTTCGTTGTCAACAGGGCAGAATGGGGAGTTTGCTGCGCCAATTCTATGGAGGTGTTGGGATAACATCCGTGTCCAATCTTATGCGAATGATAGATGTTTGTATTTTCTTGCGAGTTTTGATTCTTCGAACCATGCTTTGTGTGGAATGTGGGGTTGGATCGATGCGTAGTGTTTCCCTTTGTATACTTGTGATGAAGTCCATGCGTTTTGCCCATTTTGTAAGGGCCTCTCTTTTTATAGTTTCTAATGAAATCAGTGTGGGGGAGTTTGTGTGTATTGTTGCCTGTCCTTCCAGAGTGCTTTCTTTTGCTAGTTTGTCGACCGTCTCGTTGTATTGGATGGACGCATGGCCCTTGATCCATAATAAATGGATTTCTTTTCCTTCTGCGGAGGCTATATACATCATTTGTAATATATCATATAAAATCTTATTCGTTTCATTTTGTCTTTTAATATTCTCCAAC
>JARYHS010013631.1:128962653-129118854 GCA_031002005.1 Vandiemenella viatica | reverse complement strand
AGCGAACTAGTTCGCGAGGGAGCTGCGAGCTAAACTGCGCGCTCTTCTTCGCGAACTATAATGCGCAAGTCTATTGTTGTCAGTTGGCAGAACTATTTAATTCAGTCAAGAACAGTAGTAATCAATAACATTTGGGGGAAGGTAAATACTCCTGGCGACCAAGACAGCAATCTGTAAATTGGAGGACGAATTGACTAAAGGAAATCATCATAAACTGACGACCGATTGAATTGGTTAATTAACGAAGAGTGTATCATGCTGCTCCTTCCAACATTTGTCACCACTCATTTCTACAAACTTTCCCCAAACAATCAATACTTCCGAATTGTAACAGTTGAACCAAGCACACCCTCCCGGACGGAAATCACCACCGGAACCTACCCGTTGGTTTAAAATTCTACGTTAGGCACCCGTAATGGCCTTCTACGAAAATTGCATCAGGAAACAATACCTGCAGGTGTATCAGGAGACGCAGCCAGGTAACGCCATCACGACTAAACGTGCCATCCAATTGCCGTCCCGTACTCACCTGCAGCGCCGGTAATACAGCGCAAGTAAGCTGATAGCCAGGCCATCTGTGGCGCAATTTCGAGCTTGCGCCGGTACGAGGGGGCAGGGGGTGGCACCGTTCGTGGAAATGGAATATAAGTGCGTTTGCGACGGGTGTCGGGCACTGAAATATTATCCCGGCCGTATCCGAAACACACGCCACGGCTGTCCGCACAATTCCGATAGAATTATCAGCCGGAACATAATTCAATATCGCGGACTGGCAGCGGGGGAGGTAGTGATGGGGCGGTTCCGCCTCCCGGGGGCGGTCCGCCTCCCGGGGGCGGTCCGCCTCCCGGGGGCGGTTAGCGGAAAGGCCGAGCTGAATAGGATGCCTTTCACTTGCTCATTTGTCGGAGTGGTTAGCGAGAATCACCGCTCGGAAAGTAAATATCTTATTCCCGGCTATTTCCTGGGATTCCCTTTTTTTCGTTAATGTAAAGATTCGCATGCGGGAGAGCATTCGCGTTCGGTAAGGCTTTCAGAGTTCGATGAGGGGTGCGTGAGTATGACTTCTGTGAAATGAATGAACGGTGAGCTTGAAATGTGTTTCTAGCAGCAGGGGAAAGCAGCTTTCAAAAAGCGTCAGTATATCCGTATAAAACTGCACACAACTGACTGAAAAACTAGTAAAAGTGCTTTTCCTAATTAATTTTTGTGCAATAAGATGATCTTGGTGCAGCTGGAATTATAATACCAGGCTTGAAATACGAACCGGGGCTATTTCACTCGAATACTGTGTCGAATGAAATTCTCAGTACTCGCTGTTAATTCAGTCTTTATCGCAGTTTTCCACTTCACCCTACCTTCATTCGAGAGCACAAATTTACGTCAGAAATAATCAGATTAACGATAGCGATACAAACATTTCGACCTGTTTGCTTCTCCTTGCTGAATTGTCTGAGCATATGCTCCATTGTTTTTTATTCTCAATAGGCTCTTAATCAATACTAACAAAAAACTAAGCTTTAAGCATCCAGCCTTGGTTGCTGGATTAAGAATGACCACACATATTACCAAATAGTAAAAGTTATGCGCGTTAATTAATAACAGTTCTATTCAATTAAGCGTCCGGTAAGAAATTAAAATGCTAAAACACTGAAAAATCTATTAATTAATTTATTTATATTCGTTCGGTGTATATATTTTTCGTTAATTCTTTGTTCAAAGATAAGTAAGATAAAAGCTTCCATTTTCGAGTAGCTATGTCAGCGGCAGTTTTGGTTAGATTAAAATTTAGCCTGGGTCAGAATGACAACTGGCATTTGCCGTTACAATAGAGAGCATTAGTAATTTAAGTTAAAAATATATATTTAATAACTGATATGATATCATTAGCGCCATTGGAAACATTACTTCATGCGGATGAAAGTAATACCACATTCACCGCAATCTAAGCGACATTACGTGGCATAACGTAAGTTGCTAAGATTTATTTTGCGTTGCTTCCTCTGATGCAAAGTACTGACTATTATTTCAAATCTACGTAAGTAGTTCCAACAGTATCGTGTTGTAAACTAGAATCAAATTGTGTTCAAACTTACAAAATTAAGGTTATCAGAGTTAGTTATTAACAATTTCACTTTGTTGAGCTAATGGGAAGAAATGATTTGTCAGAACCTGTCATTTTGGACGGGGTTAGAAACTATAATCAGAACAAAATGTCAGAGGTTGTGGCTTAGCCCCTATCCAATAGTTGAGTACAGCTTCAGTTGTCCAGATATCATAAAAATCACCGCTGTCATTTGATTCTAAATTATTAAGTTGGTGATGTTTCAAGGCTTTTTAGAACTCCCGTTAATTGCACAATTAATATACTTGAAAAAATTGGAATAAAGATAATAACTACTATAATGGACGAAAATCAAATGATAATTACTTTAATCGTTCTGTTTCCGAATTATCCTCCTACCTACAATGAATCAACATTAACAGACAATATAATTAGTTTACAACATTGTCACAGAGCTTTCCTCTGTCATTTAAATATATTACTGAAAATGTAAATTTGTAACAAATATCCTAAGTTCTACAGTAGGAACGTACAATCAGAAAGTCCAAATAAAGCGATTTGAAGTAAAAGTATAAATACCCAACAAAATAATTCTTAAAGAAAATAGGTCCAAGCTTAATGGTTGTTTAATGACAAATAGTAATGACATCCTGTTATGAGCTGAATCTACACTCTACAGTGTGTATTCACATTCACTTCCTGAAACAAAATAATTTCTCTTTCGCTGTTAAGCATCGACGATTTTAAATATTTACCTGGTAACTTTGGCATTATACATGCCACAGTCTTCACTAAAATGAAGGGCATACTATGTATGATTTATTCTAAGACTTGACAAACCCGACATAAATGAGAGGGTAATCTTGACTTTTGTGTATTGTAAGATTGATAATACAACACAATTAAGATATTTATATACACTCCTGGAAATTGAAATAAGAACACATTGACGCCGGTGTGTAAGACCAACCATACTTGCTCCGGACACTACGAGAGGGCTGTACAAGCAATGATCAAACGCACGGCACAGCGGACACACCAGGAACAGCAGTGTTGGCAATCGAAGGGCGCTAGCTGCGCAGCGGTTGGGCACCGCCGCAGTCAGTGTCAGGCAGTTTGCCGTGGCATACGGAGCTCCATCTCAGTCTTTAACACTGGTAGCATGCCGCGACAGCGTGTACGTGAACGATATGTGCAGTTGACGGACTTTGAGCGAGGGCGTATAGTGGGCATGCGGGAGGCCGGGTGGACGTACCGCCGAATTGCTCAACATGTGGGGCGCGAAGACTCCACAGTACATCGATGTTGTCGCCAGTGGTCGGCGGAAGGTGCACGTGCCCGTCGACCTGGGTCCGGACATCAGCGACGCACGGACGCACGCCAAGACCGTCGCATCCTACGCAGTGCCGTAGGGGACCGCACCGCCACTTCCGGGCAAATTAGGGACACTGTTGCTACTGGGGTATCAGAGAGGACCATTCGCAACCGTCTCCATGAAGCTGGGATACGGTCCCGCGCACCGTTAGGTCGTCTTCCGCTCACGCCCCAACATCGTGCAGCCCGCCTCCAGTGGTGTCGCGACAGGCGTGTATGGAGGGACGAATGGAGACGTGTCGTCTTCAGTGATGAAAGTCGCTTCTGCCTTGGTGCCAATGATGGTCGTATGCGTGTTTGGCGCCGTGCAGGTGAGCGCCACAATCAGGACTGCATACGACCGAGGCACACAGAGCCAACACCCGGCATCATGGTCTGGGGAGCGATCTCCTACACTGACCGTACACCTCTGGTGATCGTCGAGGGGACACTGAACAGTGCACGGTACATTAAAAACCGTCATCGAACCCATCGTTCTACTATTCCTAGACCGGCAAGGGAACATGCTGTTCCAACAGGACAATGCACGTCCACTTGTATCCCGTGCCACCCAACGTGCTCTAGAAGGTGTAAGTCAACTACCCTGGCCAGCGAGATTTCCGGATCTGTCCCCCATTGAGCATGTTTGGGACTGGATTAAATGTCGTGTCACGCGGTCTGCACGTCCAGCACGAACGCTGGTCCAGCTGAGGCGCCAGTTGTAAATGGCTTGGCATGCCGTTCCACAGGACTACATCCAGCACCTCTACGATCGTCTCCATGGGAGAATTGCAGCCTGCATTGCTGCGAAAGGAGGATATACACGGTACTAGTGCCGACATTGTGCATGCTGTGTTGCCTGTGTCTATGTGCCTATGGTTCTGTCTGTGTGATCATGTGTTGTATCTGACCCCAGGAATGTGTATATAAAGTTTCCCATTCCTGGGACAAAGAATTCACGGTGTTCTTATTTCAATTTCCAGGAGTGTACTATCAAATTTACTAAACCATAGCATGTATAATAACCCAGGCAAATAGATTTCTTTTTTTAACCAAGAGAAATCATTCTGCTTCAGAAAGTCTGGCCTTGCCTCAAAACAAGATCTCGTAACTTCTTGTTTTTCAAGAGCCAGGAGACTTCGCCCTATATTTCAAGATTTTTAAAAAAATATTTCATTTATTTTTGTAAGTTGATCACTTATTCTGAGTCGTAGCTACAATGTAACGGCTGAATTTGAAAATCCTTGTGTAAGGGCATTCCAATATACAAATCTTATCAATATACGTGTGTGCCACGGCAACAAAGCGCACACTCGTTGAAAACATTGGAACCGAGTATGGTGGGTGAGTGGTTAACACTCTGGTCTCGCATTCTGGAGGACGCCGGTTCGAATTCCCGTGCGGACATCCAGATTTGGATTTTCCATGGTTTCCCCAAGTCACTCCACCAGAATGCCGGGATAATTCCTTCAAAAGACCATGGCCAAATTCCTTCCCGTTCCTTGTCCCCAGACCCATCCCACCTCTAATGACCTCGACATCGACAAAGCGTAAGGCCATAAGAAAACAATGGCTGTGCGTCCTGGGTGAACGATGCCGCTTGTTGCATATTTAACTGCTTTCATAAGTAAATTCCGAGTAGCTTCCTAACTAAGCACAAGAACAAAGTAAAATTTAATCTGTTAGTTAACCTTGCTGATCGATATACATAAGTTTGATGCACCTGATCAAAACAATTAACGCACAAACTCCGAAATATTTCACGTTTGAGGTTATCGATAGATAAATAAAGGAAAAATCACTGGAATTTTCTTATGAATCGGGGGTGAACTAATATTTGTGTACGGAATTACTTGTTTCAAGGACGATGGGAAGTAGTGTTGAATTATGAAAACGAAGTGTCGTAGTCGGTAAAAAAAAAAAAGACATTTGAATTTATGAATTTCACTAACTACCGAAGTAAAGAGACGAATGAATTAAAATCTAACACATTAGTTAAGCTTAGTTCTATTTATAATGAAAATCTGAGGCATATAAAGTTATTAAGGTAGAAAGCGATTTCACGTTTGAAGTAGATACAGTGTAAATGCAAGAAAATTTATCAATTTTGCATTTTTCTACTGATTTGGTGGTAAAACCGTATCTGTGTAGAAAATTTCAGATCTTTAAGAGATCTCTAGAGTTTTGATGATCAGCAGTGAGTGTTTGAGGGACAAAATCGGTGCACTTTGTAATTCAATAACTTTCGAACTAATAATAAGAAAGAAATATAATTTTATATTTTTGCTGCCCTTGCTGGTATCTATGCAAAACAGAAATATGAGTAAAGCAGCGTCATCCCGACTGAAGATATTAAGGCACAAAGATGGATCGAATCGCTTTAAGAAAAGGGTCGGCAATACTACAATTGACTCGACTTGAACCAGTTATTAAAATTTAGGTCTATAAATCATTCCACATTGCTCTGAAATACCAAATACCAGAAGACTGGACGAAAGGGGTGATAATTCCTATATTCAAGAAAGGGAACAGAAGGAAAAGTGAAAACTATAGAGGTATTACCCTCCTATCCCACGGCCTCAAAATCATGGAAAAGACAGTTGAAGCTAGAGTACGAACAATATTAGAGCCCATCTTAGAAGAGGAACAACATGGGTTTAGGGCTGGAAGAATCACAACAGATCTAATATTTGCCTTGAGAATGCTGGTAGAAAAATATTGGGAAAGAGGGAAAAACCTAATTATTGTGTTTATGGACCTGGAAAAGGCATACGATAATGTTCCTAGATCAACTATCTGGAAAAGTCTAAGAAAACTTAAAATACCAGACTACCTCATTAGAAAGATCCAAATGCTGTACAATAACTGCAAGAGCTGTGTCAATGTTGGGGATGGTTACTCTGAATGGTTTAGTACAACCAAAGGAGTACAACAAGGAAGTGCCCTTTCACCCCTTCTGTTCATAGCGGTGATGGACAACATCTTAAAAGAACTAAAAAGAACATGCAATAGAGATCTACAGGCACTGGTGTTTGCAGACGATGTAGCAGTATGGGATGAAACAGAAGAGGGAATACAAAATAAACTGAAGATATGGAATGATAAGTTTAAAGAATATGGAATGAAATTGAATCCAAAAAAAAAAACTGTAGCACTAAAAATAAGCCGGAAGAATACAGACTGTCATATAAAATTACAAGACCATGAAGTTGAAGTTGTTGACCAATTCAGCTACCTGGGGAGCATAATTGCCAATAATGGTAGAAGTGAGTTAGAAATAATGAGTATAGTAACCAAAGGAGCCAACTTCTACAGTACTGTGCGAGGCTTACTATGAGACATGAAGGTTCCCAGAAGAACGAAAATTGTCTTGTACAAATCATATCTCATTCATATTCTCACATATGCCTTGGAAACATGCATACTAACATCAAGGGACCTTAGCAAGATCCAAGCATGTGAAATGAAGTTTCTGAGAACGGCCCTCCAGAAAACTAGACCACATAAAGAATGATGAAATTAGATGAAACCTAGAGCTAAGGGAATCCATGGAAAAGAGACTTAGGTCATCAAGACTTCGGTGGTTTGGGCATGTGAAGAGAATGACTAGTAAAAGACTGCCAAAAACTTATTTGGAAAAAAGTATAGTGGGCAAAAGACCAGTGGGAAGACCAAGAAGAAGATGGACAGACCAACTGAAGGAGGACGTAGAGAGAAGAGGCTGGAATTGGGAGTACATCACAGACAGAGAAACTTTTCTGGACAGGAAAAGGTGGAAAACAATCGTCTATAACAACCAAGGCTCGTAAACCACACCCGGGAAACTGGAGATGGTCCCCAACGATAATGAGGTCTATGAATGGCATGTAACCGGGTAGAAAGAGGCAACATTTCGTGCAAATTAGATCATTACTAGTGTAGTTATTGGGTTACATAAGTTCTGTGACAACAGACCTCATGCGGAGAATAATTAAAACTAGTTTACAGACCTTGGAATCATTGTTTCTAAACTACTGCGGTCATTACACCAACTCTGAGATGATGGATGGGCCAGAACAGGATTTTCGTTGAGTTATTATTACAGCATTTTACTTAAAATAACTACGGGTTGGCTTTAGCCCTCAGTTATAATTGCCTCGGAACCACAAAAGAACAGATATATCTAAATAAATGAGAAAACCCGAAGCCACATTGTGCTTTAAACAAAAGGGCTGTGTCTTGGCTGTAGGGTTTTGATTACTCATCCACGGCCCCAGTAAAGTGAGCGAGGGAACGGATCCCACTCTGCTTTGTCTGTAGCGCGGGCAGCAGTCGCTCAGGGGCAGGCTGGCAGGCGGAAGGAAGACGAGCGGGTGGGCCATCTTCCGTATTAGTATTCTCAAAGAAGCTGCCTGTGGAATACACACGGAGGGGGGAGCTGTCGGTAGGGGCGGCGGAATGCCGGTCACGCGGGCCCCCAGAAACAGAGTAATGAGCCAAGGGCGGGGAGCCCCCTTCTCTCCACCTCGATTACCTCTGTCGGCAACTTTCCCTTGCTTATCTGCAGCAGCACCGACGGCTAAGGCAGGGAATTTTCGCCGGGAGCATAGCTGTGAGACGTAAATGCGGTCTTAAACCTGGCATCAGGTGATTAGCAATAATATCCAGTTATAACCCTTATAATTCATCTCTCGAGAAGAGAAAATGTCCTCACTGAGCCATACAGGAAAACACATTACCTATATAGGGTGATTTCTTGATGATGTTACAAACTTTCAGTGGTAATGCAGAAGGTAAATGTATAAATTTGAGATAAGAGATCCTGGTTCGGAAATGACCGAGTTGCAAATTACAACAACAGCTCTCAAGTAAGGGACCCAACTTTCGAATTCTGTTAATGACGTACAGAATTTCCACTGAATACTCCCAAATACCCTCAGATAATTTCCCCTGTTGATGGACTAGTAACGGCGCACTATTACTATTATTATTACTATTACTCTGCGATTCACTAAAAGTGTGTGGCAGAGGGTGCATTGCAAATATTTTAAAGGGTAATAGTTTGGAAGGTACCGAGCGGGGCGGTGTAACGGTTAGCGTTCTCGCCTCGCATTCGGGAGGACGGCGGTTCGAATCCCCGTCCGGGCATCCAGATTTGGGTTTTCCATGGTTTCCCCAAATCACTCCAGGCAAATGCCGGGATGCTTCCTTCAAAAGGCCATGGCCGAATTCCTTCCCATTCCTTGCCCCCATCCTTGCCCCCCATCCTTGCCCCCCATCCTTTCCCGTCTCTAAAAGACCTCGATGTTAAAAAGAGACGTAAAGCAGTTACAAAAAAAAAAAAAAGTTTGGAAGGGATATGGTAGGAGGCGCCCATGGGCTATTGTGAGGAACCATCCCAGCATTCGCGTGGAATGATCGCATATTTGACTAGATATGCCGTAGCCACGAAGTTTCCTAAGTAACCTAGTGTGAGGCACAGTGTCGAAAGCTTATTTAAAATCTAATAGAACTATATCAACCTGGGATTGCCCATCTATAATACGGCACAAGTCGTGAATTAAAAGTGCAAGTTGTGTTTCGCAGCATCGGCCTTTTCTGAATCCATGTTGATTTGGGTTTAAAAGCTCATCTTCATCCAAAAACCGCATAACATTTGAATAGATGATGTGTTCTAAAATCCTACAAAATACTGATGTTAACGAGATCGGTCTATAATTTTGAGGATCATTAACATTCCCACTTTTAAACACTGGACTTACGAAGGTGGTCTTCCATTCGGCTGGTATTTTTCCTTGATCCAAGGAGGTGGTATATAATTTCATCAAATTCGGTGCAATTTCCTTTGCGTACCTGGAGTAGGATCTTGTAGGAATACCGTCTGGTCCGGGAGCCTTATTGGTTTTTACATTCATAAGCAATTTAGTTATTCCCTCGACTTCAAGAACGAGATCATTCACGTGTAACTTAATGTCAGGGAGACCAAAATCCTAAGTACAATAATAATGAATTTATCAGCACAAATTTCATAACCTGCAACGTTTTTAAAGTGGCGTCCCCCAGTGTAAATGCAGGCATAGTATCGTCGCACAACGTTCTGTCGTACCCGTTCTAATATACCCTGTTTCGTTTGAAGAGCGTTGCAGGCAGCGAAAATTCTTGCCATGATATCCTCTTCATTCTCGACAGGCGTCTCGTACACAAGAAGAAATTAAGTGGTGTGAGATCAGGAGAAGGTGCTGGCCACTGAACAGAACCTCCTGTTCCTATTCACTTTTCAGGGCATGTTTGATCCAGGTGTTCACGAACTCTTAGTCCAAAGTGAGGGTGGGATCCAACATGTTGGAAACACATCCGTTGACGAAAACAAGTGGGATATGTTCCAAGTGGCTTGGTAATATATCTCTGATAAACATTGTCAGAGGTGTAACTTTCGACTCGGTCGTTTTGGACCAGGGTTCTTTACCTCAAATTCATACATTTACTCTCCCTTACCAAGCCTTAAAGTTTATGACATTATCATGGAATCATCCTGTCTAACTATCTACTGAGGCTAGCTTTATTTGTGTTTTGGTCTGAGGAAAAATATCATTTGCGAAGCAATACATGTTATCGATGAGCTTGAATTCAGTCAATAATACAGCAACACTCAAAGTTCTATCCTAAGAATGACGGTAAATACGCTGATATATTGCGAAATTCCTTTTTTGTCAATAATAATCCATCGGTTTAAATTGTAGCAGATAGGAAATTTTTATCCGTAATCTATTTTCTAAGCTTTCCTTAGTGGCCAACAGAGTTAAGGATTGAAAAAAATTCAGAATGTGTTGAAGAACGATGTACTCTTTAATAAATGATGCGTTCAGAGTATCAGTGTTATTAACTACCAAATGTTCGTATAATGTCTGCGAGACTAAGGTGGTGTGGAATGAGTCAACCTAAGTGTGTTACGTCAGGGGACAGAGCTAGATTCACGTCCGGTGGGTGACTAAACATTCTACTTGGCTTGGGATTTACTGGATTTATTGCCCATCGTAAACAACTTTTGAGGTTCGTTTTCCATTTTGGCACGTTTCGCAAACGACCCGACAGACGACGTTAGCAAATGGTGGGCGACCGAAAAAAAGTGTTGATTCGGTTTTCTAGTAAATTGGTATGCTGAAGAGTAGTGGGGAAAACCAGCCTCTGAATGAGCTTACCAGCAATATTATTAACTTTCGGATGATTATTTTTTTTATCTGTTGAGCTTACCAGGGGCAAGTGTCTTCGCGGGTGAAGCTGTTATCCACCGAGTGATATACGCCCCATTGCAATGCGAAGAGGACAGGATTTTCTTCGGAGGAGAAGAACGAATGGAGGAACACTCTGATCTGTTGCAGCAGCATGTAATCTTCAAGGAGGCTTCACCGCTCTGTCTTGGCAGTATGAGACTTGGGTGAGCGACGTGGCCCGGAGAAAGTATTCATTCAACACACTTGGCCGGCCTCGGTAGCGTAGGGGCTAAAGTGCCGCCGGTTCGAATCCGGCCACGGGCATGGATGTTTAAGTGTTGTGTGTCTGTGTGAATGTCCTGTCCGTCCTGTGGCGTCCATACATTGGAAAATACAATATATATACTGGATGATGATTTATACACTGAATACTACAAAATTACATTGAACTGGCTGTATGGCCTTCGTTGCCAAATGCCGGTTGCGTGGACGACCCCTGCGGCGTTGGTCTGGTTTGCAAGGGTAGTGTGACTCCGCTATCTTCTGACAACGGTAAAACTTCCTTCGCGATGAAAACTTACGCAATCAGTTCTACCCTGAAACTGAATCCTGAGAAGTCTCAAATTGCTCTGACTTTTTCAAAAATCAAAGATATCGGCCAACGTGTAATTATTCAAATGTTAAGAATAATGGAATTTAGTGAAACATGAATTGTATTTTATTAAGTTTTAATACATTAAATTAAAGTGTACACCCATTTTTCATTTATCTTATTAAGTCCAGAAATATGTCACGTGGCGAGCTCATTAGTCTAATCACTTATAATGTTCAATTATTTTTTTATGATCACAACAGAACTGCCAAGAACTCGCTTTCTTCAAATATTAAACACTTCTAATTTCAATAGTGAAAAAACTTTAAAATTAAAATATATGCCAACCATAGTTGTAGGTGCTCAGGGAACTTCCACCGAGGTATAAGCTCCAACTGAAATAACAATAAAATCAAATATTTTATGATTATACTGTGCCTAGAAAGTTGGTAACCACGATTAAAAAAAATCTTGATGTTTTCAATCCGATCAGGCTTCGCCATAAGGATATATCTACGGTTTTGTGTGGTTTGAACTGCTCGTTGTTTATATATCTATTCGCAGTACCATTTTGTTCAAGTTGTTTTATTTACTTGAGCGGGTTTCAAATAGTTCCAATGGCCATCTTTCGCATACAAAAGAAACTACAATTGGCTTTTATTGTACTGATTCTTTGCTAATACTCTTCTTTAACTGTGTAGAATCATTTTTAGCAGCCTTCCTCTCCTCAGTTTTTCCAATAGTTTCCGTTTCCATATTTTCTTGAGCCATCTCAAAAGTGACTTGCATCCGACATGTCCTTTAAACATAAGACGACGGATCTACATTTCCTCAAGTACCATCTCAGTTAAAATCAATCATTTTGCGATAATCTGAAAAAAAGCATTTGTTTCCACAGATTCTAGTTTTTTTCGATCTCTTCCTCTCATTTTCAAATATTCAAATCCATACAACAAAATATTAATGTATCGTGTGTAATATATTAATTTCATCGTTGTGCCATACTAAATTCTTTAATTTCTTTGTTGCGTCTCATGCTTATGCAACTCTTTACAGACTTTCCTTTTCGATTATTCTTTCTCTGTCATTTATTTTACCCAGAATACATATATTCTGTACAGACTACCATTTTATTTCAATCTTTTGTCAGATCTCTATACTGCGATATATTTTGTTTTAGTGAAACTCACTGCTGGTACCTGTTTCATGTATATTTCCTTCACAGCAAATTTGTTTACAATTAACTGTGTCCCTGACTTCATCCACGCGAACTAGAGATACTCTTGATCGTTTTTCTATCGCCTGTTATATTACCATCATTTATTTACTAAACATTACCATGAACATGTGATGAATCAATATTAGGGATAAATATTAAACAACTGGGATATTCGTACGAAAGTAATCAGCATAATTATATACGTCGTGGTTTTTTATCATTAATCTGTTAAAATAGATATGAACAGCATAATGGTTCACAAACAAGATAAACAATTTAAAAAAATTGTAAGTAGATTAATATACATATATAAAAGAAGGTGAGCTTTTGTATTGTGTCATGTGCTTTTTCCTGCCAACCTAATGACTGTTGGATAGCTGCAGTCCTTTCCAGCCGTAGGTGTTATTCTTCTTCTTTGTTAGTCAATCCTTGGATTGGTCTGCGGCAGTCCATTCAGCTCTATTCTCTGCCCTCCTCTTCATATCTACATTCTACATATCTCCTGCAGCCAACATCTTTCATAATCTGCTGGATGTATTTTAACCGTGGTCTTCCTCGATATCTCTTTCCTTCTACCACCCCTTCCAGTATTTTTTTCACTAAGCTCTCATGTCTTAAGATATGTCCAGTTAATATTGTCCTCCGCGTTTTTATACTCTTCCATATAGAGTTATGCTCTCCTGCCCTCTGAAAAATTTCCTAATAACTAACCTTGTCCCTCCCGCTAATCCTTAGCATGTTTCTTAGCACCATTGCTCAAATGAAATTAATCTCCTTTTCTCTTGTAAGAACGTTTCTCTTCTTTACTAACTGTATATAGGTTTCACATCCAAGGTATTATTACTTACTATTTTTTAATCACTTTAGAATTCGTTTTTTGATATATTTGTGTTTATATCATATTACCTATTTTTTTCATTCTTTGGTGTGTTTTATTATTAATTTTCAGTAACAATAATTTATGTTTCATTTACAACATTTATAATTTTTTCTTTTCCTTTTCTGTTTGTAGCTCTTTTGTGTTTGTTTTGTACATACTTTTGGACAGCTTAATGTTGTTTGGATAATCGCTCTGGTATAATAGTTACAAGCTGCAAGTCAAGGTGATTCGTTGAGGTATTATACAGATTTATATGATTATATTGTTACTTCGAACCTGAACGACGACGAGTCATCTGTCTGAGCTAGGCTCATGTAGCGTCTAAAGTTCCGGACCTTTGGCCTCTGACTTTTGTCTGATAAAGGGTTTTCGTAATGGCTGTCTAGTCAAGTCTTGTGGTAGGTGATAATATGTTTTTTTTTTTTTTGGTCATGTTCTGTAATGGCGTGTTAGTGTCAGTATTGGTCGGTTGTAAGTTGGATCGTATGGGTCTTGTCCTAGGCATTGAATAGTCTCATACGGAGAAGCTTGAGCTTTTGTGAAGAATTTTGTTGATTTGTCTTTTATGTAGTCTGTCAGTGTTGGAACGCCTAGGTCGTTATGGAGTCGTATGTTGGTCATGTACCGAGGGGCATTTGCTATTATTCTGAGGTATTTGTTTTGGATAGTTTGCAGTTTTTTGAGGTTACTGTCTGATGCCATGCTGTATACTTCTGAGCCGTATAGGATTGCTGGCCTTATTATAGCTTTGTAAATTTGTAATTTAGTTTTGGTGCTGAGGCTGGCCCCCTTGAGGAGGGGGTACAGCTTGAAAATACCGGCTTTGCCTACGTTGCATGCATTTTGAATATGAGTTGTCCATCTAAGCTTTTTGTCAAAGGTAACACCTAGGTATTTGACTGTGTCGCTCCATGCTAGATCCTCTCCGTCTAGTGATACACAGTCATCCGGTGCTGATCTTTTGGTTGAAAACATTATTGCTTGGGATTTTCCTGTGTTAATTTTGATTTTCCACTTATTACACCACTGTGTAATAAGTTCGAGGTGTTGAGTTAGTTTTCTGGCGATGAATCTTTGGCATCGGCTGGACCTGTATATTGCGGTATCATCTGCGAATAGTGCAATTTCTCCGCCTGGCTGGTGGGGAATGTCGTTTGTATAAATGCTGTACAGAATCGGGGCTATTACCGAACCTTGGGGTACGCCTGCTTCAATTGATTTGAACTGGCTGTTGGCTCCTTCCACCACAACGTAGAATTTCCTGTTGCGGAGATAGCTATCAATCATTTTGAGCAAGTGTCCAGGACAGTGATAGGTGTTCAGTTTGTAGATAAGGCCATCGTGCCAAACTTTGTCGAAGGCTTTTTCGATGTCTAGCATAACAGCGCCTGTATGGTGTCCTATGGAGCGTGCCCGACAGATCTTTTCAATCAGTCGGACGGCTTGGTGGGTGGTGCTGTGGCTTACACGAAAGCCGAACTGCTGAGGAATGATGATGTTCCGATCTTTGAGGAATTTTTGGATGGTTGTGTTGATGAGTATTTCAAGGATTTTTCCAAGGATATTGAGTAGGGAGATGGGTCTGTAGTTTTGTGGAAATAGGAGGTTTTTGTTGGGCTTGGGAAGGGTTATCACTTTTGCAGATTTCCATGCTGTTGGGAAGTAGGATAGTTTAAGGCATGCATTGAAGATGAGGGTAAGATGAGCTATTGCTGGTTGTGGCAGGTTTTTGAGATGTGAGGCTCTGATACCGTCAGGACCAGGGGATTTTTTATTGCCAAGCGCCCTAATGATTGAAGTCACTGTGGACGACTCCACTGGACGGAAAGAGCCGCGTGTTCTTTGCCTTAGAATGCGAGGCACTTCTCTAATTACTCTTTCCTCGTGGATATCACTATCCTCGTCATCAATGACATGTTCTTGGAACTGGAGTTCCAAAGTGTCCGCCATTGCTTCCCGCCTTCTCCAGCGCTGTGTATACTATGCCGTTTGGCCCGTGTAGTGGTTTTGAACACTGAGTTGGTTGTTTGCGTGCCTTGATTAATTTCCAGAACAGGTCGGGCTGTTGCTCTGCACGGCGGAGAGTGTCGTTCCAACATTGAGCTCTGTGTTGTTGCAGGTGTTGCCTCACTTCGTGGGCAAGTCTGTTTGTAATTCGGCGGTCTGTCGGGTCGCGATATTTCTGCCAGCGTTTCCTATGGTGGTTTTTTAGTTTGATTAGCTCTGATATGTGTGGTGGAAGGTTTTTAGTTCCTGGATCGTGGGTGATCTTTATTGTCGCCTTCTTTGCACATTCCACGATGGTTGTTACAAGGATATCTATTTGCCTTTCGATTTCCTGTTTGTTAATCTGAAAAGGCTGTTCAGTTATGTGAGTGCTTATAAGTTCTTTGTATTTCTGCCAGTTAGTGGTTAGGGAGAATTTTTTACTCTCAGTTCGGCATACAGCTGCATCTATACATAGTACCACCGGGTTGTGGTCGGAATCGAGGTCATTGTATACAGTGGATGCAGCAGACCAGGTGATATTTTTGAACACGAATATGTCCAAGATATCAGGCCTGTGTCTGGAGTCCCTGTGAAAGTGCGAGGGTTCGTCAGGCGCCACTACAGTCACCTGGGGGTGTTTTTCGACAAAGTCGTATAGAGTGCGACCGCTGCTGTTAGTTGAGTTGCATCCCCACGTGCGAGATTTAGCGTTAAAGTCACCCCCGAGGATTGTTCTGTCGGCTGTGGTCAGTGCTACCAGGTCGGCCTCAGGCATTTTCCTGCCGGGCGGGTGGTACACTGCTATGAATCTAATTGCCTGCCCATTTATTGCGACCTCAGCAGCTGTAGCTTCTACACGCTCGAGCGCAGGTAAATCAATTGATCTGTGTGCAAGGCGTGTTTTTATGAGGATTGCTGTTCCTCCCCCTGTCCGGTTTGGTCTGTCGGTACGGTAAATAGCGTAGTTCCTCACCTGGAATCTTTGCCCCGCATGCAGGTGAGTTTCGCTGAGTAGGGCTATATCTATATTGTGTTCCTCTAGGAATAATTCTAGCGTGTGTTTTTGGCCGAGAATGCCATCGGCATTCCACGTCATAATATTTAGGTTTTTTAGTTTATTTTGCGCCATCGATAAGATTTGAGAAAGTATTAACAATAACCATTATTTTTGAGTCTAAGTCTGGTGCTTGTTTGAAGTCTTGAATAGCGGTTTTGAAGGTCTGAAATAATCCTCTGCAGGCCTCTACCCTCACCTTGAGGCGGAGAATATATTGCACATTGTATATCTCAGCCGCTTCTGCCGAGCGGTATAGCTGCACAAGAAACAGTGGCAGCGGTTTTCTGATACCTTCAGGGGTAGTGGTGGACATTTGGTGCACGTCGTGCACAGGAAGCTTTTTAGCAATTAAATCGTCATGAAGTTCTTCACGCGAGATGTCAATAGGTAGATCTCTGATAACTACTTTGATGATTTTTAAAGGGTCCTCGTCATAGGTGTGGTACTGGTAGTTCCTGATGTTCATAGCTTGTAAAAGGAATTTGAAGTCTCTTAAGTTGGAGGCCTGGTATTTAATGCTTTTACCGCGGTAGGCAGTGTGCAAGTCGCCTGTTAGTCCTTTCTCTATTTCTTTAATGAATGCCATGTATCCAGTTGTTTGGTAGCAGAATATGGGCGGGACTCTGGTCCGTTGGCTTGGTGGAGGGGGGGGGAGGTACTGATTCTGGAGCATTGTCTAGAGTTTCAAATCTGTTTGAAGTGGGAATATTGAAAATGGATGTTTCATTGGGAATTATTTCTGTATCAGATTCACTGTCATTTTGTGGTAGTGCAAGAAATGACCCCTCTGGTACTGAACCCTGGTCTGTCTGAGCAGTGGTTTGTTTAGTCTGTTTTGGTGAGGATTGGGATTTTCTCTTATTGCTGCGGGAACCCATATTCGGGCCGCCGCGGATTGTACTAGTTAAGGGTGGTCCGATTTTCGTCAGTCTGTCTGTCAGAGAGTGTCACTTCAGCCTTTCGTTTACACCTGAAAGGTATCAGGGCTGAAAGCGACCCTACACAGCGCGCCTGGGAGTTCCGCTCAAAGAGCGGGCCGTGAGGCGGTAAAACCCTATAGCTAGGTGGAGAGTAATAGTCAGTCTGTTTGTTAATAGTCTGCCTATTGGTCAGACGACAAAATTTGCTTGTACGGCGACGTCCCACGGCGAACGGCGAGCGTCGAATCGGCGTACTCCAGCACGCAAGCAAGCGAGAGCACCAGAGCAACGACAAAGAACACATGCGCGTCGCTAAAGAGCAGAACCATGAATGTTTCCGAACCTGAACAACGCATGGAACTTCTTTATACTTAATTGTTGTAACAATTTCAGCTGCGAGAAATTTTGCAACAGAAAATATTAAATTAAATTACCGGACACAGGGTAGCTAGGTTAACAAGGGCCCCAGTGTAAATATATATATATATATATATATATAAGCATAGGAGCAACAGGCATCTTAGAAAGAGACACCTTCAGACACAAAGTAGACAAATGGCAAGTTATAACTGAGCAACCAAAACAAAAGCAATACAGATAAAAGTGGTCGGAAGAACGCATACAAGCTTTCTCTGAAAGAATTAAAATAAATTGTAATGGAGCGCATGCTCCGGTGGCAATTTCCCTAAACACCCGTCTTCCTTTTTTTCTGCATCCACCTACATTTACCCTTTACAAATTTTAACTTTAAATTCTTCCAACGTTTTTGGCAAAGTATTCATCATCTCTCGTGGTAACTTATTTCAATCCCTGACAACGTTACCTAAAAAAGAGAATCTTCCTACACCCTTGCGCCTGAAATCTAAAGCCTATTGGAACAATAAGAAGAACTCAAACAAAACTTTATTGGGTCATTTGCTTACCGTCTTCTATTTATTGAGAGAATTCGCCAATAATAATAATAATTTATATTTTTTTCCTCTAACAAATCTTGTGAGATTTTCTGGCAGGAGCTCCCTGAGCTGAGCGCAACCTTTTTTTTATGTTTGGAAGTCACGTAAAAACATAACGTAAGCTATCACTCCTTAGTTTAGCTTATAAAGTTATGAGTTTCGCAAGGATTTTATAATGATAATTATTAGATTAATAGTGCAGTTTCTGTTCTGTGTTTGTCCAAATGTTCCTGAGCCCCTTTCATTTCTGCGATCTGTTATTTTTAGTATGAAAACTCTTTGAAAGTTGAGACAGATCTATGTTGTTGTTAAATATACCAAAAAACGTTAATATAAAAGAATTGTGAAAGCGGAATAAATATTCAATTTAAGGATGGATTTGAGCGACTTATAGTTTTCTAAAGCATGTATAATGCATTTATTTTTCAGCTTTCTTGATTAGTAAGCTGTCTACTGCAGCCGGCTTGTATGTGACTCATGATGAGTTATACAAATCACTAAATGATGTAATCAGTATAAATGGACAGTTTTAACAAGCAAAATACGAAATAAATATACCACCAACCTTACAAACTAGGGAATGCTGAAAAATAACGTCGCAGCTACATTCACAACGTGAGAGGAAAGTCACAGTCACAAAAAGTAACTGTAACAGAATCTGGACGTGACTGAGTAACGTTCACATGATAACATTTAAGGCGCAAACTGCGATCTGCCGAGAATCACGGTTTCAACCAAAAGTAGCAGTAAGAGAAAGAAAGACGTTTCTTAGTCACAGTCACGCCATACGTGATATCGTTTGGCACGGATACTGTGAATTCTGAATTATAAAGTAGACCTAATGTATGTCAGTATTTTACCAGCAGTTAATAATGTCCCCCTCGTTTGTAGCAAAAATAATGGCTCAACTTAGAAGTAAAATTGACTAAAGCCTTCATGGTCTGTTTAAAGTTGACAAAACTAGGTTACCTGTGAAACAAATGTAACTAAATATTTAAATAAAAATGATTAAAATCACAGCTTGTTGTCATTAAATACAGGTTTATTGGACTAAAAGGAAATTTGCCTTATATATATCTTAAGAAATCATGCTATTTGCATCTTTAATTTCTTCTACAGTATGGTAGTGCAAACTTGATATTAAATGATTGCACCACCAGTCTTATTAAAGTAACTGGGACTTTTTTTTTAAAAAATTTAAAAAAAAAAAAAAAAGAGGCCTCAATTTTAGGATTAAGATAGACCATAATCTATATCATTTTTTTTAACTGCTTAACGTCTCTTAACAGGCTCTTTAGAGACGGGAAAGGATGGGGGGGGGGCAAGGAACGGGAAGGAATTCGGCCATGGCCTTTTGAAGGAAGCATCCCGGTATTTGCCTGGAGTGATTTGTAAAACCATGGAAAACCCAAATCTGGATGCCCGGACGGGGATTCGAACCACCGTCCTCCCGAATGCGAGAACAGAACGCAAACCGTTACACTACCACGCTCGGTAAGTAACCTACCATCATATCTGGTGAGGAATTTCCTTCTACAATTGGGATTGTGGTTTGACAGGATGAGTTCTGAATATAATAAGAATTCTTTGTATACTTCTAATTCACATTTTCAGAGTATTTCATTGCAGTATGGATCCAGCATAACTTCTCGATTACCAGGTTTAGTTATAACCAGTACATCGTTAGGTAGCTATTGACATGGTTGAAGATACATATTTGTTGTTTTCTAAATATGTTTGTATTCGGGTACTATTATAGATATATATATTGCTATTTTTTATATTGTATGCAAACAGTGAAACCATTTCTGCCAATCAGGCTTTCCACATTAATGTATCCTAAGCAATACTTGTCATAAATATTCATCTATTATAGAATTCATCTAACTGGCTCTGTTTTCTGTACTCATTTCTCACCGTATCTCCTACCTCCCCTATCCTGGAGTCTTGGATACTTCAGAACACATCCAGTCAAAATGACATTGTGTCGCATCTTTTATTCAGCACCTCCCCATTTGTGTTTCACCACACTTTCTTACAATGTTAGCGACTGAAATTTCACATGTTAAATGAAAAAGTTATATCTCACCAAAAACTGCAATATTTAATCCAAAAGAGGATAGACTGATTAGATCCCTGTACAAATAATATTCATTCAAAAACAGTTTGGATAAAAATAATACAATTTCTGTTGCTTCTTGTTTTTTGAGACAGAGAGATAGAGTTGGAATCCATGTAGGAATATACAATCATATTAAAAACTTAGTCCAGACCTGGAGGTTTGTTAGATCATCCCAAAGGAGGCATACGAGGCCATTGTGTCAGGAATGAAAGGACAGCGCCTTTCCTTTGGGACCAAAATTTTTACGAGCAATCCGGAACAAATATTATCTTTGTCTAAAACCACTCAAGTGAAAGCGAATAGTTCTTGCAGTATCGTATATCTAAACATTGGCCATTCTACTGTATCATGGAACTGCAAATTGTGTTAATTTATGAAATGATATATTCATATTTGCATAAGCTTTATACATTTAATGAAACGCATATTTTCAATTTGATCCTAACATTCATAACAGTAAAGAAAGTAAAAATGTTCGGTACTGCTTATATTTTCTGTTTCCTGTAAATTAAACTGGTAACACTGTTTCAGTTTAGGAATTACAGAATAATTTTCACTGAATGTTAGATGTGGCAAGGACTGATGAGACAATGTTTATGAGTGGTGTTTATCTAATGCTTTTTAAATGTGTTTTAGGCAAATAAATGTTGGTAGTTAAAAGCGGATGTTACATGAAATTAATATATGGAAAAAAATAATTTCCTGCTCATCTTGAAGATTTGTGATTTGGAGATTCACATTATGATAAACTTCTGAAGACAAATTTTTAGCTATGTGCTAATTTTTAAGAAATAAAACGCGTGTACAATGATTACTTACATAAAGGCATTTGCTTTTAAGACTACTGCATTCGATCTTTTGCCTTGAATAATTTCAAAATCTCTGCAAATATATTAAGCGGTATAGCAAATACTAGATGGCAGAGAATTTCCGATGCATCTGAGGGTACTTCTAATGAAAAAATTCGTAATTTTCAGTACAGTAATTACATTTTATAATATTTTAAGAGTAATTGTTTGGGAACCACTGCAGTTGAATGTTGAGATAAAAAAATTATAACTGCTCTTCTTGTCAGACAATTTACAGCTGTAACGTCATAAAAAGTAATCATGTATAACGCTTTTTGCAAAATCATTTGAGTAGTGTTAATTTAAAACACTGGAACATTTACGATAAAAATATAGGCTTTTTCAGGGTAATTATAATTTCTCTCCACTAGAGAAACATTCCAATTGCACAAAATCCAAAGATTCCCAATAAACAAAATAATCGTAGGCTGAAGATATTTTGATTTTATTAATGAAAGGAAACTAAAAACATGTAGCGCTGCAAAAAGTCTTAACTAATTATTGGTTAATGCAAATTAGAAAGCTCACACTCATTAGTCTGAACGAACTCTAAACGTGATTTTTCGCTGTTCTGTTTCACTGTGACAGTGATTTTCTACGCGTCGCCACCTGGTGGCAGGTACCAGCACTATTCTACACGTAACCGAGTCACAGCTAGCGTCCTTTGCATATTAAACGTGAATGTTCGTCGTTACATTTAATTGTCCCAGTGATTTCGTACAAGTTGCCATCTGGTGGAAGGTATTAGCACTAATGTTTCGGCGTGACCGACTCACATTTAAAAATCACTGTGATGGATGGCACAGTGACAAGAAAGTAGCAGTTTATCCCATCCCTATTACAAACTGAAATCCATTCCTTAGTTCTTGCGTGATATGTAGACAAACATTAAAAAATGCCAAAGTTCACGGTTTTGACCTATCCATCATTGAGAACTATATCAGGGTAAAAACATATTCTATAACCAATGATATAAAGTAACTATCGCTGTATGTAATGCGTGAAGAGAAGTAATGGGATATGTGAGGGTATTTACTGCAAACCAATTTTGTAATTTACGTATTTACAGTCTCTTCAGGGACTACCGTGAAAACGGTCGTTTCTACCATTGACCAGTTCACCAAATTGTGTTTCAGAAGAATTTAGCTATCCTGCAACATTCGATCATTTTCTTTTGTTGAAATGTACCGTAGATTGGTTCGAACAAACATATAATGAAACTTCAACATACAGTTAAATACATTAAACTGATTGGATTAAGTTTAATTTAGGTGAAGTAGAATGATTGTAACTGATAGACAAACCAACGAAAGGAATCCTTTACCGAGGCAATTTATACCACGAATGATATGACCTCTTTAGAGTCTTGGAAATTTCCTGAACTCTTCAGAATATGAAGTTTTTAATAAACACTTCTGCTACAATGACGCATAGGTGATTCTATTCTAATGGGAGAAGTAAGTATTGCCATCTGTTGGGGAAACGTGTAATTTGTGTGTTGTATGGCACTTATACACAGACGGAAAAAAAAATCCCGACACCAAGAAAGACTTGTGTTAGATAAACGAAATTTGGTAGGCGTGTTTATACATCTGAAAGATGACATCGATTCAAATTTCGCGCTTCGCGCATAAGTGTGGCGCTAGTAGCGCTACTCAGAGCTTGCAAATCAGGTTTGCTTTAAATACGCGCTGTAAAGTTTGTGAACGTTATTTACCGCTGAGATTTGACATAGTGAGTTGATGTTAGCCAAGAATGCCTTTAAGAAGACGAAGAAGCCATTATCAACAGCTCACCGAGTTTGAACGAGGTCGTGTAATAGGGCTACGAGAAGGTGGATTTTCTTTTCGCGATATTGCAGAAAGACTTGGCCGGAATGTATCCACTGTGCATGATTGTTGGGTGCAGTGGTCAAGGGATGGTACTGCCTCAAGAAGACCGGGTTCCGGGAGGCCACGTGGCACTACTGAGAGGGAAGACCGCCGTATTCGGCGTACAGCTGTGGCGCATCGTACTGCGTCTGCGGCAGAAATTCGAGCTGCAGTTGGTACCACAGTGACACAACGAACTGTTAGAAATCGGTTACTTCAAGGACAGCTCCGAGCCAGGCGCCCTGTAGCGTGCATTCCACTGACTACAAGCCATCGCCGTTTGCGACTCCAGTGGTGTCAAGCCAGAGCTCATTGGAGGACGGAGTGGAGATCTGTTGTGTTTTCTGATGAAAGCAGGTTCTGCCTTGGTGCCAGTGATGGCCGAGTGTTGGTCAGAAGGAGGCCAGGGGAACGCCTGCAACCAAACTGTCTGCGGCCTAGACACACTGGACCTACACCTGGAGTCATGGTCTGGGGAGCAATTTCCTATGACAGCAGGAGCACTCTTGTGGTTATACCAAACACACTGACTGCAAATTTGTACGTCAGTCTGGTAATTCAACCTGTAGTGCTGCCATTCATGAACAGCATTCAAGGGGGAGTTTTTCAACAGGATAACGCTCGCCCTCATACCGCTGTTGTCTCGCAACGTGCTCTACAGAGTGTCGACATGTTACCTTGGCCTGCGAGATCACCAGATCTGTCTCCAATTGAACACGTATGGGATATCATTGGACGACAACTCCAGCATCATCCACAGCCAGCACTGACCGTCCCAGTATTGACAGCACAAGTACAACAAGCATGGAACTCCATACCACAAAGTGACATTCGAAACCTGTATGACACAATGCATTCACGTTTGCAGGCTTGCATTCAAAATTCTGGAGGTTACACCGGCTATTAATTTAACAGTATTTCACATTTGAAATGCATTTTCTTGAGCTTAAATTAACCTGTGATCTTGAAAATTTAATCAATTAAACATGTTAACTTGACAAATGCATTGTCCAAATTTCATTACTCTACAATAATTTTTTCTTGGTGTTGGGATTTTTTTTCCGTCTGTGTATTTTCGTTTGTGAAATGTGTAGTTTATGACGCGGAAGTAGGCTCCGTGCCAATATTCAGCTACGAGGTTGCGGAAAACCGCAATCAAGACGGACATTAGGCGGGGCTCAGAATTTTAACCTGGAGCGGTTGTATCTTCCCAATTCAATGTGATGGCGCTTAATGACAGGAATTAAAGTGGTTAACTTACTAAAATTGGAGTAATTTGAAATATGGTCTGCATGAAATTTTGCGAACTAAAAAAGTCTGCGTTCCTCAAAGCAGAATTTTTTTAAAGAAAAAAACAAAGTTATCACAAGATCTGAGGCACCGCTCAGTTAGAAATAAGGATGAATATGGATGAGATGTCTGCAAGCGTAGAGAATGATGACGCCTCCAAAAAAACGAAACAGTTGTAAATGAGAGCAGAATAATGAGACGGTGTGGAAAAAAATATCCTTTAACTTTTACTGTCGTCTCAAATACTTCGTGACTATCACCAACACCGAAAGTAATAATTTTTTCTCTTTTCTGCACCGATTTGAAATATGTAATAGATTTCTTCCTTTCTGGCCCACTTTATTTATTCGTAATTTCTCTAGCTGTATGAAATAATAAAAATCTAACAAAGAACTAGTAAGATCGTATGAGAAAGCTTTTACGAAATGAGTAGCATGAGTGTAAAACACTGTAAAGTTTATAAATAGAATGAATAGGAATCAATTATTTGTTCTGTGAGAAAACCTAGTGTCAAGTGAGAGCAATAAATTTTTCATGAAAGTATACGCGCTGGACATTTTTGATGCTGAGAATTTTCGGAGAGCGCAATAAAACTCTCTCGGTAGTAACTGTGGTATAACATATGGGTCATAGGATGATGACGATACAGTGTAGAGTCTCTGAAGGAACACTCACAAAATAATTTCAAAAAATCACGGCGGTAGATGTGAATTTTGTGTTAACTTACTAGCCGAAAAAGGTGAACCACCAGTAGCCATAAACAGAGATACTCTTTTGTTGTTTGAGTCGTGGAATCTAGCTCGGGACTCGTTTTATGGAGAAATAATCCTTAAACCGAGCATGGTGGGTGAACGGTTAACGTTCAGGCCCCGTATTCGGGAGGACGCGGTTTCGAATCCCCGTCCGGGCATCCAGATTTGCGTTTTCCATGGTTTTCCCAAATCACTCCAGGTGAATGCCTGGATGTTTCCTTCAAAAAGGCAATGGACGAATTCCTTCCCGTTCCTTGTCCCCAATCCCATCCCGCCTCTAATGACCTTAGCCGTCGACGAGACGTTAAGCCGTAAGAAAAAAAATCTTTAAGCGGAATTTGCCAGTTTTTCATCTTTTTCCGAACCAATGATATGCCTGGTTTCAGGGTATTGCACCAAAATGTTTATTCGATTGCAGGTCAACCAACTGTAGAACTCATTTCTCTCTCATCATTAGCGATTGGCTAGGAATTTTCTCCAATGAACACCTGTAAATGTAGTGAGGCCTGATGATGTTTTTGGGAAAGAAGAGAAACAACAGTTCGCCCGGGCAAACGGTCTCTATACGCACTGAAGAGATCCTCTAGCAGTTTCCCATGTGCTTGTGGGACACTAAAGTGAGGACTATACTAGACAAACAAAACACTCATATAAAAACCACATTCCCGAAGCCGTACTCGAAGCGGCGAATCTTACAATTCGTGGTCACCGTGCTAGTCCCTACATTGTCACGACCAGCTATGATGTATTTTGCATAGAAGAGATGATGAGTTCGCTATAACTATAAAACTTGTCGTCCTTGACCAATGCGAGACGAGGCACCCCTCGATTGTCTAATTAGTTAGTTTCGCCTGTCCTGTGTCATCAGGGGTCGTATGGTAATGTTTCGATAATATTCTATGATCTATTAAATTTAATTTTAAAACAAGTAATTAAATTATTGGTAATTGTTTGTTTTATATTTTCAATAAATTGTGAGTAATTTGTTTCGTTAGTACATATTTATTGTCATTTCTATTCCAAATCCAGTCAATATTAGAATTGGATGATGAGGAGTTTTATTTCCATTATTAAATTATGAAACACTTAATTAGTCTATAGCTATTAAGGTATATCATTTTCCAGAAACACGCAACAGTTAGTGAAAAGATTTCAGAGGATTTTTCAGATCAAGAAACCTTAAGATCAGACTTAAAATCTGCGGTATGTCTAACGCTAAATGACGCCGGAGTATTAAACGAAATTTTGAACTTATCTTCAGAAACACTAAGGATGTAATACTAACTAGATGTCGCTTACTCTGTCACTACAATAAACGTACATATCTAACAAAAAAATATTATGAAATGTACTGATTATTTATTTAAATTTTTGCTATTCAATCTTTAAACCCTCCAGATGAACGAACTGAATGCGAATGGAACAAGAGGAAACTAAGTAATTTAATAATTACGAAAAGATGGCAGAGGACTTATTTTGCCGTTCAATGAATCTCACGCCACTCAGCTACAATCTCTGACGTTTGTTTTTCACAGTAACCTGTCAAAACAGATTGTCTTTTTTCTGAATTATTTATTAAGTCTTTATTGTTGACAAGTAGTTTATGAAAGTAACTCAGGATAATTGGTATTCAACTGTAAAGATACGACTAATATTATAACATTTTGTTTTAAATTATTGATCCAGGTTTATTACCGTATGTTGGTATTCTGAAGAAGCTTTTTCGGTGGGTGGAAAAGTTAATTGAGCGGAAAGATTTTTAAATTTTGAGCTCAAGCACCAGACGATGCACCTTACTGAGACATGCCTCAGATAATAAGTCTTAAGTAACAGTCTAATGTTTGATATTGCGAAATTTCTGTCAAAATCTAATCATCAGTTTTCAGGTTATGTCAGATTAATCCTTGAAAATCGTTCAAGTTTAAGATAGATTTTATTTTCCTGCGTCAGCGTTATGAGGCGTAGTGTCTTAAGACATACGTTGATTTTAATCCAGACCTCAAGCATTCAAATTGTAAAAGCCCCTCAAAATCTGTTCAGTAGATCTATTTTCTGCGCGATGTCGGAGCAAAAGACAGATTACAGATACATATTTAAATATATGGAGTGTATTAATGCGCGTACGGTACATGTTTGAATACAAAAAGTGAAATGAGCATCTAAATTATTCACGGAGGATTAAAACAGTTGTCGAGCTAAAAAAACATGCCTGGCTCCACACACACGTGGCGTAACAAATTGACAATTTTGATAGCTGTGAACTTTTTTATGTCATTAAATGATAAGTAACTCAAATGTATTACTGTTAGAGAATATGGAAGGCAAACGTAAATAACAAAGAAATGGAGTGAAGGAAATCTATGATCACTAATATATAAGGTGCACTATCAACGAAATGAATGAAAAATTCTTGTGCGGCAGTTTCAGACCGACGGAATCAGCAGAAAATTTTTGGTGATGATATTCTATTGTTTCGAATAATACTGATGGTTCAGAGAAGTTTCGGAACATTGTGAATAAATAATTTCGATATAATTTTATGTTAAATTGTGAAGTTCAGTTGAAATGATAGCTATGTCACAATCCAAACAGGTGTAAAGAAAGAAGAAAGGAAATTCTGCTATTTACTAAGTAAAATTAATATTACTGGCTTAAGCTAGAATGGCATCAATAGAAGATAGCCTATAGCAAAAAAAAAAAAAAGTTTCGTCAGATGTAGAATTTGTTTAGTATCAAACATTAATCTGGACCTCGAAAGATAGTTGGAATTTTGTGTTTATAATACCAAATGGTTTATTTATTAAAGTGAAACTTGGTTTCTAGGAACACTACAAGTGGACCCACTCCCTCCCCTTACCCGGAATTTTCCTGGTGCCTATTGCTACCCTCCATACAGATATTATCCGCCCCTCCTGTTACAAAGAATAATTGAAGGATCTTAAGCGTAGTTTGAAACCAATTTAAGAGTATTAAAATATGACGGAAGTAACGAGGTCCATATCTCTTTATTTCGAGGAACATTAATCAAATTATTTCATTCGAAGTTCATCTAATTTGCAATCATTTTGTATCAGTTTGGTTCAGTTTTATTAAGAATTTCTAATTAATATAGTGTTGAGTAGTGTGTTAACAATGATTAAACTGTCAAGAAACTGAAATTAAGCATGTCAACGCATATGACTGTTCTCAAACATTCCTTTGTAGATATATATACGTCCGCGTTTTGGCGCACAGACATATTAGTTGTTTGAACCAAGGAGTTTCTCCAATTTGTTCACAAGTTACGTGCATTTATTATTTTCCTAATCCAATTGTTATTGCAACTAACTTTCCCGCTACATTTTCTAACTAATTAATCAAACTGTGCTTTGTAAATACTTTGGATGAGAAGTTTCGAAATGCACAGATTAATGAGTCAAATAAACGCAGAGTTACTTAAATTCCTTATTCTTCATTTTCGTAATTAAGTTAACCTGCCACATTTAATTCCAACAGTGTCAGCATTCAAAAAAGGCTTTGAAGGAAGCTAAAACCACCTGACGATCAAATTATTAATAAATTTAGTGGTAACTAACATGTATTGAGCAGTTAATGAACCAATGGATGTTGTTGAGGCATGAGCGAATGTGACTTTACCATTACAGGTTCCGGAGAATGAAGATGGAAATTAATTTTTATATGAAGTAAGAAATGAGCACATCTACTGTAAAGAAGGGAGATGAAAGGATTTTGGGAGGAAGCATTACTAAAAGAACCGTTCAGTTAGTTGGTCATCTTTGAGAGGCACAGGACGTTAATAAACGGAACATTTGGGGTACGTACGAACGTTTATTGGATACATTATATCAATTCCCTCGGCGTTTGAATACTTGGCATTAAAAATAGCTTCTTCTCACAAAAGCTCGCTTAATATAACGGCAATAACAAGCGTTCGTTAAAAAGTACCACCCAACAGATGCAGTTATCTGAGACGCGAACTTGCGGGATTATAACTAATGGACGCCTTGCAGATGCCTTTGACACGCGGTGACCGTACACTCTGTTAAATTTTGTCTCCGGGTAAAAAGGCTTCCTTTCACAATGAGATGAATTAGAGGAGCAGTCATTGTGAAAAAAAAGCACCCCGCTCCGAGAGAGATCTTTCCTTTGTCGAGGAATTACCCCGCTCCTTAAGCGCAAACGCAATCTCTCCACTTCTTCTGAGACCACAAAGTCGGTGCTACTGCTTACAAAGACAACTAATTTTGCATCTCGCTTTAATATCCCCCGCACGCTGGCTGAGGGGTTGTGTCACCAATTTTCAAAACATCTCGGCACAAAACACTCTTAACGATTTATTATATTTTGGTGAAATGTTATAGGCTTAATTTTATGATTAGTTAATTAAACAGTTCGATATTCCAGCAGTCACCATTCCAGCAGTCACCAGGGATCCAGCTCTTGGAGCTGTGGGAGAAATACTACTAAGAAATCATTCAAGTTCAATAAGACATAATGCTATAGAAAAGTGGAGGCTTTCTCGGCGTTGTATATACATGAAATGTTCTCGGGAAACTAGCCGACTGAGAACGTTTGTAACGCACGACGTTTCGGCGGTTATTTACTCTGTCGCCATTGTCAAGTGACTGCTTTCTCTGGTAACTACTGACTGCTGCCTGCGGGTGATGGGGTTGCATGTATATCGCACGGAACTGTTAAATACTGGTGGGATTGTTGGCGTTGACTGATGGCCTGACTGTTGGCGGGGCAGACAGAGGTGCTATACACAGTTCCGATTAGGGTTGCCAGTTACAGGATTATAATTCCAGTGCATTTCTAGGGCTAAAAAGGTATTTTAGTGGTATGTTTAAGGAGTGAACAAATATTCAAATTAATCCAAAAAGTTGTATTTTAGGTAAAAACTATGTTACATCACACACACACACACACACACAGGGTGTTACAAAAAGGTACGGCCAAACTTTCAGGAAACATTCCTCACACACAAACAAAGAAAATATGTTATGTGGACATGTGTCCGGAAACGCTTACTTACCATGTTAGAGCTCATTTTATTACTTCTCTTCAAATCACATTAAACATGGAATGGAAACACACAGCAACAGAACGTACCAGCGTGACTTCAAACACTTTGTTACAGGAAATGTTCAAAATGTCCTCCGTTAACGAGGATACATGCATGCACCCTCCGTCGCACGGAATCCCTGATGCGCTGATGCAGCCCTGGAGAATGGCGTATTGTATCACAGCCGTCCACAATACGAGCACGAAGAGTCTCTACATTTGGTACCGGGGTTGCTACACAAGGGCTTTCAAATGCCCCCATAAATGGAAGTCAAGAGGGTTGAGGTCAGGAGAGCGTGGGGGCCATGGAATTGGTCCGCCTCTACCAATCTAAAATGAGCTCTAACATGGAAAGTAAGCGTTTCCGGACACATGTCCACATAACATATTCATATTTTCTTTGTTTGTGTGTGAGGAATGTTTCCTGAAAGTTTGGCCGTACCTTTTTGTAACACCCTGTATATGATTTGTATTTTGAAGTTCGATGCCTTACTAGAAATAAACACAAGTTAAAATTTAAAACTGGATCGTTGACCAGTTATTTAATATAAGTAATTAAAACCACGAGCAATCTTTGAGGACTTGAAATTTAAATACCTTGACCAGTAATAAATAACACTGGACAACAACGATTTTGGTGTTTAGGAAATAAAAACCATTTTTATTCGAAATATGTTATGTGGACATGTGTCCGAAAACGCTTACTTTCCATGTTAGAGCTCATTTTAGTTTCGTTAGTATGTACTGTACTTCCTCGATTCACCGCTCGTATTGTGGACGGCTGTGTTACAATACGCCATTCTCCAGGGCTGCATCAGCGCATCAGGGATTCCATGCGACGGAGGGTGGATGCATGTATCCTCGCTAACGGAGGACATTTTGAACATTTCCTGTAACAAAGTGTTTGAAGTCACGCTGGTACGTTCTGTTGCTGTGTGTTTCCATTCCATGTTTAATGTGATTTGAAGAGAAGTAATAAAATGAGCTCTAACATGGAAAGTAAGCGTTTCCGGACACATGTCCACATAACATATTTTCTTTGTTTGTGTGTGAGGAACGTTTCCTGAAAGTTTGGCCGTACCTTTTTGTAACACCCTTTATATGTATATATATATATATATATATATAAGATTATTAATTCAATTGAGTAGTGCGATTTCGCACTGCTACTTGCCATTCGGGAGAACCGGGGTCAAACCCGGTTTGGCCATCCTGTCTGAGGTTTTTAGGCGAATGCTGGGATGGTTCCCTACAAGGCCACGGCCGCCCTGCCATCCCCCTTCCCTCCCCGTAGCGTAGTAGGCTGAAAAGGATCTCCGTGATCCTCCAGCAGCCCGCCTTCAGCTGGGAGGAATGAAGTAGTAAAAAAAAAAAAAAAAAAAAAAAAACTTAATATAAAATCACTTCATCATAGTTGAACAATCTATACATATCGTCTCTGGTCGTCGGTAAGGTGGAGCGCTCCTCTACCTCCCGCTGCGAGCGCGGCATGGCCACCGAGGTATCTTAAGTTTGAGGAAAAAACTGGTATACGGGAATTCCGGGACAGTAACGCTTAATTCCTGTACCAGACACAAAATTCGGGGACATTCCCGGATTCCCCCGCCGACTGGCAACTCTAGATCCGATGTAATCTCATTTTCTATATCAATGGTCTCCAGGCTTCATTTAATTGAAATACAGCATCTCTATTTGCTAGATTATCCGATATACGGATTTCGACAGCTTCTGAAAAATGCTGTCCCAGTAACGTCTGGTTCGAGCGAGAATTTCTGTAGCTTTAAAATCGAAGCCGTGTGCCGTATCGATGCTGCGCTCGGCCAAAGCTGACTTGTCAGTTTGACCCAGGCGGACGTTGCGTGCATGCCCGGCGCACCTCTGGCTTATGCATCGTATAGTTTGCCCGATGCACGCCTTTCCGCATTGGCAAGGAATATGATATATCCCAGATGTTCGTAACGCCAATTCGTCCTTGGGAGAGCGCAGTATGTTTTCAATCTTGGCAGGTGGTCGAAAAATTTGTTTAATGACACATTTTTGTGAAATCCTGCCAGTCTTTGCCGTGATCGCTCCCACATACGGAAGAAAGGCGAAGCAGCACGGGTTTTTCTGTTGTTGCATTTTCATTCTGGCTGCTCTTCTAAAAACTGAATCTATTAGCGCCTCACTATAACCAGTCTTGCGGAAGGTCTCCCTCAGATAACATTTTAGCTGCATAATTGCTGTTCACCGTAAGTTTGTTTTCTAGCCCCACTGAAACACTGAAACTGATTGCCGACCACCAAAATTTAACCATTATCGTTAATCGTAATTGCTCTATCCAAAGATGGCAGATTCTTGAGTGTAAAATCAGCCTAAAGTTCACTTCCAATAAGTGATTTATTCTTAACTTTATCCATAACAAACTGGATTAGTGAAAGTCTGCAACTGTTTCAAATTGAGGGTAAACAAATGAAAATCTGCGACACAGTTACTTTTGTACTCCTCATATTTCTATAACTAAAAACATGTAAACCTACTTATAGTGCGTTTGAAAATGGGAATAAATTCCCGAAACGCGTCATGCACAAAATAAATTAAAGCAACAAAAGTAACTGTGTCGCAGATTTTCATTTGTTTACCCTCAAAGTGATTTATTATCGTATGCTTATGTCCTCAGTTCAGTTCTGTCTTGCACAAAAAAATTAACACTCTCACTGTTAAAACTAATAACGTTCTATTAATCACTAGTAACAGAACCGGTCCACGATCTATACTTTACTTCGCACTGCCGCAATCATCTGTGGGCGATAGTGGCCACAGCCACATTCCCGCAAGACTTTATGGTTCATACCCGACTGACTAACTCGCTCCATTGTTTATATCATTGCACGGACATGGCACTACTAAACCGGCGGATAGTAACGTTTGTGTTACAAGGTGTTGTAATTATTTGATCCGGTACTCAGATGCTTTCTCAGTAGGTGACTAAAAATATTAGAGTGGTCAAAACAACCGGGTAAAGAACGGATAAGGGCGGGTACATTCTCAGTAATAAACAATTACTATCAAAACTCATTAACTAACGACATAAAGGTAATATCTGATTCAAGACCTTACGTGACAGATATCCCCGCATTTCTTGTATAAATTGGTTAATTTTTCAAGAGTAGAAATTTAAATGCATCACCGAGTTTGTCACTCCTTGATCTCCAAACGCATCAAACGAAACGGCCATCATATGTCGAAGAGCAATTGCGTTCGCCTATACCCGTCTAGTATCGTGTAGCACCACCGTTCGGTATGATGACGGTGGCGATTATTTTAGAAATGGACTCGACGAAGGGAGCGTTGGAAAGTCGTAACGATATAAGATCCTTTAACAATATCTCACAATTCACAAAGATTTGTTTGATGGGGTTCAATTGCTCGAACACCTAATTCACTTGCATCCCAGACGTGTTATAAGGGAGTTCAGGTGACATTGCAGGAAATGGAACAAGTTCACGTCTGTATAATTATTCCAACGATTCTTACACATTTTGAGAGTGATGGCACGGTACAGTGTCTTGTTAAAGGATGAGATGTTGCAACCGAACAAACGGAAATATATGCATATACACTGAAGAGCCAAAGAAACTGGTATAGGCATGTGTATGCAGACACAGAGATAAGTAAACACTAAGAGTACGGCGCTGCGGTCGGCAACGCCTTTGTATGACAACAGGTGTCTGCCGCAGGCCTTAAATCGGTTACTGCTGCTACAATGACAGGTTATCAAGATTTAAGTGAGTTTGAACGTGGTGTTATAATCGGAGCACGAGAGATGGGAAAACAGCATCTTCGAGGTAGCGATGAGGTAGGGATTTTCCCGTACGACCTTTTCACGAGTGCACTGTGAATATCGGGAATCCGGTAAAACATCAAATCTTCGACATCGCTACGGCCGGAAAAAGATCCTGCAAGAACGGGACCAACAACGACTGAAGAAAATCGTTAAACGTGACAGAAGTGCAACCCTTCCTCAAATTGCTGCAGATTTCAATGCTGGACCATCAACAAGTGTCAGCGTGTGAATCATTCAACGAAACATCTTCGATATGGGCTTTCGGAGCTAAGGCCCACTCGTGTACCCTTGCTGAATGCACGACACAAAGCTTTAAACTTCGCCTGGGCCCGTCAACACCGACATTAGATTGTTGATGATTGTAAACATGTTGCCTGGTCTGACGAGTCTCGTTTCCAATTGTATAGAGCAGCTTAACGTGTACGTGTATGGTTACAACCTCATGAATTCATGGATCCTGCATGACAGCAGGGAACTGTTCAAGCTGGTGGAGGCTCTGTAATGGTGTGGGGCGTGTGCATTTGGAGTGACATGGGACTCCTGATTCGTCCAGATACGACTCTGACAGGTGACACGTACGTACGCATCCTGGCTGATCACCTTCATCCATTCCGACGGACTTGGGCAATTCCAGCATGACAATGCGACACCCCACACGTCCAGAATTGCTACAGAGTGGCTCGAGGAACACTCTTCTGAATTTAAACACCTCCGGTGGCCACCAAGCTCCCGAGACATGACCGTTATTGAGCATATCTGGGATGCTTTGCAACGTGCCGTACAGAAAAAATCTCCACCCCCTCGTACTCTTACGGATTTATGGACAGCCCTGTAGGATGCACGGTGTGAATTCCCTCCAGCAATACTTCGGACATTAGTCGAGTCCATGCCAGGTCGTGTTGTGGTAGTTTGCGCACTCGCGGGGGCCCCACACGATATTATGCAGGTGTACCAGTTTCTTTGGCTCTTCAGTGTATAACGTTGAACTGCGAAGGACAATGTCAGACTTACCATAAGCCTAATTATACAGTCGACAAACGAGAATGTCACCTCCACCGTGCACCGGTTTAAAGGGAACCTTGTTTGTAAGGGGCATCCAACGCTGCATGGTATTTGTGGCGTACCTTTCCATCAGCATGTACAGTAACAACGTGAATCTTGAAGTCCATGCAATATTTTTCCTCATTTCTAGGGTCCAGTGCAGAAGTTCCCGCGCCCATGCAACCTTTGCGCCCGGTTAATTATATTTAGAAGTAGTTAGTTCTCTCTTGGAACGATGGCTTCTATACCTCATTTCTAGGAGATGGTTCTGGATGGTGTGGCTGCTTACACTTTGTTGTTTTCCAGTGTTATATTGAGGAATTACCTGTTGCATTGTTACTTGATTATCCAGTTTTAAAACGAGAGCTAGCCGATGATGACCTTCTTCGTCCATACGTTGTTGCCTCTGGTAGGAATCGCTTAACCGCGATCGTCTTATTTACGATACACTCTTGACACAATCGTTTGCAATATCTCCACGATTTCCGTGATAAAGTGACCCATTCATCGGGGCTCAGCAATTTGCCCACGACCAAATACGCATTTATCATTCTCAATATCCATATAGCGCTCTATTATTTTTGATATCTTGAGCATCACTCGTTACATTGTCTAGCCCCTGGTTACGTCATTTCCTTTACATTTACACTGTCGCCTGTACCGCCATATTTTCGCAAAGTCATCTATCTCTAAGCCAATTAACCTAAGTACAAATCTGTATCATTAGCTTAGGGTGGCACCTGCCTAAAGGCAGAGCAAATGTACAATACATCGCTAGTCTCTGTCGTAAAGATGAAGGAAACACTACCACCAAGATTGAAGGAATGTTATACGTCAAACAGCTTTTGGTATCAATAATCTGCAAATCAGAATCCAGAGCCTGTGGTCGTCTCCTTCTTCTTCATCACCATTGGCTGCCTTTGATGGGTTTTTCTCATCGTTGTCTTCTCAAATTTGGATCTTTGATTTTACGGTCGCATGCCCTTGCTGAGGCCGAGCATTTTATACCTTCTGCCAGGTCGTACTACGTACTAATAGAGGATGCGAAGTATTACCATCTGTGTACGAAACGTGTAACTATGTTATGTGTGTGACAAGTGTAGTTTCTGTTTCTCAAATTCTTAGTTTTAGATGCAGAGATTTGGAAACGTACAGACATTCGCCTTGCTGGCTGCGGATAAAGGCCCATTCACACTAGCGCTCAGCTCAGGTCAAAAATGGCTATACACATAATCCAATGGCAGCATTCACACTACGCCAGTGTTTCCCAACGTGGGGCACACGCCCCACAGGGGAGCAATTTGGTGTTTTTAGGGGGGCAATTTAGAAATTGACTTGATACGACTTTACCGCTTTCTCTTCGGGTTATTTAAATGCAATGCTAGATATAGGTACAAAATATTGCAAAAAAGCAAATTCTTAAAACACTGCTGTAAATAATTATTAGATATAGTTTCGTTTGATGTTAGCAAAATATATCATCTGGATGATTTGAGTCGTCAACTTGACCTTTTTGGGATTCACCGCGTAATGTTCCGCCTGTCTCGGGAACCCGGACCTTTTAAAACGCGCCAATAACGCCGTTGTTCGTGATTTTTCCATCTTCATATTTAGCCGAATCTGGATTTAGTGCAGTAAATGATTTACTGACAAAAAAAAAAATACAAAAAAATCGATTGGATATAACACAACGTGGAGACTTGAGATTAAAGCTTACTAAATTGGAGCCTAATATAAAATTTCTATGTAGCAAGCATCAAGCGCAAGGATCACACTAAATTGCCATAATAAATCTTTATTAAAAATCTTTTGAATTTTAGTATTTCATTATATGTTTTTTAATTTTACTTACTGTGTTTTATGACAATATTAAAGTGTTTTCTTTCAAAAACCATCCTATATGAGTTTCTTTAATAACAAATAATTTTTTTATTAAAAATTATGTATGGGGGGGCAAAAAAAATGTTAAAAGTAGGATATGACCCAAAAAGGTTGGGAAACACTGCACTACGCGGTCCGTTCAGGTCAGGGCAAGGCAGGGCAAACTGAAGATCGCACCGCTACCGATCAACAACGGTCAAGACCTGAGCTGATCTGACCGCTAGTGTGAACGAGCAACGGTCAGGTCTGGTCAGATCAAATGGGCGGCGAACGTCTGAAAACTATGCTTGTAATAAAAAAGATTAATAAATAAAAAATAAATATTTTAACTGTATGTTATTTCTGTTTATTATAAAGTCGGCAAACTTTAATATAAATTCAGACATTATTACACATTTTAGTACTGCCAAGGTACAGATCCTGTTTCCGAATTAAAAAAAAAATATTGTGAATTTAGTTTTTGAATCAAAGGCTTCTGTACGAGCGTTAGAATGCAAATAAAGAATATTTGTAAAACAGGGTTTCTCTCGCTCATCCTGAAATTCACTTTCTACATGGCATGAAATTTTACCCTTCCGTAAATAATACATGTTGCTACAATTATGTTATCAATTGATTCTGAAGCAGAATTTATTTTCTAAAATAAATTCGAAATCTTTGAGCCCTAAAATATCAAAAGCATTTCCCACCACTCGTCTCTCACGGCATAGCCGGTAGTTAGCATTCTTTTTTCTCTTGATCTATTTGCGCTTGAAACTCTGGATGCACCCAGAACCATCCTCTTGTTGATCTTGAAGTATTTTTAGGCTCTTGATCCAAAATTATTGCGATTTAATTGAAGTTGGGGTTGAAAACGGCATTGTTCACTATGAACAACTGAAATGAAATGGCCTCGTCTATGACTTGATCTGACCTGACCTGAGCTGAGTTGATCGCTAGTGTGAATGGGCCTTAACTGCCTAAAAACCGCAGTCGGGACAACGTCTACAAGGACGAGGAACGGGGAAGGGGAAGGGCATGTGCTCGTGCCCTGCCCCATTGTACCTCCCCGATCCAGTGTAAGGCGCCTCAGTGCACTGACCACACTGACGGGTTAAAATCCGGAGACTACGTTACTTAGCTTCTTTATATAATAACGCTTGTTGTTGTTGTTGTTCTGGCTTTAGGGCGCGTCTATATAATGACAGCGCCATTGTTTTTCGTAATAGCATACTCACCTGTTGTCGAGCCAAACTTCCGAATACCACCCAGCACTCAAGACTCTTTCTTGCCTGTATTTTAACAGTTTTCACGTAAATTCTTGTTATTTGACTAATGAGGCAATGCTGGGAAAAAATTGCCGCGCGCAGGATGACACGCAAAGCTGGCTTTATTTATCGGCAATGTTGTCACTCAGTACGATTTTTACGCATGAATTATTTAAAACAGTGCCGTAAATGTTTATCACTGCTAGCGCGCAGGTTTATCACTGAAAGCGCGTTCGCATTATCGATGTGTTATTGCAAATGTGCTTAATATAGCATAAACATTCTCCATCCGGTTGGAAAATTTAATAAAATCGCTCGCACTGTTTTCAGAAAACCGCATAATAAGCTTAAACTATCACGAGCAGCGGAAAAAGCCGACTAATTTGCGTCAACACACTTCGCTGTAAATTCGAATCCGCCATTCGCAACAATAATCAGGTATAATCCTTGTAGAAACATGTTAAGCTATTGAGTAGCATGTTTCAAACGCTTGATTTCAAATCGTGATACGTGTTTCATTGCTGTCATTGAGAAAGCACATTGCTTGATGGTAGCAGATGTATAAATAGAGAGCTTAACGTCAGTTTGTATGCAATATTACGGACGATTGCTACTAGACGAGTATATTTTATCGTGGTATAACGGGTTTAGATTCAGCAATTAATAAAGTGAACAAAGATGGATATCTGAAGATCGCAACTGTGTCCCTTTCCACATATGTCATAGCTAAGTATTGCAAACTCACAGGGTTTTCAATCCCGTGGGATCAGCACAGTTTTCGAAGTGTTATCAAATTAAATAATAAACATCTATTGAATTGATAAAAATGTTAAATAATATAAATCACCAATTAACAATATTTTAACTAACAAAAAAACATTCATTTAATAATTTGCGCTTTTCGCATTCTAATTATTAAGTGGATAATCAAACATGTTAAGTATTCAGATCATATTAGCCTTACAGTAAACCACATCAGTTTAAAAATTAACTATCTAATAAACAGTCAAACTATCACTATATTTGGAAAGAAATACATATTTAACCAGCGGCCGAGAAAGCCATTTCTGCCTCCTCGCTCGTTGATTTGATTGAATTGATCATAAATAAAAGACTTTTTGAAAAGCTTAACAACATTCCGCACTTTTTCTGACTTTGAGATCATTATATCTCTGAACCACTTCAATAGGTGGATGATCCAGTGTTACGGTTACGGTCACGCTTTGTGCTTCGATTTTGTCGTCCAGCTCTTCGTCCTTCGTCTGTGTTTTCGATTTTTATTTCAGTAGCTTTTTTTTCGTATAATACGTGAACGGCAAATTGCGCACTGTGTGAAAAAGCACAAATGCAGGTACCAAGGCAGAAGTTGACCAACTTTTGGTATCATGACAAAAGTTGGGGAACTTCTGTCATGATACTTGTTCCATCTGATCTTAAGCCAATAACATAAGTTTAAAGATCGAAATCAAAGCTTGTCAGCCGTTCTTTGAATAAACTGCACGAACCGAGTATTCTCAGGAAGGCAAAATTAAAATAAGATTCTATACGGTGAACATAAACGTTCAAATAATGGTGATTTTTTGGGACGTCCATTCATCAAAACTCAACAAAAATCTTTGTTATAGTTTCTTGAGATATTCAAACTGAACGATCATGTCAATTTTAATGGTATTTGAAAAATTTGTTGCTATAGATCTTATAGGCCTAATATTAGCAGAATTACAAGGCTGAAATCAACTTTTTAAAAACAGATCTGGTAAAGTACAGAAACAATTTACGGTAAAAGCATTCTGGAAACTATTTATTCCATAAATTTTTCGTTTTTGAAATTGCTGTCAATAGTTTTAACCTCGTTTTTGTATTATTTCTATTTCCGTCTCAGAAACAATTCCAATTATATATTTTTGTATGTATGATCTGGGAGCTAATTTTGCAATAGAACGACATAACTTATAGTAATGCATACAACAAAAACAAACGGAAGTTCTTATGAAAATGTAGAAGTGAATTTATTTACTTACAAATCACGAAAGCTGACAAAAACACACGTTCGTTGTCGCCAAGTCAAATGTGGACTTGAAGGGTACAGGCAAACGAGGCAATGAAACCGACAGAGACCGAGTCCGGCCGAAAAGAGACGAAGGGGAGGCAAGGTCACACAGACTGAAACTCGTTTTCGCCCCATTTTACTGATTGCGGATCCACTTAATTTTGTGCGGGATCCGCCAGACTGTCAAATGATGCGGGATTCCGCGGGACTGAGGGATCTTGCATTGCTGGATTGCATTCCCTAGCCATTGCGCAGTTGATACTTACGTTCTTTTCTGTTATAATCTAATCGTTATTCTATTCTTATACAGAGAGAGACATATGAAACTCATTTCTTGAATCTAAAGAAATGACATGGTGCTAGTTTGAAGCTTTTACTTCTAATTGTTAGCGTTACGCTTTAATTGCACTTCCGCAGCGACATTTTGCGCAATTAATATTAAAGCTCAAATGGCATTAAAATTACTGAAAATCACATGACAACGTCAGACAGTATATTTACACCCAAAGGAGCTGCCATTATTTTTACAGATAATTTTTTTTTGTTGCCAGTCCTGTTTGTTGCGATTACATACGCTAATAACTTCAAAACGAGAATCAAATCCTCTACAACCTAATTTTATTCATCAGGAAAATTATATTTTAATGACACATCGTCTACGGATTGGGTGAAACTGTATGTTTAGCTTCATCTTCTTTCCACGGAAGAAATTATCTGGCACCACTTTGTTGGCCTCTTCGGAAATTCCGTCGTTACTGAGTTTTCCATTCACTTTCAAGTTCGGAGATTCTACGATAACCATGTTGCCGTAATTTAATTATTGATTCTGATGTAAATCGTAGAGACAAATCTGAAAAAAGATTATTTTTATATATCTCACTTAGTTTTCGAGATATATCTCAAAATTTAGGTGTTTGGGTTGATATGAGCCATGGACCAGAAAAAAAGTCTCCAAAACCACAAGCAGTTTGCTCTGTATATGCTCGGTCGGGGTTTTGTTTTTTCCTAGCTGGACCAGAAGAAAAACGTCACCAAATGCACAAGACTATACCTGAACTTTAACATTCTCTATCTCGAGAACTAAGTTAAACAAAAAAAAACTGTATACAATACTTTCGATTTGTCTCTCGGAGTTACATAAGAATTGATTATCAAATTGCGTTGCCACGGTTGTGATAGCGCTGCCTTAAGTTTTACAATTATTTTTGGTGCCTTTTTGCGGTGGTATATGATCCCATATCTTGCAGTGGATGTATCTTCAGCCAGATCGACTCAATTCAGTGAGTACGATCGTTATATCCGTCACAAGTGATGATCACTAAGAAGAACGGCTCACTGAATTACGACGCACCCGGCACCCCATTGGCACGTGATGGATGTCTGCAAATCGAATCAACGCCAGCTCGAAGTGGTCCGGGTGCGCTTCGCGTTATGCCGAACGATTCCGTTGTGCTACCATTGGTTACAGTATTCAGTTTAATGTTCGCGTGGCGATGAATGGCAGGAAGACGAGAGAAGTTCTATTACCGGGCAGTTGATCTGATTGTTCACATGACTTATTGTGGAGGGTTGCAGGGGGACGTATCGTATACATGCGTCATAGTGACAAACGCGCATCTGCTACTTTATGATGGCTTTAACTGGGAACACGCAACGCTATTAGTTGCACGCACGGTATAAAATTAAAGAGATTAATTTGCTTCATGAAACGAGACCGAGAGTTGTTTACTGGCGGAGTTTATTACAAGCATTTTAGAATCTTTGTTGACGACGTGGTATGTCGATGGATCACTGACCTATGTTTATGAATGTCCACATCGATCTTAGAGCTATTCATTGGCAATTTAATACTCATTAACATATATTGCTTCTCTTATAACGTGGTGAGAAAGGGATCTCTTGTAAAAGATAGCAACTAAAAAAAGAAATTCAAATATTCCTGTGCTCGAAGCTATTTTTTTCCTTTGGGACCTTAGAGCTCATCGACGACTAAGTTATTAGAGTCGGAAGAGGTGAAGGGGAAATGTTCATGGCCTTCTGAATGAAAAATTTCAACTATTGGCCTGAGGTGATTCCATGAATTGATGGAAATACAAAATCTGCGTCACGAGATCTGTACAAGATCACAGGTAGGGCAATTGCACCATAAAAAGATATCTGTTTCATCTGGTCTTGTTTAAGGGAATCGAAAATTGAAGAGAGCATCATGCCCATAAGCAGCGTAATCTTTTAAACGAAACCATCGTGTGTCCTTTATTGAAAATTATTTACTAAGTCCAACGCGCTTACGAAGCATTTTTCTTTTAATTAGTTCCGATTAAAGTAATACAATCACTATTATATTTATTGCTAGTTAATTTCATGAAATATAAATGCTTATATTATGAAAATAAGAACTTCTGTTAAAAATGAATACGTTAAAATTCTGTTTTCAGAGAAGTACTCCCAAGCAGTATTCTAGATGGCCAAAGCCTCAGAACACATCAATCTTGTGTACGGCAGCTAGCCAGAAGGTTCAGTCTAGAGAGGAACCGATCGAATTATGCTACAGGGTGTTTCAAAAATGACCGCTATATTTGAAAAATCAATACAAACTAAATGGGCAGCGATAGAAATACATCGTTTGTTGCAATATGCTTGGGACAACAGTAAATTTACAGGCAGACAAACTTTAGAAATTAGTTACAATTTTCAACAACAGATAGCACTGCAGTCTGGAAAAATCTAAAGTACGATTATTCTAAGGAATAAACCATTTTTTCACAGCAAACTTAAAATCTGTGAACAGCACACGCTTACATCAGAAAGACGACTTACAGAATGGCGAACTCACAGACTGCGTTTACTTCTATATCTTTCAGATCGCCTGCAGCGCCATCTGTTGTTGAAAATTGTAACTAATCTCGAAAGTTTGTCTGCCTGAAAATTTACTGTTGTCCCAAGCATATTGCAAAAAACGGTGTATTTATTGATTTTTCAAATTTACCGGTAATTTTTGTAACACCCGGTACTAGTTTACAGTCGTCAACAGGAAAGTTTTGTAACAGAACGAAACAAATGGGCATATGATTCCGCACCGTTGGTTGATTTTGGGCGCCAAGTGATGGTGTACGGTACTGACACCGGGTTAGCTGGTTCGGGTCTGGTGGTGGAAGAAATTTTCATCATCAGGACTGGGCGGGCAGGATTGGAGAGATGGTGATGCACAATTCCTAATCACCAGGTTGTGTTCCAAAGTCCTGGGTTAAATCCCAAACCTCTCCGCATTGCGTATGGAGTGAGGGCATACGACACCTTGGATGGTGATTCATCCAACGGATTGAGACTCAAGTGTCTTTCGGAAAAGTAGGCCTGAATTTGCCGGCTCCTGGTTTCAGCCTCTCAGTTCTTGATCTCTCGTTTCATACAACACAAACAATACAATCAGTCATCCACACCTACAATAACACATACGAATACACACTAGAGAAGGTCCCATTTCATCTTCCCAAGAAAGATCTTGTTGAGGGGTACACCCTCCATGGTACGAGCCTACGACCAAAATCGGCTAAGGCATGTTGCGAGCAGTTGAGATGAAACCTTGTGTACTATGGTAGCGTGAAGTACTACACAATATTGTCCTGATCAGATCGGAATACTGAATAATTTTGAGGTATAACGTATCACACAGTTTTTATTACTGATGTCTGGAGCATTGTTTTTTACCACCGGGTCGTTGAAATCTAGTTTATTACCCAGGTTAACATTGAGGCAAGGGATATTAAAGAATTTCCCCAAAACATTTTTAAGGATCCATCCCGGTATTCATATGGAATAATTTCAGGAAACTACCGAAAAACAAAATGTAGGTGGCTTGACCGGAGGATCAAGCGAGTAGAGTGAATGGTAACGCTCTGGCATTGCGTTCTGGACGATTCGGATTCAAATTCCCGTCCGGCCATCTAAATTTCCGATTTCCATATATTTCCGAGACACTCCAGGTGAATGTAGCGATGGTTCCGTCAGAAGTCCTTGGCCGTATTTCTTTCCATTCTTGCTCCAATCCTTTCCCGTGTCTAATGATCTGGACGTCGACGAAGCATAAAGCAACGACGAAAACAAAACAAAAAAGAATAGGGATCGAACGGGAGTCACTCCGAATGGCAGACGCGAGTGGTTCCCAGTCACACACTTGGCTGGGGCTGACGCAAAAGTATAAATTCCAACTTAATTAAAAACGCGGAGTAGTAATACCATTGCTTTCAACCGACATTTGACACTATTCTAAACCCTTCTATCGGTTTTTGCCTAAAACTATCGGATATTTAACTATAGAGAGTGTCCCTAAAATAGGGGTAGAAACTTTACGAAGGGGCGGAGAGCGTCAAAAAACTCGGAATTGACAACTCAGGCAGCGCCACCTTGCTCGATCAACAACGCGACAATAGGCTCCGATGCTATTCTTTTAATCATCACCACAGCACCAGTCCCTACCATTTCTTTATAGGCAGTGTTGTTGGAGGTGTTGTTCTGAGACATTTTCTCCTATTAATATTGTTTTCGTGTCCTCAGTTGTGATAGGTCATCATGGTGGTGTTGTTAGTTGAGGAGGCTCAGTGGCCGTTTGTGTCGGTCAACAGTAGCGTCGTATTGGCCGATGTTGCAAACGTTCTCCACCTCCTGTTAAATTGTGTATCTCTTTATGTGACACCCTGTTTATAGCATTATATGCCGATGAAACATCCCTCAGAATTTCAAGTAAGGGAACGTCCATATACCACGTGGTTCCAGTTTGGTCTCCTGTGAACTACCCTCCAACCCACGTAGCCCTACGTTGATTACTCCTCCCCCTCCCCCCACCCCCCCCCCCGCGTAGAATGTAGTCTTTTTTCCTTACTGATTCTCGAAGACATTTTCTGCTGTTTTCTCTTCTCAAACTATCGTAAATTACATACGGAGGTAATTAAATGACGTAAATAAATATTCACATGCTGTTGGGTATTTTATACCTTATTTTAACTGTGACAAATAATATGAATAAAAATCTACGTGGCTTCGCTCAGAACCCCGCCCAACCCATCCCGTATCCCACCATATCTTTGTAACCAACCCCTCCTCCCCCCCCCCAAATCCAGCAACGTAATTTGTGAACTTTCCCTAAAGCTACAAAGGAAATTTACTTCAGAAAATCTATTAAAAATGTATGACAATTTTTTGAATGTGCAACTAAGTTTTAAACTAACAAATAAATTGTGAAATTTAATTTAACTTAATTTAATTGCAATGGAGCGCACGCTCCGGTGGAAATTTCCCTACACACCCATTTTCCTCCTTTCTTGAACCCACCTACGTTTGCCCTTTACAAATTTTAACTTTAAATTCGTTCAACATTTTTGGTAAATCATTTATCATTTCTCTTGGTAACTTATTCCAATCCCTGACGCTCTTACCGAAAAAACATGATCTTGTAACGCCTTTTTGCCTGAAATCGAGTGCCAGATTGTGGTCATAGTCATCTTTTCCCTTCCATGCATTACTTTTAATTCTTACACCAATATCTTTCCATACCTCCTCACAAATACATGCCTTGTACACTCCAATGAGCCTCTTCACCCTCCTCCTGTCTTCCAATGAATCCCATCTCAGCTCTTTTATGATATCTGTTACTGATTGGGTTCTGCGATAATTTCCAGAAACAAATCTAGCAGCCCTTTTTTTGCACCCTTTCCAACTCCTATATTTGTTACTGAAAATGTGGGTCCAATACTGCACCACCATATTCAAGCAATGGTCTGACCAAAGTTTTGTAACCTTCCTTTACTTCTCTCCTACATCCCCTCATCACTCTCTCCAACAAGAGCAGAATTTTGAAACCTTTTCTTACTACCTGTCCAATTGGCCCAGCCCAGTTAAGCTTATTATCAAATGTAATCCCAAAATATTTACATTTCAAGCCTTCAACAAGCAGTTAATCAACTTTTAGTTTTTTATCGGTGTATCTAATTATGCTGACACTTCTTTGCATTTTACTGAAATGCAACCAACTATTTCAAAAATTTTATTTGAACACTTCTTTTTCTAATTTGGAAGTAGTTAGTTTTTGTGTTTACGGAAAGAAGCTTAGAGAGAGAGAGAGAGTAGCAGCGAGCGGTATGGAGAGAACATGGAAGCGAGGTCCCTGGAGATTTTTGCCCGCGGCCAGCGCCAGATGTCCTCGCCGGGGTAATTATCGTGATGGATCGCCCGCCTCCACCCTCTCAACCCCTATACCGGTATAATATATCCGCGATCAGACGCCGACCCCTCACAGATAGCTCAGCCAGTGGGCGGATATGAGATCTATTAATCTCGGACTGTCTCGCCGGTAGGGAGGTGCTTGGCTTTGTTATTTATTCCCGAGATTTCCTCCCCGTTGCGTGGATGTTGTAGCCAGCGCTTATTGCGACATCCATTGTCCGGCTGGCGAGCACCAAGGTACGATGCTTTAATCACAGCCAGTTGCTACAAACTGTGAACTAGTCCCAACTCTTTTTATTGTTGCCTTGTTATCAAATACCGACCACGCATGTGTAATTTTTTTCTCGTGTCTTGCACCCTCCAAATAGAAAATTGGTTGGATGCGCTCGGGGCAAGCAAGCAAAGCCAGATGGCCAATTTGTTTCTTCCAGAACCTCCCGATTAGCATGGAGTCTGTGGAATTCCGATTACCGTCATAATATGTGAGACGGTGAGTGTTTTGAGTGAACATATTAAAAGTAAAGATCGAAATAGGTTGCAACAAATTTTAAGGCAAATCGCTGTTCGACGGACAATTGAAAAAATTATTTTTATTTATTTTCCATATGCAACATAGCCCAGCACCTAGTATCTAATCTGGGCCCTTATTTCCACTCTTTTACATTTACATATATTTGTATCTTATATATATATAACATATTAATATATAAAAAAATGACTGAAAGAAAATTTTGATTCAATTTCAAATAACTATTACATCTACTGTTATTAAACAGAATAGGTACCACACCACTACTAAATCTACTACTACTGCTATTGTCCCTAATATTACTACTAACATTACTACTACTACTACTAATACCATTATTAATACTACTAATATTACTATTACCACCACCAATTGTCACAGCCGCACTATTGTTCATTTTCTTGGTGTTGTGTGCGCTCCAAAGGCAGAGTCCCCTGGAACCGGCAGCAAAGTCAGCCGCCCAGGCCATCAAGAGTTGACCTCCTGGAATACCAAGACGGCCCCAGTTGTCGCTCAGAAGACGGCCTCTCTGGAGCACACTGAAGTTCCTCCGACGATTCATGTTGCTCATTGTCGTAGGATATCTTCCGTCAATCCGGTGTAATTGTGTTCTCGTCTTCTGCTATCTGTGGCCTTTGATTTCGCTCGGCATTTTTCCTTTTTATAAATTTCTCCTTCCAAAATTTTGAGGTTAGATGAGCTGCCTCGTCCAGCAAATGCCACAAACTTTCGTCGCGCAGTATGTCAAATATTCTCCTACCTTGCAGCCAAGCTTGTTGGTGTTCTCTCAAACTGGCTGTTATTTCACACTCCCATACCACGTGCTCCGGCGTACTCTCTTCACCACATTCGCACCTGTCTGAGTCCACAATATTTCGACTTCGGAGCCAGCTATTGTATGGCCCGTGACCTGTAATGTAGTGTACCAATCCGGGAGAGGGTTGAAGGTACTTCAACTTTAACCTCTCTTCTACGAATGGGAACATATCATATGCTCTTCGACCTGTTTCACTGTTGTTCCATTCTTGTTGCCATTCCGCCAATAGAAGCTTCCGAATGTGCATCTCCGATGTTGCTTCGCTGCCTACAATTTCTGCTACCTTATATTGTTTCCCTTTTCTGAGCCAGTATATGGCACCACGTTTCCTTACTTCAAGGTCCTAGTGGCCATACACCAATGGTTAATGAATTTGTTGCCACGGTTCTGTATGCTCCTGCCAATCTTAAAAGTATTCCTCGTTGGACACGTCTGACTCGCTGTTTTAGTTTTACTTTTCTTAGATGCTTTTCCCACACACGGAGAAACGTATTAAACCTAATCGCCGAGTTCACCATTTTCTAAAGAAGTTGAAGCTGACGTGTTTCTGAACGTAGATTCTAGCTAACAAGGTGAGGCCGCCTATTGTGAAATTCATATTCGATTCATACTGTATGTTATGAAAGCAGTGGCAAAACAGTAACATGCCCTTCTTCGCCGTTGTCCAGAAAATCGGCAATGAAGTATTCCTTTGCATTCAAATACCTTCTACGTTATCGAGAGCTGAAGAGGCAGCTTGATACAACAAGCAAGCTCTCTTCCTCATAGGCCCCGTCGTCGACGGATCGAATCCGGCTGCGGACAGCTTTTTTATTTATTATACTAGCTGACCCGGCAATGCTTCACTATTGCTGGACTTGAGTAGGCACATAGGTTAAATGAAAAAATATTTACAATTCAATTTTAAACTGCTGTTTCATTCATTTTCAGTTGGAAAGGGTGAGAGGGGATGCGCTTTGGAAAACATATGCAGGCAGTATTTTTCTATTTGTTTCAAAGTATAAGTGTGCAAATTTCCATTGAAATCTGATGAAATATGTGGTTTTGTCTAAATTATGGGGAGGACGGGTGGGTTTTTTAATTTGTTTTGACAGAAACCATTTTCGACATCCCTTCGACAATTCACCATAGCTCCGCCGCAATCGGACGAACGGTTTGCGGGTTTCTTTAAATTATGGGGTGTTATGGGAAGAGGGGGTAATTAAGGTGGTGGAAAGAGAGGAGAGGGATGGGGTTTTTGTCAAATTAATGTGTACAGTATTTCTCTCTCTTTTTTAAAGTATAAGTGTAGAAATTCTTATCTAAATTGGATAAAAAATGTGGTTTGCCTAAATTATGGGGTGAAAATGTAATGGGGTTGGAAAGGGGGAGAGGGGATGAATATTCGGAAACCATACGTAGGCAGTATTTTTCTGTTTGTTTTAAAGTATAAGTGTACAAATTCTTATCTAAATCGGATAAAAAATGTGGTTTGCCTAAATTATGGGGTGAAAACGTAATCGGGATGGAAAGGGGGAGAGGGGATGAATATTCGGAAACCATATGTTGGCAGTATTTTTCTGTTTGTTTTAAAGTATAAGTGTACAAATTCTTATCTAAATCGGATAAAAAATGTGGTTTGCCTAAATTATGGGGTGAAAACGTAATGGGGTTGGAAAGGGGGAGAGGGGATGAATATTCGGAAACCATAGGCCTACGTAGGCAGTATTTTTCTGTTTGTTTTAAAGTATAAGTGTATAAATTCCTATCTAAATCGGATAAAAAATGTGGTATTGCCTAAATTATGGGGTGAAAAAATTATGGGGGTGGAAAGGGGGCGAGGGGATTAATATTCGGAAACCGTATGTAAAGCAGTATTTTTATGTTTGTTTTAAAGTATAAGTGTACAAATTCCTATCTAAATCGGATAAAAAATGTGGTTTTGCCTAAATTATGGGGTGTTATGGGGAATAGGGGGTGACTTTTTGGAAATTTTTTTCAGAGGAACCTTCGCAGGCGCACTCTCGAAAACTCTCCAAAGTTTCATTGCAATCTGATAAATGGTATAGGAATGAATAGAAGACGAACAATCCCACAAACCCACAAACATTGATTTTTATATATAAGATTTATTTATTCAAATACGTATGCATACGATTCCCGGCAATCAGTATCGACAATAATGCTTATAATAAGTATTTTAAATGTATTTGTTGTGGAAAAACCGACGGCGTCTCGTTTCGACCCTCCCGTCCCTTGGTGCGGGAATGAACATCTGTCCCTCCAACTGTAACGGCCGAGTGATGATATTTGTATTTCATACCTACCGCAGCAAATATTTCTAATTTTGAAATATAACTTTGTTTCCGAACAATATGATGAAGTTCGAAAGTGTCGGTTTTTTTCACAACAAACAACATTTAAAAAACTTATTATATTCATACTTGATGAAACTGCTTGCCAAGAAATATCTGTAATATCTATTTGAATAAATAAAAAAATTTGCCAGCAGCGAGATTCGATCCAGCGACAAGAGACAGAGAGCTTGCTTGTGCGCCACGCACCAATTCGGATCACTGTAACGTAGAAAGTATTTGAAAGCAACGGAATATTTCAATGCAAATTTTCTCGACAACGGCGAAGAGGCGCATGTTACTGCCTTTGCACATTACGCCTCTGGCCATGACATTTTTTAACATACAGTATGAATCGAATCTGAATTTTACAATTGGCGGCCTCCCCTTGTTAGTTTAGAAACTACCGCCAGAAAAATCCTTGCCATGTGTTCCGAATCAATCGCAGGACTGATTCTTGGTTGTAACAATAAAATGATGTCTATTTATTTCAGGTCTGCTCATTGTCGGCCTCGGTAGCGTCGAAGATAATGTACCTACTGGCTCCGCGTGCCGAAGGTCGCCTGCTCGAATCCGGCTTAGGCTGCTTTTCCACTACGCGGCTAGTCGCGGGCGACCGCAGTCGTTAGCGGCTAGTTTTGTAGCGACTGTTGTAGCGACTGCGCGCGCGGCTGTATTCCACAAACCAGCTCATTTTCAAAATGGATGTCGAAGAAATAATTGATGTTAACAAAAAGAAAACGAAAATATAGGTTTGGATACATCCTTTGTTTTTTGCATTGATGTCGGAGCTTACGGAAAATGCAGTGTCGCATTTATATTTCGATATAATATATACTATAAAAAGAACACACCGATATGTTATGTTTTCGTCGGTGATGATCCTTTCTAACAAACTGATAAAGTTTTGCGTCCGTTAAAAGGGCGAACTTTGATAACAAAAAAGAGTTTTTAACTGCAGGTAAGGCGATAAATTTCATATAATTAATTAAATTAAATTGAAATAGAGCGCACGCTCCGGTGGCAATTTCCCCTCTTCCTGCATCCACCTACATTCGCACTCTGCATAGTTTAACTTTATATTCTTTCAACTTTTTTGGTAAATTATTCATCATTTCTCTTGGTAACTTATTCCAATCCCTGACACCCTTACCTAAAGAAGAGAATCTTCCTACAACCTTGTGCCTGAAATCGAGTCCCAGCTTGTGGTCATGGTCATCTTTTCCCTTCCATGCATTACTTTTCATTCTTACACCAATATCTTTCCATGTCTCCTCACCAATATACGAGTTGTACACACCCATGACTCTCTTCACCTTCATCCTGTCTTGCAATTAATCCCATTCCATCTCTTTTTAAATGGCGTATATTTCACAGAGCTTTAAACGCATACATAGATTTTTCTATAGATAGCGTAAGCTACGTGTATTTTGCGTAATTTTGTGCGTGAAAGGCGGTCAGTCGCGCAGTGTGAATGGCGCAGTCTATTGAGTCGCGCGCGGCTGTTCGAGTCGCGTGTTCTTTTGCAGTCGCGATGACTGCCAAGTCGCGGTCGCGTCAATGGGTATGGTCAATGCCATAACTGAATAAATAACAATCGCGCGCGGCTGGCCGCGTAGTGGAAAAGAGGCCTTAGGGCATGGTTGTTTAAGTGTTGTGTTTGTTAATGTCGTGTCCGTCCTTTGGTGTCTACAATTATTAATTACAAACAATACCATATATACTGAGTTTTCATGCTCCCTGGAAGGTGCAGCATATTGGCATTCTAAGGTGAAATTTCACTGAGATGTGATTTACAAGCGCTGTTTCGCCTCTGAAGAAGGCCAAACTTTGGTATTCAGTGTCAAGACGCAGCAGCATTTCGCGAGCACTATCTCTCTTTCTCAGCGTTCGTGACCGAGCAAACAATTTTCAATACATCGGAGGGGAATCACTCCATCACAAACAGCTGAATAGTGACAACTGAGCAGCTTCCTCCCACAGGTGGCGCAGTTTGCCCACATCCTGAAAACTAACTTGGCTGACGCACCCAAAGATACGCAATAACTATTTTACATGTTGTGGAGTATTCTTAGCAAAGTCATCCTCTATCTACATTGCAACATTATCACAAGTTCTATAACTATTAACAGTACACTGAGTCAGTGCCTGAAACAATTGTCTCAATACTCTCAGAGTAGGATGTTTTTTGGCCTGTTCACGATAATTCGTGTAGTAAAATGAATGATCTTGCTTAATATAAATTGACGATAAACCCTGCGTAATGTTTTTCAGTAATGCTTTTTCCGTTTCTATTCCTAGTCTAAATAAAATCATTCCTAATGGTTTTGTCTATTATTATTAAATTATCCATTAATTTGTAATTAAACTTCATCCCCCTAATTTGAATTATTACAATTCTTCATCATGGAGTAGTCTCGACGTTTTTAAAATTCCCAAACCGAATATTTGTTTTCTATAAGCCTAAATAAAAAGACAAGAATAACGACAGGACTTTTTTCCTGAAGTACATGGTTATTATAAACGATTGAAGCGATTTCATAAATTTACTGTAGCAATATTATTTGACATATTGTCACAAAACTTTACAGTCATATAGAAAAACTCAAAACGTTTTTTGAGATGTCGCAAGTCCTCTTACTGATTCTGCAGATATCATATTAATAATCAAGTTCTTGCCACACTCGGTACAGCACGTCCCTATCAATTTGTTCAGAAGCACTGTTTATACCAACTCTGGTAGGTTTTTTTGGTAGAGGAGACCTAAACATTTAAACTTTCACATAACACCACCTAAAAAAAATCGCATGGTTCTACGTAAAACAGATTGATATAAAATACTGCACCGAGTGTGGCGAGGACTTGATTATCTGCAGAATCAGTTAGAAGACACGTATAGAGAGAGCACTTGTAACATTTCAAGAAATTATTTTTTTAATTTGATTATAAAGTTTTGTGACGATTTCTCAAATAATATAGCTACAGTAAATTTGTGAAATCGCATCAATCGTTAGTAACAATCCTGTAAGCTACCGGAAAACGTACGCCTGTATAAGTAAAAATAGGGAGAATAGGGAAAATTTTCTCCTGCGGGTTTGGATCATATAAGTTTAAGGTAATAAATCTAATTTATTTCTGCTTTCATTGACTGTTCATTGACTCATCATTGACTGATCACTGATCATTGTGGACATAGTACAAACAGGATGATTGAATTGATATAGTCTTCTCGGGAGACTAGCCGAGTAATCAAGGTGTTTCCACACGATATTTCGGCGATCTGAAACTCCGTCGCCATCTTCTGGTGAAGTCACCATATACGAAATATCGTGTGAAAACACCTTGATTACTCGGCTAGTCTACCGAGAATATATCAATTCTCAACACCGAGATAATCCTCATTCTTATGTAGGATGAGTGAATATTCTAGAATGACTGTTCTCGATATGAATTACTTGCGTGGATATGTTTAAAAAAGACTGACGCGCTTTCATATTAACAATAAGCAAACTCTGTAATAGAAATTTCATAGGCATGATGAACATCAAGTTACTTCGGTAGTAATAGACATACTGGCGTAAGACAGCAGAGAATGAAGATTTGGACAAAAATAAAAAATAAACCTTACCACAGTAGATATACTTCAGAAGTAGGTTTTTCTATTAACAAACAACTAACTGAATGTGAACAAAAAAATATTCTATTACTTAATATCAAACGTGATCTATAGATGAGTGGTTGCAAAACTTGTAACGCCGTTAACTTATGAGACCAGGTTACGGATAAGTCATATGTATTGCCTAAATGACAGGCACTTCCTGTTGTGCGTATTACAACCAAACAGAACAAACAAAATCTTAGTTCATGGTTTGTTATATATTTCTCTTGTCATTGCTGCCGTATCTGACTAACTGTCAATTTTTTCCGGTATAAATAGTGTTTTTAATTATTATTATGGTTCAGTTACTCCACTTTCGAGCGGAAACTGTTAAATCCTAAACGTTTTACTAGGTCATCGATTGTATTCAAGATTGTGCTAATGACGATAACACTAGATGCAAGTTAGCAGATCAACTATTATTACAAATCTGTGTTCTTATTGTTAGCTTATAGAAATTCAAAACGTAAACGCTACACCTTTTTATTAATTTGTTTTGAAATATTTCACATTGGTGGCATTCAGTTTTCCAATCCTTCAGAAATATCCTAGAGGAATCATTATTAAGTAATTTGTTAAAAGACTTTTTTAGTTTTATAAGTTTAGTGAACTGCTAGAGAAAAAAATCAGAGCTTCATATTCTTCCAGAAAATGTACGCTACTTTTCTGCTCACAGGAATCTGTTTCAATGTCCCTGTTTCTTTATAGAAACACAATGGATGAAGTTCAAGGATTTGATGCTGAAAACTATATTTCTTATATTTCCAACTTAAGCATAGCATTTCATTGAAATTAGACTACTTTAATGTGTTATGTAGCTAAGTTAGCTACTGTTAAGATGTTATAAAAATTGTAATGAAGCTTATACAATTATTTGTGTCTGTTCATCAAAAGTACTGCTGTAATCAGAGGATGCATTTGCAAAGTTACTAAAAATTTGCAATAGATCCCCTTTTTGGAAGATATATGATGAGAGGGAAATGTAAATGAAATTCTTACCGACACAATTACATGTCATCTTATTTCGTTATAAATCTTCCAACTTTTTAATGTGATTTCTCGTCTCTTTCAAATCCAAGGTAATTACTTCATCCTAAAAATGTTCAGCATATAAATATTCAGCTTTATTTCTATATGCGTAAATGCTAGGCTCGAGGCTCTGTGTCGTGAGAACGCAGGAGGTAGGAAATAATGAGGGATATGGTTACCTGCATATGCGCAATGACCAGGAGTCTATTTACCAAAAGGTTTTTAACCAATTATTTAATGAATTGATAGACGAGCCATTCATTGCATAGAGAAGGTGTCAAGCACCTTTTTAGCAAAAGAATGATAGAACGAGATAAGCATCACATCTGATGACCAACAAAGAGATTTTGCGAGTCTTTTTAACTGAAAATTTAACCCCACAAACCTTTACACCGGTTTTTCAAGCTAAGTTGTGTTAATCACAGCTATAGTATGTTTGACTGCAATTTTTGGAGCAATAAGATAAAAATAATTTCCTTTCGTGCAAAGAAGTATAGACAGGTCGAGAAGCGATTGGAACACCACGAGTAGTCTGGGACGTATAGCTCTGAGAAGTCAGATATACAGTAGTTGCAGACAACTGGTGGTTGCAACACAGTGTTGCATACCATCTGCAGGCTAACTATCCTTCTCACTATCTGACGGTCGCCGGTATGACGAGTTGCTTTCGACCAAGGAGTTATAACTCAGCACCATAATTCTTCGTTTCGTTTCTCTTATTGTTTTATACATTCAATAAAGGATATTTTCGCCAACGGGCGGTATGATGTACGTGAACCACGTGTTTTGTACAGTAGCGTGTCTCCTGCTATATATATATATATATATATTTGAGATGGTCTTAGCTATAACTTCTGATATCGTCTGGTCTTAGCTATAACTTCTGATATCGTCTCAACTGCTGTTAGGAGAGAGCTCAAAAATTGTAAATGGACACGTTAAGAATTATCCTAGTATACTAGAGTGTAGGAGGCTTTGTCAGGATTGGTACAATGGAGTTGAATTCATCTTATAATATATGCTTCGCTTTAGTTAACAACTGTTCTTTTCACCTATTTCCACAACTTACCAGTTATCCAATTCCGTATATCTTTTATCTATAAGATTCTTCAAAACTGAGCTGTTAATTATTACGGTACACGTCTGTTAAATATTATTGTAAGAGTATAAAACAGTTTGCAGATAATAAAGACGTTTTTAACCCGACAGTGTAGCCGCGCGTAATAGGCGCTACCACACAGAATCGAGGGATACAACGGTACCTGGTTTGAGTCCTGGTCCCCGCTCACAGGTCATCCTAATTGTGTTTCTTAGGCAGTTTCCCGCAATCATCTACATTCTAGATGACTGGTGGGGCGATTTCCAATCAGCGCCTCATAAACTACACTTTCGATAAGCAAATATACACTTGCCATACAAAAAATAAGTTACGCGATTCTCAGGAAGATAGTAACACAAACATGCCAGTTATAACCAGTTTGTCATTAAATTTGTTGTAGGCCATGTTCCGCAGTTGTTGCATAAATATTTTTGAATAAATATCCGTCTTCTAACAACTGTTTTTATTTTTAACTTTCATCTACCAGACGCGTTTCACCCTTCTGGAGTGGAGCATCGTCAGTGGTAAAAATTGTAGTGGCTAGCACATGTCAGTCCGGAAGGTGCTGTTCCGGACTGACATGTGCTAGCCACTACAATTTTTACCACTGACGATGCCCCACTCCAGAAGGGCGAAACGCGTCTGGTAGATGAAAGTTAAAAATAAAAACAGTTGTTACAAGACAGATTTTTATTCCAAAAAAAAAAAAAAAATAACCAGTTTGTTCTGGTCATGTTGGAGCTTCCGGTCTCCCAGCACCCCACCTTCTTTTAATTCGCCCTAAACTGCCTGAGTAATCAAACAACTGGACTTCACGTTGTCCCAAATGGCCTCAACAAGCAATAAATAAATAAATAAACTTAAAGAAATAAATAAGTTATGTCTTCTTGGCAACTACTTGTTCACTATCCAAGATTTTTACAAAACAATTGACTATATGTGATTTGGCTTTTACAAAATGAAGTTATAAATTTACTGTTTACTTTTGATTGTTTGTAACATATAATAGTTTTCTATATGTTTGTTATTCATCACGTAAGTAAATGTATTAACCATGACATGTTCAAAACCCTAGAGGTTTTTCATAGCAAGCATCTATGGAAAAAAAAAAACGATAATATTAACGTTAAAAGCACTTAATTCAGCCATCATATCCTGGACGTGTACGTTTCCTACTTAACCCGCAAACTTGATCTTCAAAATCCCACTTCAACGCCACATTTCTTTGAGTGGTAGATACTGGAGTTCGAGAGACCGCAGGATCAAATCCCCGTCTGGCTACATGATTTTCGTTTCTCCATGATTTCCTGAAATATGTCCATGCGAATGCGGGGATGTTCCTGTTTTTGTTTGAATGGATTTCGGCATCTTAGACCATACAACCACCTCGATAGTAATTATGTCACTAAATGCTTTCAATATCTCTAGTATTTTTTCCAGCTAATTAGACACGCCACAGGACGGACATGACATTCACAGACACTACACTTAATCACCCATGCCCGCGGCCGGACTCGAAACGGCGACCTTCGTCACGCGGAGCCCCTACGCTATCGAGGCCGGCGAGGAATGTTACTTGGGCAAGATATGGCCAAATTCCTTCCCGTCCCTTGTCCTTATTCCTCTAATGACCTTGACGTTGACAAGGCACAAGGTTTATAAAATGACATCACAAACATTCAAAGCATCGCATTAAAATGCGCGATCCTCAATATCAGAAAAATCAGCACACCTGCCGGAAAATTAGTACTGTTATTAAAATGATGGTGATTATCTAGCAATGCTGCCGTAATAGTCGTCTAACTTGCTTATTGAAATTCTTACATTACTAATTTTTGCTGCTCGGGATCCAGAAATGAAAGATCTCTAACTAGGTAACAAGCCGCATTTAATCTACATATTACAAGGTGATATGTCAAATAAACGATTATACACACACACACACACACATATATATATACATATATATATACTTCCAGAATTATTTACACTTAATACAAAATTACAAATTTCCATTTATACTGTAGTATAAAATCATTCTCGCCTCGAAATTGTATGAAATCAAATGTGATTAAGCCGGCTAGCTAATCACGCAACACCAAAGCGCTGATTGCATTTGAATTGTTAAGTAGAGCAATGAAATTATCTTTAAGGACGTGTTACGTTTTCCATAATCCTCACCGAGAATGGTGGTGTAACGGTTAGCGTTCTGGCCTAGCATTTGGCAGGACGGCGGTTCGAATCCCCGTCCGGGCATCCAGATTTGGGTTTTCCATGGTTTCCCAATCACTCCAGGCAAATGCCGGGATGCTTCCTTCAAAAGGCCAGGGCCGAATTCCTTCCCATTCCTTGCCCCCCCCCCCCAATCCTTTCCAGTCTCTAAAGACCTCGCTGTTAAGAGACGTTAAACAGTAAAAAAAAATTTAAAAACGTAATCCTCATTGTTCGTGATAATTCGTTGAACAGAATAATATGATTTACCGTTTCTTGTAGAATACAGGAAGCGGCCACAGCTGCCTCAGGTACTATACTCGAGATGTTTATCTCATCTCCTCCGTGTCTCCTCGCCAAAACTGGTTGGCAAATGGATACAGTAAATGCATGTATCATTATTAAGCACAGATAGAACCAAGCTTAACCCTTCAGTCTCATTCATGCTGCATGCAAGCAACAGAAAAAAATGAATTACATTACTACTGGGCAGTCAGTAGAAAATACGTCTAGTACGTTTCGCGCTCCAGAACAGAATGAATATAAAAATGGCCGAAACTTAGTTTCCCAACCGCTTCGTTCTAGCACCGGACTCTTGGTTGCTTTTCATTGGCTCAGCGCGGCTTCGGTATAGGGGAATATTTTCTGAGCTTGTCTTAGTAAAGTCCTACGCGCAGGTAGAGGCCCTTGTCCCGCCAACAGATGATTGCTGGTGCAGTGAATAACAGCATCGGCTCAACGAACATATTCAAACGACAGCCCGTTCGACACTTTGAGAAAATCCTTCAGCACCCTTCCTCCCAGCTCGCGCTAATAACCAATACATTCTAGATAAACACAAAAATGTAATTTGGATCATTACACTAGCCAATTCTACTGATTTACCCGCATATCTACGGATTTTTATACAAAGTTAGGACTTTCGGATTTTGTTAAAATATCTACGGATTTTTGATACTTTTTACTAATTGATGATTTTTCGTTACATTGGTGTTTTGTTAAACTTTGAGCGTATAGCGTTAATGGGTTACAGAATTATCAATAATTGTGAAACTTTCCTTGCAACCGCTCGTGTGAACCAACGATTGAAATAAATAAAGCTCATATTTTGTTTGATTATTGATTTTATAGATCTTAAAAGACCGTAATACAGAATTATCGGCGCACTCTTTATGCACGGTGACACACTCGTTGGCACGGCATACAAAGCAGTGCCTTCCGAGAAGGGCTAACCAATATCCGACAGTTAAAGAGATCGCAGTTTTTAACATTTTTTCCTGTTACAGAATATGAGCTACATTTAATGTCAACGAAGAAAATGTATGGTCCCTTAAAAAAAAAAGCGGCATCAGCGATGAAAGTGAAGCCGTATAAAACATGTTCAGAGATATTTCTTACTTTCAATGTAGGATATTATTTTGTATTTCGAATTTTAAAAATCTGGAAATAAATTCTTAATTTTTACTCTCTCTTCAGTATGTAATTATTGTTTCGGTCTTTTACTTGGCAATTCTCCGGATTTTTTTACCCAATCTATGGATATTTTATCGGCCATCTACGGATATTCAAAGCCAAATGGCTGGTAGCACTATTATATAGGGATACCGGTATTCGATTTTTGTTGTAATTTTGCGCAAGTGCTCCGGTCAGCTGTATATGGAGAAATGTAATAAACCAATGTCTCCAGAATAACGTAGAGAACCCCAACTCGTTGTGTAATGTTTATGTCCATAGTTGTATCTGCACAAACTTCTAGGACGAAGTTACGTTGTGTTTCACGCCTGCCCAGCTCGCGAGTACGTTCTCGCACGACCGGCGAGCCGAGGAGGGAAATGTATCGCCAGCTCGAAGAGACCGGGTCGGTATAAATTGTAGCAGCCAGCCGCCGGCATCTTGTCTGCGCAGTGTGGCCGCAGCGATTCAATTTCCCGTGGCCGTGACGTGTGCCCGCCTCATTACCAACCCTGAGTTACCGCACCCTATCTCTCTCAATCTTCCTCTCCCTTCCTTCCTCGCCGCATTATTCCCAATGCGGAGCACTTAGCACTATCTGCTACCGCGCCGCGCATCAAACGCTCCCGCACAGAGGCTGCGAGTGCTAGCATCTTCCCACCCCACCAGAACTACTGCGCGCTGTGGTATTAGTGTAGCCACTAAGGTGAGTGGCAACATAAACGAGTATGTCGGAAACCCACAAGATACAAACTAGTGCTGGAGTGGACGGAAGGTTAAATGTGTGATGTGCTGCTTCAAGGAACGGGATTACACTGCTAGCAATGGTGGGCAAAGAAAAGAAACCTTTTGGTTTCTTCCATCATGTGGGAGAAATAATTTAGGGTAAGAGGAACCGTTACAGATCTAAACAGACACTGCCTATAATGGTATAAGATATTACAAACATGCAAAAATGAAGTTTCTGAGACCAGCTATGCTAGAAAGAGAGAAAATGTAAGATGATCTGAGCAACGTGTTTTTTATCCAAATATCACGGCCGCATCTGTCAGTTCTTTACTATACTTTTAGGATGTATTTTCATTATTTTCGGGTTAATAGGAATTTGAGGCAAGTTGTACAAATTGTGGAGAAGATGGTGTGAACTGCGTGGGATAAATAACGAGGCGCGATCAAAAATATGTTAGAATGTATGCTACTGGAGAGTTCAAATTTGAAACGGCTAACCGCGAAGTTCTAAAAGTCAAGATTTCTCAATTTACAATAGAAGAATCGTAAAATACATGTTAATATCTTACGAATTCTGTAAATTCTTCTACGTTCACTGAAGTGTCAGACAAGTTTCTGTAATGGATTTGTTAATTTTAGTCAGGATTGGTTATTTAAGTAAACGCTAGGTTGGTCATAAACGGTTTGCACATAGTCGCTTGGAGACGATGAATAGATAAAATGGGTTCTAGTGAAACGGAAAGTGACCAATGGTAAATGAGATGAACGCTCGGGAGCGGAGGGAAAATCCATGGTCGGATTTTACTATCACAGGGTTACATAAGCTTGCGTATAGAAGTTGGGGCAACACAGTGTTTCCTTGTCCCAAGTATATATTTAATAAACCAATTTTTATTCTAGTATTCATAGCGAAGTGGGTTTGAATACCGTCTACAGCAGAGGTGTCCTCACTTAACTGTGGGTTTATCTTGTGGTGTCTTTGCTCTGACAGCCACAAATATTGTAACGACGGTCTAAATATTTAGAAAAGAAATGTCTAAATTTAACGAACCATATGTTAAGAAAACTAAAAATCACACTGCAATTTTTTTTTATTTTTTTTTTATTTTTTTATTTTTTTGCCTCTATATGAATTGCTCTATTCAGGGATATAACGATGGCCTATGTTTTATTTTATTTATGTGCTGTTTATTTATACCTGTTAATTAAAATAAATAAAGTGGTTGTTTAGTGGTTAACACTAATCATTACACGTGCAGCGTCGTTATTCCTCTATTCTGTAGCTGGCCAATCACTTTACTACACTATTTGTTCACATTTGTTCACCTTAACAACGCTCTCAATAACAAGACCACGGATATCGTAGGTCCGGTATTGTAAAGTTTTATTGCCCTCCCCAATCATGCAATCATATGGAAAAACCAGCAGCACGGATTTTGAGTGTTGTTGGAGTAGAGGTCAGAAACTTTGAGCAAAACCATTTTACTGCGGGAAGCCAAACAGGTGTTCATGGCCTGACCAATGCCTCTCAATAAAAACTGTGAAAGAAACTATGCCCAGAGCCAGCTGATCAGCCCCAAGACAATATACTGGCGCACAGCACCGGTGGGGAGTTTCCTTATAGGCTACACACGCAGTCGCGGGTATCTATTTTGTGGTAAATTACTGGCATTAACAAAGGTAGTTTGCTTTCTGAGTCGAGCTAAGCGGCGTAACGCTACGCCGGATCTCCGGGTGACTTGACGCTGTCCTCCAATGTTGAACCTAGCGTTGCATTTTCTTGTGGGAACATGGACCCAGCCTGCGCTCATGAATGAAGCAGGCGCCGTGCATGCATTGTCTATGTGAGTTCTGAGTAATGTCTAACCAATAGCAAACGTCCGAACCCCACCTCTAGGTCCAAGGAAGTTAGTTGGCAACATAGATAGTGAAGAAGCGCGCGATGAAAAAATATGGGGAACGGTTCTGCAATTCTGGAATGACCACCATTTTAGGCCGATATTGCTAATTTTCCCCTCTGCATGCTCAGAAGGCAACCATTATCATTTTGGATCGAATGATCACTATGTTCCACTATCGTAACACCTCCGACCTGTGTAATAATTTCCTATCGCCTAAGAGTATATCTATTCTGTAATGAATGGCTTCAATCACATTTACAATAAATCCACTAAACAAAATCTCTTGAGATCATTCCAAGGAGCTACCAACGTCAATGTAATTAAGGTATTCCTAAATCTCTCTTTTTCTTTGTTATCTAGATGCTTACAGATGTCGTCTGAAAAACAGTTTCAGCAGCAGACGGCAGTAAGATTGTAAGAGCGGACTCACATCGGGTAAGTGTCTTACCAACCACGCGACAACGTTATCAGAAATCAAAAGCTGGGAATCACCAGGCTCATCGAAATACACACTCCTCGAAGCCCAGTTAATGGTTACTCAGGCCGGATGTCAACGACAAGCAGTTGCGAAAAGTCAAGCAGTCAGTGATAAGCTCAAAGCCAGATGAAAGTCACCGAATAAATTTTTAGCGCGATAATACAGCTAAGGGGTTTGTAACGTAAACTCTTGCGTTTTTGTATTTTATTTTCATCCAAGACAGGCTATATTTGCTGAGCCATACAACTCAACATATTACCGCAAAGGAAATTGTCAAACCATTCGGCCGTTGTATCTCAGACGATAGCTCACGTTACACATAAGGTTAATAGGAAACACGAAACTCCAATGCTGATGCAAACAATTCGAAATGAACCTAACTGATCCACACTCAATATTTTTTTTTTTCTAGATATACTTAGCAGTCAATATTTACTCGAACTATTACAGTGTTAGCTTTTCAGTAAACCACTACATATTACACACAGTCACAAAAAATTCTTCTCTTTTTTTGCAGTCACCTTTGAGGGACGCTGCGGCCATATCACTTACACACACACTCTTGCCGCCTTAGTCCGTCTGACGCGGATGCAGTGTTACAATCGCTAACATTAAAAATTGTATGCTACTAATGTAAATTATTTAGTCACTAATTTAAAAAATACTCACCGTGGAACCTCGTTTACAAAACATCAGATACATACAACACAAAGATGTAACGAATATCGTTATACATTGTCGGTATAAACCAATAGTTTGTGTAACTCGAAATTCAGTTTTTGTTCTTTAAACGATCTGCAATCATCCTCCAAATTAATTAATACGACTAGCTGGTGGTTCAGATGATTACGTCACAAATAATCTATATCTACTAGGTAGAGAGGAACGTTCATTAGTTGTAACAGATTTGACCACCTCGTAAAAACATTTTTAGTGTAACAGGTGTTAGAATCTATACATCTTATAAAAGAGATGATTCTATGTTTGTATGTATACAAATACACACCATTTTTATCCAATCTTGATGAAACTTTCGCATACGTATACTTTAAAAGAAGATCAAAAATACTGTCTACATATGGTTTACAAAAATTCAGCCCCTCTCCCCCATCAGCCTCATTAAGGAAAATTTACAGGTGTAACGGTTCAGTTTTTTTGCAAATATCTCGAAAACCGTAGGAAAATTGGTTAATGTGAATGGCAATATTCTGAAAGCCCATGAAATATACTATTTATTGGCGTTGGTAGGGTTCGGGTCATACAATTTCTGACAGAGAATTTCGTATTTGAAATTTAAAAATCGTTTTGAAATTGGTGGAGTGACATACAAATCCGCGGTTTTCATCCTATCTCGAAGGACCTTTGCAGACTAATACATTGAAACAAAGAGAAAAGTACTGTCTACAGTTGGGTTACAAAATCCAAACCGATGTCTCCCTTACCCCTCCCCCTTAATATTTACAAATAGTGTTTTATTCAAAACCACAACTTTCAGCCGATATCAGAACTTTGAAGACGTATACTTTAAAACAAATGAAAAATATTGTCTATATTTATTTGGAAAACTCAAATCCTTTTTCCTCTTTACTCCACTCCTCCTTCTTTATATTTATAAATGTGCTTTTATACATATCCACATTTTTTATCCGATTTCGGAACTTTGAACACGTATACTTTAAAAAAAATGAAAAATATTGTCTATATTTATTTGGAAAACTCAAATCCTTTTTCCTCTTTACTCCACTCCTCCTCCTTTATATTTATAAATGTTCTTTTATACATATCCACATTTTTTATCCGATTTCGGAACTTTGCACACGTATAATTTAAAACAAACAGAAAATTATTAGTCACGTTTGGTTTGAAAAAACCCAACCCTTTCCCCCTCTTATATTTACAAATTTTCTTTTATACACATCTACAGTGTTTATCCAATTTTCACACATATAATTTAAAAAAGAGAGAAAGAAATACTGGCTACTTTTAGATTATTAAAATGGCCATCATCTCTCGTCAGCCCATTAACAAAAATTTACCCGTGCAACGTTTCAAGGTTTTAGAAAGATAAGGCAAAGTTGATGGTCATGGAAAATGTTTACGACAAGCCGATCAAACGGTATAGAAGATCAGAACTTTTACATCCATTCCCCTAAAAACGCCGAATACTCTGCTATATTTGCCGCCATGAAATTAGACCTGCCAAGGTCACGTAGTCTCCACTGCCTCCCCTGCCCGCACCAACCCTCTGTCCCTTGGTTGGGCCGGCGACATTGCCACATTAGCTTTTGCCGGTCGTCCATGCGTATCTATACACGCGGTCGCTTTATTTCCTTAGTTTAAGGCCTATTCGAGTAATATTAATGGTGGTGATGTTCAGGAACATAATCATGCAATTAGTGTGTTAACAGATAGAAGTAATATTCGCGAACCTGCAGGCCGCCTGGCCATTGGAAACCTAATTAAAATCATTGTAGCAGATATTTTAAAGTATTTTTTAAGGAATAATACCAATAACTAATACGCAAAAAAAAAAAATTTCGATAAATTACAAACACTGACATGGAGGTATCTGTGGCAGTCATTTCTATGTATAATCGGCCCCTTATATTTGATAAATTAATTTTCATTTTGTCTTTGCTTTTGAAGTTTTCTCGCGAAATTTGTCATGTATGGTCCATTGTGTACAATGAAAATAATCATTCTTACAGAAGCTGAAAATAGCTTTTCTGTGGAGGACAGGAAATATGTTTCTCAGTCGTAAAGGAACCGACCGACAGCCGGCACTGGAGCATGCGCTGCGCGCAATCATTCGCGCAAATATAAACTGTGAAACAATCCAAAAGGGGTTGTCTGAAGAGGTTTTGCCTGCTACAAGAATTAATTTCAGTATTTTCTTAGAAACTTTCTCGCTGGAAGTTTTTACGTAAAAAAATAAAACGGAAGTTAGTCAGCGACAACATTTTACATTACACAGCCGAAACAACTAAGCACATTTTATTTTTTTATTCACATGCTTCCCTATTTAATGAATAGAATGTATTCGATATGAGTCTGTTAACTTTCAGGAAGGCGCATAATTTTTTTTAGTTATTTCTTATTATTTTTATTGCTTTTTCTGTCGGTTGAAGGGAAAAAGTATTTTGATTTATAATTTTCATGGAAACAAATTACTATTTTTTTTTAAAAACAGTCACACAAATGTTTGGAATTATAAAGCACATCACCTTGTTCCGCATGTTAAGTATTATGTTTTAGAAATTTTTTCGCACTCATTACTGAAAGTTGATTTTTTTGCTGATTTGCAACACTGTTCGGATACTCCGTGACATTCACAGGACTAATTTCGTGACTGCCACTATAGTAGTAGTATAATAATCGCCAATTGAACCGTACTTCTAAAAAATTGTAGTTTAAAAAACTAAAATCACGCTTTCGTAGTAATGTGAACTAAAAGGTTAAAAATAATATTTAAATATAAACATTTTGTTTAACAGTGATAGGACGTCCCACAATTCAGGATAAATTAATTTTTTTGAATAAGCTTAAAGTATAAAGTCACTGATTACAAAATTAACTTTAATGTAAAAAAGCATGGGGTACTATTTCAGTTGTCTTATATTTTTTGTCGTTGGCTGTTTGTAAAGACAGAGTCATTGTCAAAAGTTATGTAGAGCGCACCCCACGCTTTTTTAACATTAAAGTTAATTTCGTAATCAGTGACTGTATACTTTAAGCTTATTCAAAAAAATAATTTATCCTGAATTGTGGGACGTCCTATCACTGTTAAACAAAATGTTTATATTTAAATATTATTTTTAACCTTTTAGTTCACATTACTACGAAAGCGTGATTTTAGTTTTTTAAACTACAATTTTATTTTTAACTTTTTAGTTTAGATAGTTTAAAAGGTTTGTTTCTTACTGTTGGCTATTCTTCGCCAATCTCTCTTTTTCTTGTTGTAGTTTCATTATTAATTATTATTCCCACGAGTAAAATACAATTAAATGGTCTACTCAACAAGAGATCCAATAGCAGGGTAAACGAGGAAGGCTACTTTTCTATAATAGTACGAAGTAATATTTCGAATACTTACTATTCAACATCACGTTAAGCGACTTCAGACAGAGAAAACTTTCTGGATAGGAGACAGCAGAAGACGATCGTCTACAGCAACCAAGGCTCGTAAATCACACCCGGGAAACTGGAGAACGATGATGATGGCTATATTGGGTGGGAAATCTCCGAAGGGTGTGGCCGCCAAATGACGGAAGATTTCTCGAATCGCACCTGAGCACTAATGTCGCGGCTGCATTTGCCTAACTCAGTAATCCCATCAGGTGTAGGATACACTGACAACGTGGTGAGAGTGAAATTATTGAATTTTTATCGGTTCTTAATGAGTGTGCAAAATTTAAAACGATTCGGACGTCAGGAAGCGGGTAAACACTGAAATGAAAGATTCCATTACATGGCAACCATTTTTCTATTGTTACCGTCAGAGTAACGAGAATAGCAGGACGTTGCTAAGAGACTACTGCATTATCAACGGTTCTTAAAACGTGTGCAAAATTTTTATGTTTTTACTGTCAACGTAATCAGAATATCAAGAAATACCTATGAAATTATTGTATTGTAATCAGTTATCAATACATGAGCAAAATTTGAAACAACTCGGACATCTGGAATTGGGTTAAAATTATATTGCAAAATTCCACGTCATTCAACCATTTTTCTGTTGTTACTGTCAAAGTAATGAGCATAGCAGGATATAGCTATGAAATTATTGTATTGTCACCGGTTTTTATTATGTGTGCCAAATTTCAAACAGCTCGGACATCGGGAAGTGGGTCAAAATGGAGTTGTAAAATTCCGTTACATTCATACATACATACATACATACATACATACAAGTCAAGCTAATATAAAGCGTGTAATAAATAGTGTGCGGTTCTCTGCTGAGGCTTGTGCAGCACTATTGGCTGGTGTTGGCCCTAGTCGGTGTCGTGGGCAGCCTTAGATGTGTGTGGTGCGGCCGATAACTCAATCAGAAATTAGCATTTTAAGGAGGCGGCGTCCGGTGGCGGGAGCGGTGTGCCGCCGTAATTGGAGGCGGGGGTGATTAGCAGCGGGGGCGGCGTCGTCCGGAGGCGGCCGTTTGAGCGTCCCTCTGCAATTAGCGGCGGGACGCGGTAATTGTGGCGCCCGGAAGGGGCCCCTCATACAGTATTAATGAGGGCACACAGGCGCGGCAGATTTTTGACACTGGCTCGTGTACAAACAACGGGCCCGAGGCAGCCGGAAGCTAGTCTCTGGTTGCGCCGGTATGACGTAATATTACTGGGGGTTGTGTGGGGTGATTGACGGAATCTGTCATAATTTATTTAACTCTGTTAATACAGTTAAGGTCTTGGTTGATTTATAAAAAGTTATTAATAATGTTAGATGGGACAATATATTCAAAATTTTAAAGAAGTCAGATGTAAAATATCGAGAGAAACACTTTATAATCTATATAAGAATCAAGTGGTTAATAATAAAACAAGAGAATCATGACAGACATGCATCAACAAAAAAGGGTAGGAGACAAAGTTGTAGTCCGTCCCTACTAATATTTAACTTGTATGTAGAGGAAACAATAAAGGAAGTAAAAGAAAATTTTGAATGTCACACACGAATTCAAGAAGAAAAAATAAGTATGCTACAATTTGTCGATACCATTGTCCTGTCACCAGAACAGAATGAGACTCTTGAGAAGTTACAGCTTGACATGAGCAAAATACTGAAGGACTATTTTAAACTGAATATAAACCAAAGCATGACAAAAGTGATGAATGTGGCAGAAACGATAGCAATAATAGTAGATTAAATATAAAAATGGGATCGGATGCGAGAGGAGAAGTAAGTGAATTCTGCTGCTTAGGAAGAAGAATTACAGATGATGGACGAAGCAGTAATGATGTTAAGAGCAGAATTGCACTAGCAAAAATCCCTTTGAAAAAGAGAAATCTTTTAGTCGCAAATATTGATCCAATACACAAAAAAAAAAAAAAAAAAAAAAACTTTTTAAAACTCTGTGTCTGGAGCACAGCACTCTATAGTACCCAAACGTGGACTTTTGGAATACCAGAAAGAAAGAAAATTGAAGCAATTGAAATGTGGTGTTATAGAAGAATGCTGAAAATTAAGTGGACAGACAAAGTACGAAATTAATGAGTTTTGGAAACGATGGGTGAGGAAAGAAGAGACAGGATGGTAGCTCACGTTTCAAGACATGCGGGTTTTTTTTTTTTTTAAAATTCTTGATGGAGGGAACAGAAGAAGGTAAGAAATGTAGAAGTAAACAGAGATTAGAATATATGAAGCAGACAATTGAAAGGGGTATGTTGAGATGAACATGTTAGTGCAAGATAGGAATGGATTGAGGATTGCATCAAACCAGTCGAGAGACTGATTGCAGCAAAAAAAATCATTCTCTTAAAATGTAGTAGGTTCAGTAATGTAATCAGTGAATGTTTAAAAGTGAAAACAAAGGTGGACATATTACATAGCACCAAACTTTGGCGGGTATTAACGCCTATTTGTTGTGCTTAAAAAAGCAAACGAAACAAGAAAACGTGAAAGGTTAACAAAAACACGTCTAATGCGAGTTAGTGCCGTGCACTGAGGTTCCCTTACACAGATAGTGTGTTAAATTGACCTGACTAAAAAAAAACCACTCTAAAGAAGCATTAAAAATCAGTAACAAGTGTAGTTTTTTTTTAAAAAGAGTTCATCATTCGTTTTGTAAAATTGTCACTCAAATGTTGTATATCAATAGAACAAAAAGTTTCGTTGAAAAAGGTATAGGTTTTTAATAAATTTAGAACATCACAGTCGAATAAAATAATCTGATGACGTATCAAATTTGCTAAAATTACACGTGTAGTTATATTGAAACAACTATATCTTATATATAAAAATCAATGTTTGTGGGTTTGTTCGTCTTCTATGCATTCCTATACCATTTATCAGATTGCAATGAAACTTTGGAGAGTTTTCGAGCGTGCGTCTGCGAAGGTTCCTGTGAAAAAAAATTTCCAAAAAGTCGCCCCCTATTCCCCATAATACCCCATAATTTAGGCAAAACCACATTTTTTTATCCGATTTAGATAGGAATTTGTACACTTATACTTTAAAACAAACAAAAATACTGCCAACGTATGGTTTCCGAATATTCATCCCCTCTCCCCCTTTCCACCCCCATTACGTTTTTACCCCATAATTTAGGCAAACCACATTTTTTATCAGATTTAGATAAGAATTTGTACACTTATACTTTAAAACAAACAGAAAAATACTGCCAACGTATGGTTTCCGAATATTCATCCCCTCTCCCCCTTTCCACCCCCTTTACGTTTTCACCCCATAATTTAGGCAAACCACAGTTTTTATCCGATTTAGATACGAATTTGTACACTTATACTTTAAAAAAGAGAGAGAAATACTGTACACATTAATTTCACAAAAACCCAATCCCTCTCCTCTCTTTCCACCACCTTAATTACCCCCTCTTCCCCATAACACCCCATAATTTAAACAAACCCGCAAACCGTTCGTCCGATTACGGTGAAGCTTTGGTGAGTTGTCGACGGGATGACGGAGAAGGTTCCTGTCAAAAAAAAAAAAAAAAAAAAAAAAACCACCCCTCCTCCCCATAATTTAGACATAACCACATATTTCATCAGATTTCAATGGGAATTTGCACACTTATACTTTGAAACAAACAGAAAAATACTGCCTGCATACGTTTTCCAAAGCGCATCCCCTCTCACCCTTTCCAACTGAAAATGAATGAAACAGCAGTTTAAAATTTATATGTAAATATTTTTTCATTTAATCTATGTGCCTACTCAAGTCCAGCAATAGTGAAGCATTGCCGGGTCAGCTAGTACTTTATAAACATTGTTATAGTCTCCCTGTGAACCACATGAGGCTACGTACCAATTTAAAATTTGAAAGAATTTTTGGATCAGTAGGTTTGCAAATTTTTTGGAAGTAGATTTTAATTTTTTCCTCACTAAAAACTCGTAAAAATCATGAAATAAAAATAATTAAATATTTTCAGAGTCCTCATGTTGCTAGCCCCCTACTGAACTCCGTATAACTATTTTCATCTGCCATAATTTTTTAAAAAAAATTTACCTTATAATCGTGTTCAGACAGATTTGAAGTAGTACACAATCACATATTTCTAAGTTACAGGGTTCTGTTGTTTTAAAGGTGTTGCATAAGGACAAATAAGAAAATGTATAACACTAAAAACCTAAAATACTATTTCTGTCGTTATCACATTTTCTGATATTAAAAAGTAGCTATTCCTCAAGTATATCAATTCTGGAAAAGAGACATGCTTTTCCAGTAGTCCCACCAAGTTATATTCTCCACCACAGATAAACCTCTACAGTCATAGTAGCCACACCAACAACATTCCCTTTAAATTTTGAAAAAATAGTGATTCACTTGAATTGTATTGATCACAAAATTTAAACATCATCCATTTCACCAATTGTACCATAAATAATTAGTTTATAAAAACAAAAACGTGTAATGATGAAGTAGTTATTTGAAACAGAAGTTTTTACGATGGTGCCTCGCAAATGATGGCTCCCTTTATTGCCCTGGTGTAATGGACACCGATAAGGATTCATCTGGAAACTACCTAAAAGGGATCTTGACGAGATAGCCGCCTGCCTTAAACGTCTCGCGATAAGGAAGAACGTCTTCGAGTAAACGGCGTTAATAGGGGTGCGGATGGCAGCTGTTAAGGAAGGGGGAAGGGAAGAGATGGGATGAGCTGAAGATCCATACATTGGATCCCTTATGAGGCAATCAGACTGAGAAAAAAGTCTCCAAGGAACTATCAGCTTGATAACACAGAAAGCTGATGCATCTAAGTAGATCAGGTGTCGTAATAGAAACATCAAGCATAAGACATTACGTCCGACGGTTGTTCAGATTTAAATTGTGAGTAAAAGAAACAAATACCGAAGTTGACAGCATTGCCTCTTGCGCAGGAGCAAATAAGAACCGATTTCAGGCGTTCAGCAAGAAGAGAGAAGTTTGTGCTAACACATCTGTTCGAGGAAAAAAAAAATCCTTCAAGAACTAATTTTTTTCGCGCGCTGACGGTTTCTTAATCATAGTGTGGACCAAACTGGACTTAACTAAACATATTGTGAAGCTAAACATTTACAACTAAAATTCAATAGAAATGGATTTTTAAATGAAGTTGGCACTTTTTGTTTAGTGAAATTATCTTGCATACGGTACATACAAATCAAAAGTAAACAAAAAAAAATCATACGAAAAAAATAGAGGATTTTAGGAAATTTTGACTAAAAAAACTATTTTCACGACATATTTATTTTCCGATTCGTAAAATTCTATGTCAGTTAATTAACAAACTTTTCTTTGCAAAACTAAATAAATTGTAGAATCAAATAGACCCCACAACTAACGATACAGCATTCTTGCAGCCTGCAAGAGACTATCGCCGTACATTATCAAAAATTTCTGGGGACAGTAGTCTTTATATTAAAAGGGGGCAGAAATGTCTTTTTTTGTTTTTCGCCAACTAGTAAATATCGTGGAATGAATAGAAATATTTTTATTTGGCGTGTTGCCATTTTTATTTAATATCCATCAGGACTATTTATGAATGAAATTTCGTTCAACCCCACACCAAAACCCTTTTTGAATTAGTTTGATTATTTTTTAATCGTTTTTAATCGTATCCGAGAAATAAAATGGTGCACATTTACAAATACGATATTTAAACATTTCAGAAATTATTTAGCCAGGAAGACAAAATAAACGAATGCTATAAAATTTCACACTTTTCGCAGGCGTCATTATTGAAAATTGCACTTACTTGTTTACTTTCGGGTTTTGCGCTGCGATTTAAATAAATCGCAGCGCAAAACCCGAAAGTAAACAAGTAAGTGCAATTTTCAATAAACGAATGCTACCATAAGGGTTCAGAGGAATGGAACTCCAATAATAACGTGAAATCATGGGAAAGCCCGAAAATTTGAACAAACAAGAAAAATAATTTCACGAGGAAAGTTATTCAGACGAAAATGTGTTTAAATAGAGTAGTGCCTTCAAAGATTGTCTAAAACTAATCGAAACGGAACCGCGCTCTCTACATCTAGAGAAATCGACATAGGACAACAACAAAAAAATCACAAGAAATAAGTAAGTTACCAAAAACAGTTACCAGTGCCTTAAAAGAAGGAAGCTTCTATAGAAAAGTGACAATACTTTTTGATGATACAATAAATCAACTTCGGACGGCTCTCGTATTAATCAGAAACGGAAAATGAATGTCTTGAGTCTAGTCTGCTAGTTTTGCTCTTACAAGTTATAAAACTGAAAAGAGCAGATTGCCAGTGTAAGTATGAAAGATTGTGCTGCGGACAAAGCAGCAAGTCCTGTGAATTCGACCATAAACATTTACCCGTTTCTTTATCATTCTGCGAAAGCATAAAATATTTAATAGCACTGCCATTATAATTACCTGCAATACAAAATATTCATATCGTGTGTTAGTTATAGCAGATGTTGTGACTATCTTAATGCCGCTGGAATTGTGGACTGGGGAACAAAATTGAAAGCGTGTCTATATTAGTTACGTCATATGCAACAAAATAAAACATAATACTAAATTCTGTTATTTGCCCCGAACACCAACTTTCTTCTGAATTAATGTTTCTTAAACATGTTACTTGCCTTACATCGGCTCGTCCTTAAATAAAGTTTCTATTTTGCGGTCTTGAACAAAAAAATTGACATAATGGTTTTTACGAGACAATATTGATTCTCCTTCGTTTGGTATGCAACGAGAAGGCTACGGCAGCTGCACAGTTTTCGTTATAATGTGTCACCCATTGCTTTTCAACGGTCGACTGATAGGAGAGAAGGGAGCAGCGACTGGTACATATCACCCTCGTGCCCTTTAGGTTCAAAACTACCCTAGAAACTGTCAGACGCATAGGCACGAAAAGGTAATAAGATGCCAATACATTAAAGATCCTAACGATATCCCAGAGACATGTAATTCTCTTAAATTATATTACAATGGTTTATTTCAAGGTACAAAAACACAGAATCCAGCTAGTGTTCAACCGGAGAACTATCTTTTTTATATTGTTGAAACATTACTTGCGTTCTCTTGAAGAAGCAGTCGTTGGAAGACATTTGACTGAACATTTTAGGGTCTTAAACGTCTAACTAAAGCAGATGGTTTAGAGGGCTTAAAGAAGATCATTTGATCCTAAACTAGGATGCAATTATTGGTTGCACTGAAGGACGACCAGGACGGTTGATAGAATTGAGACACATGAGATATCAGTTGTGCTGCACGATGTTCGTATTGAATAGGAAAATAGAAAGACAGATCAGTTAACATAAACAATCTGCAAACAGAATTACGTTGATGAATATACAGAATAAATCTTGCGCACCTATATTAATATAAAAGTACATGCCGACTTCGCAAGACGACGTTGAGGACATCGAGAAAGAATAAACAAAAATCTGTAAGGTAGATACGCATGAAAGTAATCTCTAAAAAATGAATATGAATGTCATGCAGTTGTAGGAGAATTAACAGATTATACCAGACACAAATTAAATAGAATACGTGACATTTTTGGCAATAGCCCAACGATAATGTCGGTTTTATGTTCAGCAACATCATTTAGTAAAAAAATAAAAATAAAAAAGGTACATATTTCATCAGTCTCCTTATTCGATATTTAAGTGATCGTGTTGATCATTGTCCTCGTTCTATAATAGAATAGAGTAGATATGATCTCTCTGGCAAGCGTCAGCACATGGTGAGTACGTAGGCGAAATTCCTGAAAATAATACACGTTCGATTAGATGTTGGTAAATACGCAACTGAAAACTCTGACAAATACTGTTATTCATATAGTTATTAATTATGATTACCACATTGTGGAGATAATTTCAAAATAACTATTACCCAAGCGATTGATTATATCCGTCTGTCAATCAATGTCAATTACCTTCCTTTTTTCGAAATACAAAAGTTTTTTTTTTTTTTTGAATTTTGAACATAATAATGAAGTAAAAACTACCCCATTTTAGACAGCTATTTATCTTAACTCCATCCCTTTTACATGTTTATTTACGGTGCAATTTAAGACAACTGTTTAACAGCGTTCATTACAACGCAACTTAACATAATTAAAACATTTTCTTTGAAATAATTAATAGTAAAACCGATTATTGACTTTATTTCGCTTAAAAATTCGCAAAAAACTGGAAGAAAAACCATTTATTCATAAGTATCCTTCTACTTTAATTTTATTCTACATTGAACATGAAAAATCTCAATCGATCAGATTAATTCGTTGAATTTCGATATGAAGGGTCAGAGGCGAGGTAAGGATTGCGTTTTTTTTTTTTTTTTTTTTTTTTTTTAACTCTTGATTTGATAAGGATACTTTGTTTCCAACACGATTGCGACTAGTTGCATTCGCATATCATGATTACTTGTTTCAAGTTGTTTCGTCTTTCCACTTTCCAGAAAGTTATTTACTAAATTGGATTTATCTAACTTACGTGAAACGATTTTCATGGGCATAGCTAAATTTTTGGTGGAATTTTTAAACAACACAAAGAAAAATAAAAAAAACCTACAATTAACCTGAAATTAATGGTCAACAACAAGAAACCACAAATTTACATCAACATAACTTTGTGATACGTGATATTGTTATTCTAATTTACTTTATACACAACGCTATATTTCATGGAAATATTCATTTAAAATCACATCACATTATATAATAAAACAACAAGAGTTAAGGATTTGCGAGTTGCCCCAATTAACGGTAGTAGAATGTTTAGAAGTTAATTTCGCAAGAAAAAAAAAAAAACTTATATGTAGCATAATGATCAGATAATAACTGAATAAATATGAAACCAAAGATTAAAATATAACATGGTAAAAGAGAAGTAGGATCAAAATCTAATTACCCATTTCTGAATCTAAAATAACAAAAATTTACTAATTCGGTAATTTTGAGTTGTGCTAAATTGTCGGGTAGTGTAGACTAGCCTTCTGTAAACGAACAATAATCGGCGAATATAACTGGAACTTAAATTATGTCAGGAAATATAGTGAACTTTTAACCTCCGATTTCATTATTATTTAGTTCTAATATAACAAACAATACACTTATCAAACGCTTAACATAGTTACACGTTTCACAGATGGATGGCAATACGTCACTTATAACCTAGGAATAGGTGTAAAATCCTTGGAATCGGCAACGACTTGCGGCCCTAAAACCACAGCTCCAAATTCATCGAAGGCAGCTGACTCCAAAATTCTGGAAAAAGTTGATAAAGAAGAATATAACGTATTTGAAGTCAACAACTCAAGTATTATTATGATAAACTAATTAAGCTGTACACCATAGGTTGTTTATATTGGAATAATGTTAAGAAGCAGTTGGGGTAAGAGTACGAGTCTGATCCGTGCAAGTCCCGGACTCAACCAATCATTAGTTTACATATTGCTTTCTATATCATAGAAAAATACGTTTCCTGACTGTCGTAAACTCAATTGTTTGAAATTAAATTTCATTAATTAATCTAATAATAAATGATTCATCCCTGGTCACGTCTACGAGAATGGAGCGCAAATGTTCTTTCGGGTGTTGGTAAAAAAATTTAAGAAACATTTCTGCCAGTAATTAATAAGTTTTGTGAAATTTTAAAAATAAAAAAAAAAAAACACATCACACTTAACATTAATTTCAACACACCCATTTTAACGGCCCTCAAACCAAAAATTAAATGTAATTGTGTTTTATGAATCATTTGTAATAAGCTAGAGTTTGGTTGAATATGATTTGGTAGGTATGTTTTGCAATTTCCTGTGAATCAATGTATACAGACTTTGTTTTTTTTTAAAGAAATCATTTAGAGGCCAGTCAATATGTTTAAGAACAGAATTGTGCAAGAGAATTGCTTAAATGTTTGTAATTCCAAGTATTAATGCAAATTACGATGTCTAAAGGACAATTTGCTACAGTTTAAAATGATTTATTTGAATAATTTTGTATTTAAGTATCTTTAATTTCCATTTCTGACTATTTTGTATTGATTGTAAATGATTATGTATTAATTCTAATTGTTTTTAATGTGTTTCAATTGTTTAAGTGTTGTTAATGTTCGAGAAATATCTGTTAGAATCTTTTGAAGTGTTCTAGAAATTTCGGTGGAGTTTATAAAAAGCGATCATCCAAAACAGAGAGTCACTTGGTTTTTTCGGCAAAGTTTTCACCGACTAAATTTTACTACGGCCAAAAACTGTATTATCTGTGGAAGGAGTGTTGTATACAATCGCTGAATGGAATGTATTCATGTAAACAGTATCGTTGCGTCGTGTTTCTATGCAAATAAAACAAATGTTAAATTGAACTTTATGGTGGACTGATTATTTATCTTATTAATTAAACCACCAACACTCTTATACCATCCTCGAGTCGCATCAATGTTTACGGAAAATACATATTTGAAGGTAATACGTTTCCTACATGCATTATACTACTGAATCCGGCAAAGAATACTTCCATGCATGTAATTACAAACGGAATGGCCAATTTTGACAAGGCCTCGTTTGAATAATTTCTGTTGCCGATCAGAGCGATTTCTACAAACAAAATAGCCAGTTACGCGATTTATTTTCTTGTAGACTTTGAAAACATCATACAGAAGTGATTGAGAATAAATGGGAAAAAATGTAAGTTACATACTACATAGAATTATTTAAACAAAAAATCCGTCAGTAGTCTGCGTAACTGAATTTGAAGGCAACTGCTGTACGTGAGTCAGAAAATCGGACTGACAGGAATCAGCGATGCAGAAATGCGTTCCCGCAACATATTCAGAACAAAGGAATTTGTGCGAATATTGTCGAGTTACACATTAGTAAAAAAAATAAAACATAGAGAAAAAAATCTGTAATTACGTTTTTCGAGGTAACTGTCTGACGATGGAAGGTATATTTACAAAACGAGTAACTGAATGTTGATCGTCGAACTAACTTCACAACCACATTGCAACGACCAACTTTTTTATTTCTATATATATATATATATATATATATATATATATTATTTTTTACGCCTTTACCTGCACATTACATGATAATATTTATTTACAACTTTCTCATAAATGACACGAACTGATACAACCGGAGTAGGTATACACTATTGAAGCTAAAACATACCTGCCAATGGTCAGAGCTCATTGGGCAGGTGGTAGGAAAAGGTTAAAAAAATCCTTCATTTACTGCACAGGGTGATGAGAGGATGTACCAGAGAAGTTATGGAGTTGGGTTACAAAACTTTGGTCAGACCATTGGTTGAATGTGGTGGTGTAGATTGGGACCCATATTTTGGTTAAAAAGTACAGGAGTTGTAAGGTGTGCAAAGAAGAGCAGCTAGATTTGTTTAAGGAAATTAACGCAGGACCCAGTCAGTAACTGATATGATAAAGGAGCTGGATTGGTACTCATTGGAGGAAAGGAGGAGGGTGAAGAGAGTGCTGGGAATGTACAGGACATATGTTGGTGATGGGGCTTGACGGGATATCGGTCAAAGAATTAGGAATAGTGCATGGAAAGGTAAAGGCAACCATGACCACAAGCTTGCGCTCAATTTAATTCATAAGGAAGTGGGAGATTTTTCTTTTGTTGGTAAGGATGTCAGGAATTGGAACAAATTACCAAGAATAGTGATGCATAATTTACCAAAAACGCTTAAGGAATTTAAAATTAAAATTTGTAAATGAGAAAAGTAAATGGGCGAGGAATTTAACACTCCACTTATAAAAGAAAATTTAATATATATACAGGTAATTATGTGACATGGGGAATTACCACCGGTGTGTTAGCTCATTCGCAATTAAATTAATAATAATAAAAATATTTGCGATAATCTGAAACATCAAAGTGGTTCCAGAATCAATGACCGAGCGTGGTGGGTGAGCGGTAACGTCTCTGTCCTCGCATTCGGGAGATTGCCGGTTCGAATCCCCGTCTGGGCATCCAGATTTGGGTTTTCCGTGGTTTCCCCAAATCACTCCAATTGAATGGCGGGATGCTTCCTTCAAAAGGCCAAGGCCGAATTCCTTCCCGTTCCTTGTCCCCAATCCGATCCTGCCTCTAATGATCTCGACGTCGACGTGGCGTAAAGCCATAAGTAAAAAAAATGTTTAAGTTTCGTTGGGCTTTAATTTGCTTTCGATGTTTACACATTAATGTTTTAACTGGAGTTGTTAGCTCTAGATGGGACTTATAGTTTAACGTGGAATCCGAAAAAGAGAAGAGTTTTGGCTTACTCCACAGTATACAGAAAGTTGTCTTTCTTTCTTCAATACTATAAGGCGGAGAACCCGTGAAGACTTCATATCAGTATACAGCAAGCTGTAACATAGGTGAAAATAGGGTTAAGGGTTTATGAGAATCTCCACCGAGACAGGGATTCGAACCGGGGCTATTTGATCACCAGTCGACGCCTTTGGACTCAGTATTATTTTTTGACAGCATAACTTTGGTTATTTATTACTTTAGTTTCCTCAAGCATATTGGGTTAGAATAAACGAAAAACGTTAATCTACCAATGTGCGTATCGAAATTGTGAAGATTAATCTACGGTGAAGGTTAAAAAGTTATTATATTACAAACGTTTATGCTCTACTACTACTATAAAAAAAAACCTTATTACTACGCATAACAAGGTACACGTGGATGAAGCAGCGAGAAAATACTAGTAACACGTAAAATTGTACTTGTTGTCCAGGCTCGTTTATTTCGGGCCGGTAGGTGACGTTGAGTGAGATTTGCCAAGAACAAAATCCGTCGGTCTTGAAGGAGTCATGTTCGTTACATCATAGGGTGAGGTAATCTTCAGATGTTAATATTGCACTATTCCAGTTATTTTGCATGTCCTGACATCTTTTAATGCTAGACGATGCGTGACGTTGATTGGGAATTTGGAGATCCAAATCCAGGGGCTGTTGCAGTAAGTAGGTCTCCTTCCACCATCTCTCCCTGCAAATGAAGAATGGTCCGGTCCACCTCCATTGATCTTTTCTCCACTGATAAACGGAAAGAAAACGGAAGAAAATGTTTTGTGAAACACCGATCATTAAATTTCAGTCTGGTTAGGGTGGTGATCATTAATGCAGTTTGGTTACACTGCATCCTGCGAAATAAGTAGTGCGCCAATCCAGCGTTGTCCATTCGTTTAGGCTAGTCACCGTCCCACTGTTACAATGTTGTTTTTTACCTTACTGGTAACAGGTGAGTTATCTTTTCTTATGTATATGCTGTGAAGGTGAGGGCTGCTAATTTCGTCAGTTGGTCCGCAATTTCATTACGTTTAATTCCAGTTTGCGCTTTCATCCTAAAAATATTGTGTTTCCTTGTTACTCTCAACTCCGTCGCCTCCTCAATAATCTTATAATGGTCATACGTCTCGTTGCTTTGTAAAATGTTAAAAAATTAGATTGAAAAATACTTATTTTATGTATAACAAATACAAAGTGGTGATATAAAATATTTATAAGATTTTTTTTAAGAATCTCTGATAGCAGAAAGAAAAGAGGAGTGCTGGTCATTGAGATTACCTAATATGAATGATAGAATAAAGGAAGAATGAAGGAATGAAATGGATTGAGGAGAGCTGTAAGATATGAAATTGGAATTGGCAACGATAGGGAGCTGCCGGAATATGAAACGATGTTGAATTATGAAAAATTTGTACGGCTGCGAGCAAAAAGAACATTAATGATATTGAAGTTGTGTAGTGTTACTTGTTCATAGTGTGAAAAGTGATGTATAGAACGTAGTAATATACGAGTGTTGCAGAAAGATTTCATAGCATTGTTGATTTCTTAAAGGAAGAAATCATAAAAGAATTTCAGGTATAGTATAAACGTTTATTTTAGATCGTAAGAATAATGATAATGAATTATAACCGGTTTGGGAAAGCGTTAAAATTCGTTTTACCTGAAAGAGACTGCAAAAAACGTATTTCCTTCTTGATGGAAAGTCTTAAGGAGCACAAGGTAAATTCTTTATAATTATTGCTGAACGATTAGAGAGAGAATTTGAATATCGTTTAATTTGAATTGAGTATTTGTGTATGTAGATTTCCATATGCCAGGAATACTTAGAAAGGGTAGGTTATAATCTTATACCTTAGGTAACACCTACATGCATTGTTATTATAGTGTCAGAGGGACTCCAATACACTTCGAGAATTGGGAGACATTACGATTTTTGGTTCCAGAAACCTCACGATCATTTACGCAGTGAAAATTGAGGATTCATTGTGTTGCAGCATGCGTTTTCGTATCAAGGAAGGCACAATCTACCATCTTATCCGTCTTACAACCACCACTGCAGATATAACTCCCGTAATCATAGTGCATAAGACTTTCAGTAGCTGGTATTTCACGCAGCGCAGTCTGTGTACGGGATTTTCCAAAATGATTTCAAGTTGGCTAGTTCACAAACACCTTCAAAATAGGAAAACATTCGGTTTAATTGTTTTGCGCTGAAGCTACGGCAGTTCTATCAATACGGTGGTGAATCTGATAAAGAATTCTTGTAGAACGTGACGAAACAAATCGAAAATAAAGAATAATATTTTTTGATATCTCGCTTGGTTTTCAGTACATAATAAGTTAAAAATAAAAATCAGTTATAGGTATAGTTCCTTGTGTTTTTGGTGATGTTTCTTCTGGTCCAAGCCGTATTTCAACATAACAACCACTACGAAGAAAATAAAACTGCTATAGTACATTTCCAACGTGTAGATATAGAGGTTCTTGGGGAATTTTTTCTTTCTGGTCCAGGTCTGATCTCACCCCAACCTCCTCACTTTTGAGATACAATATCTCCAGAACTAAGCGAGATATCGAAAGAATATATTCTTTATTTTCGATTTGTCTCGTCGAGTCACATACGAATTTATCATCAAATTTGGCTATGGCGAAATATTTCTTCTGGTCCAGGTCGCGTTTCACCCTAACCACGTCAATTTTGAGATACAATATCTCAAGAATTAAGAAACATATCAAAAAAATTTATTCTTTACTTTCAATTTCTTTCGTCGAGAATCCATCATCAATTTTTGGCGCTACGGTTATCGTAGAATCCCCTACACTATAAAATATGATTACGGCAATATTAACTGGAAATTCACCGTGAATCATATTGTATGTGACACAGCTAAACTGAGCGATCGTTATAAGTAAAAGAGTCTGTCAGTTCTCAACTCAGAAAATGATTCAGATGTTTGATGACGCTTTGGTTCAGACTGGTAAAGAGCCTTCCACCAAAACAAGTGACTAGCATTTTAACTGCCTAGATCAAGGTGATCTTCCTGAAACTCTAATGGGAATAAGCTGTTCGCGACACACTTTAACCGAAGTAAATTGGCTTTAAATTAATTACACAACATTGTATAGTGTTTCATAAGATAGCTTCAAGAATTACGAACAGGTAAAAAACACTTGCGTACTTAAAATGTAAAAATCAGTTGTGCAGAATATGTATTTATACGGGATTAGGACTCGCTGATACATGTCAACACTTGGATATTTATTCGTTGTCACCTCAGAAACACAGTGAGTCTGCCATAGTAGTAAGCCCCACAGGTTTATACGATATGTTACAGCTGGCGAAATTCTTTTTATTTTGCAAAAGCCGAGCCTGCTGGGTGAACGGTAACCCTCGGGCCCAGTGTTTGGGAGGTAGAGGGGCTCAAATCCTCGTCCTGCCATCCTGATTTTGGTTTTCCATGGTTTCCCAAAATCATCCCAGGATGTTTCTTTCAAAAGACCTTGTCCGAATTCCTACCCGTTCCTGACCCTCTAATCCCTAATAACCACGACGTCGACGAAGCATAAAGCCAAAAAGTATATCAGAATAAAAAAGTATTCAAAAATTTTATACAGTAATTAGCATTCTCCCGCTGCCTCGCGCGCGTGTGCTTTGATATGTGTAAAAATCCTTTACTTATTTTATTCTGTTACCAAATATTAACTTGGTGAGGCATGAATGCCATTATCTGAGTTGCGTATAAGTAGTTCCAGTGGGCCAAGTTTCGATCGTGAAACAGTGATTGTATTTATCCGCATGAGAGAGAAGCTATGATTTTCAAACAGAAACATTAGCGACATTCGTGGTTAGTTTAAAATGCAGCCAAAAATTATCTTTAATTTCGTTTGCTTTCAATGATGCCATATTACTAATGCCACTATTGTAGCCTCATGTAAGTAGTTCAAAAATGCGAGTAAACATGGAGAGTGAGGTACTACTTGCGAAAGGCATTAGTTTGGTTTAATGGAGATTTTGCCGGCGTATAATTGCAACATAGTTTTCACGGAATTGCAGCCTGATATTTTCTTCAAACGATGATCTGGCTGCAAACCCGTGAAAACTATGTGGCATTAGTTCTGTCTTGTGGGCTGTGGCTAATAACACCATTGGTAGGTGGAATTGCAGTAGGCGTGACTACATCTAATGTGGGACAATTGACTGTACATGTTTCCAAAACCCCACAAGCAGCAGCGTTTTGCGAAACGTGTTCAAAAATAATAAGCAGACGAATAGAAACATTTGTTTTGATTTATCAGCTTCTCGATGCTACATCAAGATAAAATACTCCCCATTCTAGTCCTGGGACCCTCGTTGTCGAAACCGTATGAAAATCAGTCCATCTGGTTTGGTATGAATCACACACAAAAAAAAAAAAAGAATTTTCTTCTCGCAGACGAAATCTCTAAAGCTAATTATATTAATAAGTCTGGATTCCTATTAATTTAATAATATATGGTAATTTGTGTACAAGCGTTTACAAGCCTCGTGATTACATTTTCATGTGTTCATTTAGACTGATTGTGAGACTGTTATAAATAGGTATAATTTATGAAAATGATTTTAAAAAATTAAGTATTGTGTGTCGAAATTGAATAACTCGGTACTGATTCGCTATTGACAGCATCAAAAGAAGGCTGCTAAATCGTGACTGCTGGGATGTACGAGAGAAGTCAAGGAATTGGGTTACAAAACTTTGGTCAGACCATTGCTCGAATATGGTAGTGTAGTATGGGACCCTCATTTTACGTATCAAATACAGGAGTTGGAGAGGGTGCAAAAAAGGGCTGCTAGATTTGTTTCTGGAAATTATCGCAGAATGCAATCAGTGACGGATATGTTAAAGGAGCTGGAATGGGATTCATTGCAAGACAGGAGGAGAATGAGGAGGGTCATGGGAGTGTACAGGGCATATACTGGCGATGAGGCATGGAAAGATATTGCAATAGGTATGAAAATTAGTGCATGGAAGGGAAAAGATGACCATGACCACAAGCTGACACTCGATTTCAGGCACAAGGGTGTAGGAAGATTTTCTTTTTTAGGTAAGGGTGTCAGGGATTGGAATGAGTTACCAACAAAAATGATGAATAATTTACCGAAAACTTTGAAAGAATTTAAAGATAAAATTTGTAGAGCGCAAATGTAGGTAGGTGCAGGATAGGGGGAAGATGGGTGTGTAGGGAAATTGCCACCGGAGCCTGTGCTTCATTGCAATTAAATTAAATTAAGCTCGGCCATCCATCAGTACGTGACCAGAGGGATCGCACGGATGGGTGACGAGGAAAAACTGCCCTGCACTTCCTTGCCACGCCCGTCGAGCGCCTCATTGCACTCGGCTTTGCAGGCGGACGTTGTGGCGAGTGCAACGAATCGGCAAACGGATAAGGATATAGAAATTGACGAAGACGCTTCATCAGCCGTACTGTTCAACATTCAGCGTATACATGCTGACGTGTATTCTGTGAGTAAAGATTTAACCCAGAGAAAGCGTCCCACTACTCCACCAGAGAGGACATACAATAAACAGCCACGTGCCGTCAACTACAGGAAGAAGGAGGTGCACAAATCTACTGGAGTCAGCCTGATAATGACGAAACTTGGTTCAGTCAAGAAACCAAAGAAAGCTAAGGTACAAAAGGAGAAAACATTGGAAGCCAATGACAATATCGCAGCCTCAGTCTCCGGGGGGAATGTAGTAAGAGGGCGTCGTTAGAATTAGCAGCCAAACCAGGAAGGCTTCATAATGCTGAAGAAGACAGCAAATCCACCACCTTCATTGGATCCAATTGCGATGAACGTAGAGAACCGTTTCACTGACTGTCGACGACACGCCGCGAATGGAAACGAGATGAGACTCAATCCAAACTATAGTAGTGGAATTCACAGAACACTATAAGACCCTTCATCGTCGGGTGGCAGATGTCATCAACAGTCAATTCGCTCATAAAACAGCGGGTAGTGACATAATCAAATTCAGCATGACTACTTCCGAAGACTTTTTGGCAACATCCCGTCCAACACTTTGCCGACCGGAGCGGTGAAACAATTGAATGTGGTGTTTCGTGGCGTCCCTAGGACGCTGCTAATAGAGGCACTGAATGAAGAGCTGACAGAAATGGGCTACGATGTGAGGTCGGTGGCTCAACTTCGTCGTCCCGGCAGCAACGAGGTAATGACATCGTTCCTAGTAGTATTGTTTTATTTATTTATTTATTTTCCATATGCAACATAGCCAAGCACCTAGTATTTAATCTGAGACCTTATTTCCATTCTTTTACATGTACATATATTTTATCATATATATACATATATAACACGTATTAACATATAAACAATGGATGCAAGAAAATTTTGATTCAATTTCCAATATCTATTACATCTACTGTTATTAAACAGAATGGGTACCACACCACTACCACATCTACTACTACTGCTATTGTCCCTAATATTACTACTAACATTACTACTAACATTACTACTACTTCTTCTAATATCATTGCTACTACTACTAATACTACTATTACCACCACCAATTGTCACAGCCGCACTTCGGTCCACTAATGTTCATTTTTCTTGGAGTTGAGTGCGCTCCAAAGGTAGAGTACCCTGGAACCGGCAGCAAAGTCTGCTGCCTAGGCCATCAAGAGTTGAACTCCTGGAATACCAAGACGGCCCCAGCTGTCGCTCAGAAGATGGCCCCTCTGGAGCACACTGAAGTTCCTCCGACGATTGATGTTGCTCATTGTCGTAGGATATCTTCTGTCAATCCGGTGTTGGGAAAGCCAAACTACCAGCATCATTGTTCCCTCTGCAGTTGTTTCTGGAATTAGTTTCCTCTATTCCACGAGTTGTAATTGTGTTCTCCTCTTCTGCTATCTGTGGCCTTTGATTTCGCTAGGCCTTTTTGCTTTTTATAAATTTCTCCTTCCAAAATTTTGAGGCTAGATCAGCTGCCTCGTCCAGCAAATGCCACATACTTTCGTCGCGCAGTATGTCAAATATTCTCCTACCTTGCAGCCGATCTTGTTGGTGTTCTCTCAAACTGGCTATTATTTCACATTCCCATACCACGTGCACCTGTTTGAGTCTACAATACAGGGTTTTTCAAAAATAATATACGTATTACAAAGTATTCTTTTGTCCAAACTATCGATCGCTGCGCCCCGACTCGGCTATTGGAGAAACGAATACATTGTCTAGTTTATTTAATAGCCGCTAGATGTCAGTCGTCTTGTGTTATTCTTGGTAATCGTCATATGTTTAAAATGGCTACTCCACAGCAGAAATCATTTTGTGTTATCGAGTTTGCGAAGTGAAATTCCGTGATTACAGTGCAAAAACGTTTCAGGTTGAGGTACCAGATGCATCGTCCGAATGGGTGGAACATTCGTAGATGGTATCGACAGTTTGTAGATACCGGATGTGTATGTAAAGGAAAGAGTCCTAGCCGCCCTCGTGTTTCTGAGACACATGTTGCACGAATTCAAACTGCTTTCCAACGTAGTCCTTCAAAATCAACTCGTCATGCTAGTAGGGAGTTACAACTAACTACAACAACAATTTGGCGTGTTTTGAGAAGTCGGTTGGTTATGAAGCCGTACAAGTTACAGTTGTTACAAGCTCTGCGTCCTGATGACAAACGGAAACGTGTGGCATTTTGTAACGAGATTAATGACGCTATTGACAATGATAACACTTTCACACAACGCATCGTTTTCAGTGATGAAGCGACTTTCCATGTTAGTGGTCAGGTAAACAAACACAATGTTCGAATTTGGGGTCTACAGAACCCACATGCAGTCATTGAACATGTACGAGATTCGCCTAAAGTCAATGTGTTTTGTGCGATATCCCGATCATCTGTTTACAGCCCATTCTTCTTTGATGGAAACACGGTTAACGGTCAGCAGTATGTCGCTATGTTACAAAACTGCTTGTTTCAGAGGCTGCACGAAGACAACTTCATTTTTCAACTGGAGTCGCCAAGTGCGTGAATATCTGAATGAAACTCTACAGAACGGTTGCATTGGTCGTCAAGGAGTTGGCGACTTAGCATGCATCAGCTGGGCTCCACGGTCACCGGATATGACACCCTGTGACTTCTTCCTGTGGGGTTTCATTAAAGACAACGTTTATGTACCACCACTCCCACAGAACCTTGAGAACTTGAGGAACCGGATCCGTACTGCCGTAACATCAGTGACGAAGGACATGATTGCCCGAGTATGGAAGGAATTTGAGTATCGATGTGATATTGTTCGTGTGGCTGATGGAGGACAAATTGAACATCTGTAATCTGAAATTAAGAGGTTCGTAAATATGTGTGTAAAGTTTCATATTCGTATGTCTTACAGTTTAATAAATATATGCATTCGAAATACGTATATTCTTTTTGAAACACACGATATTTCGACTTCGGAGCCAGCTATTGTATGATCCGTGACCTGTAATGTAGTGTACCAATCCGGGAGAGGGTTGGAGGTACTTCAACTTTAACCTCTCCCCTACGGATGGGAACATATCATATGCTCTTCGACCTGTTTCACTGTTGTTTCATTCCTGTTGCCATTCCGTCAATTGAAGCTTCCGAACGTGCATCTCCGATGTTGCTTCGCTGCCTACAATTTCTGCTACCTTATGTTGTTTCCCTTTTCTGAGCCAGTATATGGCACCCCGTTTCCCTACTTCAATGTCCAGTGGTCATACACCAATGGCAACAGTTAATGAATTTGTTGCCTCGGTTCTATATGCTCCTGTCAATCTTAAAAGTATTCCTCGTTGGACACGTCTAACTCGCTGTTTTAGTTTTATTTTTCTTAGATGCTTTGCTTACACACTTACTGAGTAGCCCACTAAAGAGGATAAAATTGCGTCATGGTATAGTCTTTTTGTTTGGACTGGAACAGTGAATTTTCGTTGGCCAACATTAATGATTTTATTCATGACCGCCACTGCTCTTGCTATTGTCTTCTCTAAGTGGGCTTCGAAGTTTAAACGTTTATCCAATTGAATGTTTAAGTACCTGCACACTGGGTTTCTACAAACTGATTTACCGTCGATTCTTATAGTAGGTTTTCGAGTCAGCTTGCCCTTGAGCAACATAAATGTTTTTTATGTGGTGCTAAACTCAGCTTGACTTTACTGCACCATTGGCTAAGGCTGTTAAGTACTAGATTACTATTGTACTCAATTTCTGCCCTTGTTGCTCCTTCCACGAGTAGTTAAAGGTCATCAGCAAAAGCTATTAGACCTAGATGTTCAGGTAATCTTTGTAATAGTTCAATCACTGGTTCCATCCATATATCCCAAAATATGGGATCGCAAACTGAACCTTGCGGGCATCCTTTAGTAAGGGTCTTCGTGATGAACGAATTCTGGCATCTCAAGGAAGCAGTTCTAAATCTGCAATAGTCCCTGTAGGTGTAGAATAATCTTCTTGGACAACCAATCTCCCTCAACCGTTCAAACAGGGCGGGCCACCATAAATTGTCGAAAGCTCCCGAGATGTCAATAAATATGCCCCTCGCTCTTCTCATGTTTAGTCGTAGTATCTGACGTTTTTCTGTCCATATTTTGTCAGTGGAATCTACCATCTTTTTTAGTGGTATCGCCCGTTTCATGGCACTTTGTATTACAGATGTCAGCTCTCTTGCGGCTTTGTCTACATCGAAGTTGTTTTTCTGGCAAATCCGGTGGAGTGAACACATTCCTTAATTTTTCCCATACAGCTTTCTTGATGTTATATGCTGTTTTAATGTTTCCGTTGCCACTGCTTTCTTCTGTCTGCGTTCTGCCCAATTCATAGACAGTCAACTTGTGATCACTTGTTGTCATGTTCTCAAGTACTCTCCAATCCCAAAGCAGATTTCCCGCATGAATGTTTGTAACTGTTACGTCAATATTTGTTCTTGCGCCAACGCTGTTACAGAAAGTAGGAGGATTATGTGCTTGGTTTCTAACCTGTAGAGACAATTCGCTTAACAGTTCTTCTAGAAGTTGCCCTCTCCTGTCAGTCTTCTTGCTGTGCCAAAGAGCAGACTTTGCATTGACGTACGCTGCAATAACTAGTGGATAATTTCCCAGAGCTGCATCTATCTGCCGTATTCTATCTAGGCATGGAAATATCTCGTCACTATACTGGAAATACATGCTTACCATTATGAAGCTTCCCCATGCTGCTCTTATCTCAGCACATACCGTGTGTTCATCACATAACTGCGTAATTTTTGTAACCGTTATTATTTAAAACGATTATTGCTGCCATTGGGTTATTGCCCTCTGTGATTATTCGTGATGTTACAGGCATGTGCGGGATTTTGCCTTGCCAGGAATACGGTTCTTGTAGACAAATAATACCTGATCTCAATTCCTCAGCCACCTTTCTGATTTCATGTAGAACCATGGTGTTTCCTTTAGCATTCAACTGAGTAACTTTTAACATAGAATTTATGGGTGTCTTGTATGCATATTACACTGGGGCCAAAGTAGTCTTGTATCTAACAGAATGCGTCCATGGGTCATGACAAACTGCTTGTACGATTCCTCAGGATAAAATATTTCTCCTCTTCTCCCGAAAATCTTGTGAACTAATGTCAGGAGCTGAGATGGATCTAATGGAAGATTTAGTGATCTCAGTTGTATTCTGTCAATTGCCGAAGGTTGTGGGAACGTAGCCTATGTTTTTACCGTCAGGTTGGAGGACTCTTGTCAAATGTCGGAGGGCAAGTGTAAGTTTTTTTTTTTTTTTTTTTTTTTTTTAATTTAGCACACATTTTTTACAGCCTAGTATCTAGAAACTAAAATAGGCCTTAATTTAACACAACAGTTTTACATTTGATATTTCAACAGATAATTTCACAATGAATTATTTCAGTTTTTGTTATGTATGGCTTTGGCAATATCTGTACAGTCTTTTCTTGTTGGCACGATACATACAATTGTTTCGCTGTTAACATATATTACAACTTTCTAAACTTGCTGCATTTTGTCATAATTGATTTATTATAGTTTTCTAGTTTTGTGTGGTGTCTGCAGTTTCCTGTCCACTTTATGGTTAGAATTTTTAATATTTCACTATGTCACTTCGTACGTCTACCACTACTACTATTACTAAACTATTACTACTATCTACTACTCTACCATCTAAGAAAGCATTTTCCAGCATTGGTATCGGTGCGGTAATCCGAAGTGTAAGTGTATGAACTTCTTCTAGTCTAGTTAGCCGAAGTGTATCTTCAAGATCGGCGTACAATACAACTGGATCTGCAGTAATGGCATTCAGCTGACTTTTCACAAAGTTCAGGTGTTTTACTTGGCTGCTACGCATACTTGGTTTGCGAAGATGATATTCATTTTCTTTGGAATATCCGAGCCCACCGCCTCTAACAAAACGCTGGCAATAAGACGAGTCAGAGGTGGAGGAAATTTCGTCTAATTGCTTGTCTATTAACAGCTGCCGATCTGTTTGTACGCTGGCGCTTACCATCATTTTCTGCATTTCCATCGCTTTCTTCTTCCTAAATGTTTCAGTTCTTGCAGCATTTCTTCGTCTACGAGATGGGGGATTGCCTCTCTTCTTTTGATTTTTCATTCCCACTTTTCCAACTGCTATTTCAACTGCTCTGTGTATCAGGTCTGCTATATTCTCCATCATTTCTTGATCTATCCTGCAACTCGATTGTAGACTAGCCTTAATCTATTCTGTTGACTAGGCGTTGCAGTAGCAGTTGATACGTGGGACAATCTTTTCCTTTGATTTTGCGTGACTTACCTCTTTTCTGGCATGGGATACACGTTTGAGGCATCGACTTCTTATCACACTGATCACGCTTGTGATTGTTCTGACCACATTGACTACAAGTCTCTATGTCCATTTGGCAGTGTTTACTCACATGTCCGAGGTCTCTGCACTTGACACAAGTTGGTACCACGGTGTAATCTTTACAGTTGATTGCACTGAATTCCAAGTATATTTTATGTTGCTCTAGTAATAATTTGCGCATAGCTGAGCTTACTTCTATAACGTGATGAATGGTAGGCTTTTCACGGTGTCCTGTTTTAAATTTAGGGCAGAAACCGATTGCGAACTCCTCCTGGTAGTATTAGCAGACGTGACCGGAAATCGCTCCATATTTGAGGTTGACAGTCTTTACCACCTCAGAATATTGACAGAGAAACTGCGATCGTCGGCTGGACCACAGCAGTGTTTCAACTGTCAGTTGTTTGGCTACATGACACGCCATTAAAAAATTTGTTAAGTGTGCGGGACAACACAACGCAAAGGACTTTCATACCCACCAATCTATTGAAACTGCCACAACAACCACGTTGCCAACTGGAAAGGCTGTCCAGCTAATAAGTGAGCCCGCGAGCGTCAAACAGGAGTGGGGACAGAGGCTACTCAGAAATTTCTACAACAACAGCAGTCAAATCAATAATAAATCTCGGAGTCCAGTATAATAAAAAATTCTAACTCAACTAAGTCTAATCCAAAGAAACTGAAGAAGTCGAAGCAGCAGAAGGACAACAAACAGAAATCTTCCAGGTTGTAACCAGGCTTATCCTTCTCAGAGATGACCAAAGACGTGATTGATACTTCGCTCCACCATGCAGCCGTAATTTCTAGACCATTCTACGAAGCAGTTGAAGCAAGTCCCAGCCGCTGAGTCCGAACGACCGATGGCGTTGCAGACTGCACCACCAAAGCTTTAGAACAGAAAAATTCTACCACTCCAGCAGCCAGAAGAAGCAACAGAGATGAAGGGAACCAACTTCGGGAGACTAGTCAGTATGCTTGAGTATATTCTCAACATGATGGTCAGCCTCCTAACGCGGCTGGACAAAATGTCTTCGGAAATCACAGCCCCAGAAACGTCAGCGCTTGACAAATCCTTTGTAACCCAACAATGCAACCATGAATAGGAGGCCACACATTCATAACCTCACTTTCTGTGTGTGGAATTCCAATGGCATTCATTGACAATTGCTTGAGTTTCGATCATTTCTGCGGGATGAAGATGTGCTCATTTGCCTTGTCAGCGATTCCCACCTAAAGCCGTGTCTGTGTTTGGCAGCACCAAACTACTGATGCTACCTGAAAGACCGACTGATGGCCGGTGGGGGTGTTGCGCTCTACATAAAACGTAGTATTCCACACTGTGAATTTTCTCTTCCTCCACTTCAGCTTGTAGAGGCTGTCGCGGTTCAGGTCAAAACATCATGAGGTGCTATCACCACCGTCGCAGCCTACCAACCTCCACGCAGAGTGCTCGACGAAGCCGACATCACCACCTTTATCACACTTCCTGGTAAAATCCTCGTTGGGGGATATCTCAATGCGAAGACTCAAGAATGGCACAGAAGAATTGCTAATCCTCCTAAGACGCTTAGCCCACCACCACAACCTATGCGTATTGCAACCTAATGAACCAACGCATCATCCTGCAAATGGAAACTGGTCAGATGGTCCAAAGGGAATCACAAGATTTGTCTCGGCAACAACGCTTCTTAAACTTTCTTCGGACCACTCACCTGTATAGCTTGAAATCGACGTTGTGGCATGGCAGGCAACGAGTAGACCAATTGCAGATTACAAGCGGACCAACTGGTACCGGCATAGGAAAGTCATAGAAATCAAACTGAAAAGAGGTACAGTGGACGGAAATGTCGAGGCAGCTCTACATTTCTTCACCAACACTTTAAATGAAGCCAGAAGGCTCACCACACTACAGGATCCATCCACGCCTGGAGCGTTCTTTCCAGCAAACACCGCATCTCCTTGAGCAGATCAGACACAAAAATCGGATCGCGAAGGAATGGAAACTAACGAGGAACCGTGCCTCCTCAATCAGATGCTTCGAGAGCTGAAGGCAGCATGGTAGAACATCGAAACAGTGAGTGGTCTGCACGTGTTGCAATGCTGCGATTAGACGATGGCAGCATATGGAACAAAACTAGGCGCCTCACACCCACCGGAGGAAGCTGATACCATACTCCACGGCAAACGTGGTCTTGTATTTCTATCGAAAGACAAGTCAAACGCGCTCACCGACAGCTTTAAGAAAATCTTTCAACTTGTCGATGACGACCTTGACGACCGGCACATCACCGCAGTACGTCGTCGATTGCGGATGTACCTGTCAGCCGACGACGACCATGACATCAACGAGATTGGACCGCAGAAGATAGGTAGTGCATCGCCGTAATTCATCCACGAAAGGCACTTGGTCGCGATCAATTGGACAATCGGGCACTTAGAAATCTACCACCTGAAGCTATGAGTACTTGGCGTAACTCTTCAATACCATCATGCGAATTTCCAGATAGCATGGAAGCATGCCATTGTTGTTGGTATCCATAAGACTGGAAAAGATCCAATCAGCCTGCTACCCGCGCTCAGCAAAGTGTTCGAGCTCATTTTGCTAAAGCGTATTGACAGATACATCCCGATTTAAGGAGTCATACCCGATCCTCAACTTGGGTTCCATATATGGCACTCCACTAAGCAACCACAGACGCATGTTGTGGAGACAGCGATAATGGCCTTCAACGAGAGAAGTTATTGTGGTTTGGTGCTGTTCGACGCAGCACGGGCATTCAACTCAGTGTGGCATACCAGTCTACTCTGCAAGTTGTACAAATAGGGCTTGCCTGGATCCTACGTGAAACTAATCCGCAGCTTCCTGTCGATGTGCGCCTTGAGTTAGGGTCGGCAAGGCCCAGTTGACACGACGGCGCATTCGTGCAGGTGTACCACAGGTCTCTGTACTGTGTCCTTTTCTTTATACCAGGTACACAGCCGACATTCTAGCATCTGCGAATGAGAAAAAGGCTCTGTACGCCGACGATACAACATACTTCACATCCAGCCGCAGAAGAGCCATCGCCAAGAGATGATTGCATGGAGATCTTCAGCAGACGGTTTCCTGGACCAGAATGTGGCGGATAAGTATAAACCCCGCCAAAACGCATACTATTATGCTGTCGCCTGACGCGATGACTAGGACGGCACGGACAGCAACTATAACATTCGAAACTTCAGCTCGGAGTTGAAACTATTCCCTGGGCACCAACGGCTCATTACCACGGCATGAAACTCGACTGAAAGTTGACTTGGCGAGCTCACATCCAGGAAATCAGGCAATTGGTAAGAGCTTGGCTCCACCCTCTTTATCCGATACTTAACTGGTAATTCTCATAGGTACCAGATCTAGTAGTTACCATTTACTGCTCCCTGATTAGGCCGGTAATTGAATATGCTTGCTCCGTCCGGGATTACACTGCTAACTGCCAGTGCAGCAGAATAGAGTACTGAAGCGGGCCTTACATCTGACCGACCGTTATCCCACTGTCGCACTCCACGAGGTGTCTGGAACAGCCAGGCTCATCGAAAGATTCCGGCAACATGCCTACAAATTCTACAGTGCAGTACGTCACTACCGATCCACCGGTCATTTGTCTCGGCGCATATAAAACTGCCGCTGACAAACATAGTAGGCCATTGGTGCTGAGGGAGTGCTAAGGAACAACCAATAATACGCCATCAAGACTACCAACCAAAATTTAAGAGAAGACAGTTCAAGAGAAGACTGGCGGAGGAAATGTCTCAACAACCCCCAAAACGATTAGCTTTAAGGCTGAGATTGGTGAAGATGTGTTTCATATTATTTTAAGTACCAGTGAAATTAAATGAGTTACAGAGAGAAATTTTTCTCAGGAAGTTATTTTTCGGTAGGATAATTAATACTGCTGTGAACTAGGATTACGAGGCCACATTACACATTGGAGCGAAGACTTGGCTGCTTCAGACACGCTTTCAGCCCGGCATCTACTTCAGTGTCTGGACTTGGGCCAAACACGTTGCGATGAGATGGGAAGAGGTAATAACTGCCGATCGCAGCTGAAGATGACAGTTGGCCTCCCGACATATCACAAACGATGTGCAATCTTCCGTAGTCCTCCTCCTGCGCCTAGTCCCGTTCTCGGATTCCGTCGATTTGCATACACTTCTTGGTTCACCATTGGCCGACCATTCAAACAATAAAATCAATGGTAGCAAATAGTTACTGCAAACTCTTGTTATTGGCTTCTGGAGAGTTCTCCTTCCACCATTGTACACCATGTGCTCCGAAAATCTTTCATTAAATTGTCCCATTTGCCCTATCACACATTGCCCGCATTCCTTCGATCATGTTTTTTACTTTTGTCAGTGGAGTCAAAATAAATGGTGTTACATGTCTGTTGCGACACTCAGCTCCAAAGGTCAGACTCTGTGTCTGCGTTTTATTTACCCATAATTCCGGACTATCTTTCGACGAGGTGCCTGCGGCCTCCGCATTTTTTTTTTTTTTTTTTGTTTTTTTTTTTTTGTTTTTGTATAATCCTTTGCTGTAGAGAAATTACGCACATAGCCTCTCAGTAAAATGTAGGTGGCTGGTGACACAATTACACCAAGAAAAATCCGGAGGCCAAACATGACACAAAGAAATCATTTCCAGATAAATGAAATTGCTTGAAATAGAATAAGAATTAAAAACTTATTTTCCTCAAGAACTCGATTTAAAAAAAATATTCTGTGTGTTTTTTAGTCGAACATTCTGCTACGATCGAAGCTAGATCCATGGTTTAACTTCGACTCCAAACTGAGGAGCGTTAATAAAGTATTTCCTGTAGAAACCCTGTCAGTCGAGAACAAGAGCGGACGGGGTAAGCTTCTTCTGGAGCCATGGATGAGGTTAGAGCCTTTAAGTCGATCATGGTCCTGACGTGAATATTTATCGTAACTCCCTACTGCAACATCTGACAGGTTGTATGGCTCAGTACATTTAGATGTTTATAGTGGAATGGCGGAGAATGCTAGGAAAAATTACTGAGACGGCAATTACACATTTTTATATTTATTTACATGAACAGTTACCTGATGGCATACAATGTTTAATTGGCTTTATAACAAAATGGTCATGCGTTAAACTGGCACGTTTGATGTATGGCCAAGGACACGGGCGAGCATGCAACCTATGGGCACCTCCCAGCCCAAACTAACTAGAATATCTACTATATAATTTTCTACGCTCACTCATTCACCTCGAAAGTTTTGGCTGAAGAATGGTGACATCGCGCGCCAACCGTCGCTTGAAAATTATCAGCGACCAGAGATATCATTAGAGGAAAATCGAGGTTATGTCCACAATGTAATAGCTAATCAACTGATACGAAATTAATTGCCATAATACGTTCATTAAGTTTGCTTTTCGTAGCATTTCACGGTTAAGAAAGTATCGATAAATTTTAGTGGTGAAAAAACGCGGAACTGCTTTTCATTAACAAGTAGGTAATGAAAGCAACATAAAGAAGCTTTTAAAAACTTAAATTGCTCATGGTCTCTGGTGTAATCACGATTGCCAATTGTCATTCCGGCCTAGGCTAAATTTCAATTTAATTAAAACTTTCGCTAATGTTGCTGCTTGGCCAAAGTTTATACATTACGGTTTATCTGCTTTTTACGTATTTTACTGACCACTTTCGTTAATGGTCTTTATTCATGTTCGCCGTACGTGAGTCATTAGGTTATTTAAAGTGGAGATCAGACCAAATATGTTACTGAATCGAGTATTCTGGCAAATCATTTCTTCGGAGTTGCTCAACTATTTAATAAACTGGAATCTGTTTTAACTTCTCTGGCCGTTACAGACACAATTATCAAAGATTGCATTATGAATGATAGTCCAGCATCAATAAAAAAAATTAAAAAATACTACGTGATGCATTCGAAAGCAATTGCGCACTACCTTTAAACAGAAATTCTTCAAATTTTGTAGAGTGAACTTTTAGGGTCAAAAACTACCAAGTTCTTATTTCAAGTTCGAGTCTACCTTTGAAACAATTACACGATAGCGTGATAGTCTCTGTTTTGTACGTATATTAATACTTCTGAATTCTTCAAGCTCAAGAGATTCAATTCACCATAACGGTGAATTACAAGTCAACTTCGTATATGGGCATTACGCCAACCTGTCATAATATTTGACCTTAAAAAATGGAACTATTCTAGACCGTGACGATACGCAAAAAACTGTCACGGGCTTTCACCAGTTGATAATCCATCTACAATATGCCCACATAACTATGACCTTGTGGATGTCCACATCCATCTATCACAGTAGAGACCATCTTTGAACCAGTCATCTGGTATCATCTTCTTGTCTGCGCCAACGTACGTGTCGATGTGGTACGTGCGTTGAAAGACTTTCGGAGAAAGACCCCGCTGTGTTGGCTCAGAGGGATTGTTAAGGGTAAAGGTAAAGTTAAAGCATCGACAAAAATTCCATAAAATCTGGCTAGAGATTCGAACCTAGGGCTTCGAGTGAGCGCCTGAACAATTAGAATTCTGACCACTTTAACCAGTAGGTAAAATATCTCAAATGCACTGAAAATGCGGGAGACTAATTGTATGTGGACCAATCGATATATATTATTACAGAATTTTTTTAATTTCCAGTTTCAACCATTCGAAGCTGTCGTTGAGGTTGATTTAAAATGTGTAACCAAATTATGATTTAGGATTCGTAGTAGCCACTGGCACATCATATTGTAGACTGTATTAAATCTTCTCGCAGTGTAGGCCTTAATGCTTTATAGGTAACGTAAAGTAATTCGCCTCTGCTTTGTGTTAGCCTGTCATTGGAGGAGATAGCTGCAGTCTGTAGCTCCGTAGTAATTGATCTCTATTGACTTAGTTGGGTTTCTTGTAGCTATACAAAGCTTCCAATCATGTAACTTGCGACGAAATGTTATGGAGTGTTACAGCCCGTTTCAGGAACATCAATTCCTTGTCAAGCGACATATCTATATAGCATTTTGTTTAGTATAACATAATCGATTAGGTAGTTAACATAGCCGAACATAACTCAAGGTAAAGGGCCGAGATGGTTCCTACAAAAGGTGATGATCAAATTCCTTTCTGCTCCTTGTCCCCGCTTAATTTTTTTTCAGTTTTTTAATGACCTCAACGTCGATTAGGGGTAAAGTACGTAGAAAAGAAGAAAAAGGTAGAGGTAATGTTACAATCAAGTAGTTAATGTTGGCGCTGTAGGGCACTCCAACAACGTGTTCCAGTACCGGATTAACCACATAGCAGGAGGTAGCAAATGCTACGGGTCTCGCGCCTTCTAGGGGGCCTCTTGCTTCCTAGTTAGGCCCCGCATCTAGGCTTGACCTTTTTTTTTTTTTAGCTCTAAAATTTTCCTCCCGAAGGCAAAAAATGGAGGTCCTCTTCTTCACATTTGCTACGGGTCCCGCGCTATCTTAATCCGGCCCTGACGTGTTCACCAGCATAATAACAAAAGTTAATAGAACAAAATACAAAGCATTTTCTCCGCCTATTTGTTATCAAGTTTGTGAAAAACTATAACAAATGATATACGATTCTTTGTCGAAAAATTATCAATCAAAGAATAAAATTCACAAAAAGATATTTTTGTGGTAATAACAGACTTTGCAATGATCGTTATGATTTTCCTGTAATCTTCAAGAGTTCTGTCACTGAAAACTACGAAAAAAATTTAGAAACAGTTGCTTGGGATATAAATGGAGTAATATATCTTTAACAGTTTTTCACCTAAATCTCGTGTAAAATAAATAAAAGTACAAAACCTTTTTAGAATCATTTGATACACACTAAGGTTATCTGAAGAGATACCTTTCAGCATCTACAAAACCGGCTATAGTAATTTTATGATTTTTCCGTATGTTACGTTTTAATCGTGTTTCCGGAAATAAGAAATACAATAGTGGGCAGTTACAAATTTCTAAGTTCCTAGGTGGCCCTCTATATTATTATTATAGAGGCTCTATCAGTCTCCCTTAGCCGTTAGGTTAAGGGATTCTTGTCAGAAGTACTTGCCGTCTGGCATTGCTTTCTTTTATTTGCTATTTCCGTGTAAGTGTTTGTTTTACTTTTATATTTTTGATTTCTGTTGAGCCTTTTATATTTATTCATTTTTATTTTATATATATATAAAATTTATATACAAATACAGTGCGAAAGGAAAGCACAGTGTAAGTGCTTTCCTTTCGCACTGTATTTGTGGTTTTATCACTTGTTTTCTTCTGTCAGCCGCTGGAGTGGTCTTCTATGTGGACCCTCGTATATGTCATACTGCGCTAGAGAGCGAATAAGGTGGTTGTCGCTCTCCTCAGTTTTTTGGTAAAAGTGTCCTGCCATTTTTTTTATACCTATCCCGAAGTCTCGGGATCCCCGCTGTCTCGTGGAGGATGTCTGTCGGGAATCTCATTGGCAGGTGGAGTGCTCTCTTCAGCGCCTTGTTTTGCATTCTCTGTAACTTTTGCGTTTTTGCGGCATATCCCCATGCAGGGCATGCATATTCCATGATCGGGCGCATAGCGAGGTTGGCGGTTTCTAGCATTAAAGAAGAACCGACTCATCTGAAGCATTGTTTATTTGTTAACTGAAACAAGTTACAAAGTCTTGCGAAACAATGAAATCAGCAACGATAAAATGTTTCCCTATCAGAAACAAAAATATCTGAAAAGCTCCTTACTTTAGAAAACCCATCCTGTTTATCAACATCTCAGTGATATATGATTCTGCTATCTAGCGGTGTGCGATTACTCCTCATAGATGCCAGCGAAGCCTAGCAACATGACTGTTATCAATTACCTGTTATAACTCTTGGGAGAATTCATGAATCTCAAATCAAAATGAGAATAAAAATTAATGAAACGATTCTGTTAATTAACGACAAATCGAAATTTCTTCGGTCTAAAAGTATTACCTTGCCTAAACGTTGAAATGTAAAATATTTTATGTTTACGCTTTTTCTTCCCGCCTCTGCCTTTACCTGGAACGGAGTCCTGCCTTTATCTGCTAAAATCGACCGTGCAACAAAAGAAGGTGTTTTAAGTATTTTAAACTATATTTTTTTTCTATTTTGCACTACTACCTTCATATTTCCACCAATGATCGGTTCTTGCAAGATCTGAAGTGATCCTTCACCAGTCAGAAATGCTTGATACGAAATCTTCTGCAACTGTTCTCAAAATCTGATCTCCAAACCTAGGCTACTTGCTCAATAAAACTTGTAGTGAAGGGTTACTTACTATTTTACAACTTGTTTCTTATTATAGCCTTCTTATCTCCGCTGTTATTAGATTCAGCGTGAACTTAAACGGAGTCTGTTATTTAATTTGGGTATCGCCAACTTACTAAACAGAGTCATTCTAAGCCATTCGGGAGGACGGCGGTTCGAATCCCCGTCCGGGCATCCAGATATGGGTTTTCCATGGTTTCCCCAAATCACTCAAGGCAAATGCCGGGATGCTTCCTTCAAATAGGTCATGGCCAAATTCCTTCCCATTCCTTGCCCCCATCCTTGCCCCCCATCCTTTCCCGTCTCTAAAGACCTCGATGTTAAAAAGAAACGTAAAGCAGTTACAAAAAAAAAAAAAAAAAAAAAAAAAAAAACCATTCTAAGCCTATCTAAGAAGGTAGGGTGACTAGGTCATTCTCTCCACATTTCTTATGTGTGTTTTCCTGACTATGATTAGCGTTTTTAATTGTTGTGCTAATAAAAGAAGGTGAAAGCCGAGGCTGACCTATAAAAGCATACTCTTCCGAAAATTCCAGATGGAGATGTTTAGGCGAAATCTCTGTCTTGTACATATACTAGCTGGTGTCTGCAACTACGTCTGTGTTTGTAAAGAATTTTAATTGATAGCTACCGACATGCAACCACCATAGTGCAAGATGGGAGACTCGAGGCTAACACCGCACACATACACCAGTGATCTGCGCAGGGTATTTATGGCTAAAAAGTGGAATATAGGGACACGCATGACTTTGATCGAAATATGAAAATACCCTCGGTTGACTACATTCACCTTCCTATCTTCCACACCCCCACAGCTACCGACATTCAACCACCAGGGTGCACGATGGGAGATTCGAGGCTACCGCACACTAACACCAGTGATCCGTGTCATGTAGCTGTGTTCGAAAGTATAATATAAGGACACACACGTATTTGATCGAAATAATAAAATTCACTTGGTCGACCTATATAACCACCAATCTCTCACACCTTCACAACTACCAACATGCAACTACCGTAGTGCACGATTGGAGACTTGGGGCTACTACTACACAAAAGCCAGAGTTCTGCGCAATATACACCTTCTTTTAGCTGCAGAATGAAATATAGGGACTCACATGTCTATTGTCGAAATATTAAAATGTCCTCCGTTGACCAATTTCAACCAAAATATCTCTCACACCCCCATGGCTAACAACATGCAACCATCATAGTGCACGATGGGAAAATCCATGCTACTACCCACACACTCATAAACATCAGTAGTCTGCGCTAGGTAGTGGAGGCTGCAGAGTGAAATATAAGGACTCACGCTTCTATCTTTATATTTATGCTAACAGAGTTCCCGGCGTTGCGTGGTATGATCTAGGTTGATTTTCACACACAGAAAATATTGAAGTTCATAACGGAGATCAATATTTTTGAACTTGCGAATCAAATTTCATGTCAGTCGCTACATTTTCAATACGTATTTATACGGCTAACCACCCATGTAGCAGAAGAAAGATGGTGTTTGGGTTGATTTATTCCTACAATATTTTTATCCATTCTATCAGGAACATGTGTACCAAGTTTCAACACAAAAACCACAGCAATTCGTGCAGCAATAGAAACATAATTTTTTTCAGGAAATGTTGTAAAGACAGAATTGTTCAACAATAAATTACAAAAAAAAACCATTATGTCAACTCTAAAGGTTTTAAACAGTTCACTTTCATGTTCAAACCCATCAGATATGCATTACTTACTATTAAAAGCGATTTTAATTTCAGTTACAAACATCAGAGATTGTAGCCGTGCGGCCTGAGATCTTAGTTTCAAAAAGCAACAAATTTCTACACTAAAGGTTTTAAACACACTTTCATGTTAAAACCCATCAAATATGGATTACTCACCATCAACAGCGAATATAATTTCACTTCCAAACAACAGAGATTGTAGCAGTACAGCTTCAGATAGTAACTTTAAGAAGCAAAGAAGATATCGAAAGGTTTTTCATTATATTATTAAAATTAATTTACATATTTTACACTTTTCATAGTTTCATATTCGCATTCGATACGGCCACATATGGGGTTTAAAGACTAAAAAACCAAAATTTAAGAAAGTAAACGTTACATGCGATAATATGGTTATTATTTTTTACGATGTATGACGTACGCATCGTATTTCATCTTTGGTGTTTCAGGCAGTACGTTCAGATTTTCATTTACCGCTCCGGCATTATATTACATTGAAGCATAAGACATGTCATACAATTCAGTTGAGATTCTAAGAACGGTGAAAACCCCATCGAAATCCGCGCAGTAGTTTTTGAGTTTTTCAGGAACAAATATGCCCGGTTTTCGTTTCATAGATATAGGTAAGATTTAGTCATAGGATGAATTTATTTCTTCTCCTTTCAATATTAAATGTACAAATCATCCGATTTTAACACTTGTAACACATATTTGTTCCCGCACTTTATAATTCTACTCAGGACTAAAAAATTAAATAAATTTTTCGCATTGTTGCACTATTACTTTTACTTTGTGAGACTACGAACGTATGGAATTACCTACCTACCTGTAGTACAGGACTTAGCAGTCAGTGTGCAGACGTGCTTCAAGATGCAGTGGGACGAGCTGCTAAAGGAGAGGGTGCGAGTTTAAAACGTGAATCGCGGTACCCACTCCCGCTGCACGGCTATTATTCATGGCTCGTTGTGGTTGGCAGATAGCCTGGTTTATTATTAAAAGATGGAGGCAAGCAGACAGGCACTACCTGGGCTGTTGCTTCTTTACTACTTGAGGGAAAGCAGATACAGTCAAGAAACGAATTTTATAACACCTACTTACAGTAATTTATTTGATAATTTATTAATCAACCCTTTGGCTCCGAATATTATACATACTCGTATACTAGAGTAAATCCCATTAGACGGGCAGTGTAGGTTGACTAGTGACAAATGCTTACTGATAACCACATCATTAGCTGTGATAAAAAGTACCTTTCTACATAGCAAAATCCCGTTTAACCCCTCGTTTTTTCGCTGCTTCTTCCACAACAGGTAATGGCAGGTAAATAAAATACACATTGACTCAGACTCGCAGCAAGAAAATGAACAACACATCTCCTCCTAACGTATTAATGTTTTTTATCATTACCTTAAAGCATCACATTGTTTTTATTGAATCTGGGACAACGTTCATATTGTAATTTTGGTCATAGTTTCTGTAACGGACGGAGAAATTATATATTATTAAATAGTCGAACAACTTCAAAGAAATGAATTGTAGAATACACGATTCGGTAACATTTTTGGCCTGATATCCACTTTAAGTGACTTAATACCTCACGTACAGCGATAGTGAACAAAGACCATTAACGAAAGTGGTCAGTAAAATATTTAAAAAGCAAACAAACCGTAATAAATAAATTCTGATCAAGCAGCAACATTATAGAAAGTTTTAATTGAAATTTAGCCTAGCTCGGATTGAGATTTGGCATTCGTGGGTATAGCAGAGACAGTGAGAAACTTAAGTTTCTTAAATGTTACTTTCGTTAGCGACATGTTACTGAAAAGTATTCGTAGCTCATGTTTTTTCAGCGGATTTTTTTCTATTTTTTTAAGAACAAAATGCAACGAAAAACAAACTTTATGACTGTATTAAGGCAATTAATTTCATAGCAGTTGCGTATGTATTAAACTGTGCATATAATCTCTAATATCTCAGGTCAGAAGCGGCGTAAGGCGTGGGAGAAATGGGCGACCACCTACGGTCTCGGGGTCTAAGGGGCTTCGCGCCGCCAAGGTTTATGCAACCATACTTAACTCGTAAGATTAACTTATCATAAAACGATAAATCCCACCGGCTAGCAAGCATCTGACAGTACTAATAGTCTAGCAACATTGGTGGCGTTACAGTGACTGTCGCTGGGAATCCCTGGCCATTGGTCTTTTTTTTTTTTTTCAAATTCCATTTCAGAATCTCACTGAATACTCAGACACTCTTAGTGATCGTGATTCGGTTTTGAACGAAATGCTCAGCTCAGAATTAATCATGCAATTACATTTATGGTATGAGATGTTGTCGCGTGATAATCCTAAGCAAATTATGGAAATCTGTACAAGTTCATTTAAGTAATGCTTTTGAAAATTTGCATGAATTTTGTGACTAGATCGAATGTTGACAATCTGCGCTCGGAACGCTTGTATGACGCTGGTCGGTTTACTCCAAAAAAAAAAGCAAAATTTAAAAATAAAAGGGAAACCAAAAAGAAAAGGACGTTCCATTATGAAAGCAGCGATGAACCAATATAGTGTCCCTAAAGCCAGTATAAAACAGATTTTTTTAACATCATTATTGATTCCATAGTACATAATATGGATTCAAGATTTGTCATTATACCAACACTTTAAAAATTTCGGTTTTTTCTATGATCTATTCAAGTTAAAAAATGTTATGAAAGAGCATATATTAAAAAACTACTAAGATTTACATAAAGTACAGCCAGTGGGTGACAGCAAAGGCTTCCAACCTTATGAATTATATGAAGTATCACAAACACTGAACACAAATTAACCTGATTTCATTAAAGATATGAAACAGATGCTTCAGTACATAACAGAAAGTAACTTGAAAGAAATTTACCCAAATACTTATATTGTTATTCAGATTTTACTAACCGTACCAGATAGAACATTCTTCGCTCAAAGGAGCTTTTCAAAATTAAAATTAATAAAAAAAATATTTACTCTGTATAATAGGTCAGCAGAGACTACCAGCTTTAACACTTTTGTCAGTTGAAAAGATATAGAATTTAAGCTGGAATACGGAGTTCAATAAGGCTCAGAGCAGGAAATTTCCGTTTCTTTAATTCTTTACTATTAGCTATCAATTTATAATGTTATTTACAGTGAAGAAAATTGCATTTTTATTCGTATAAATTTGATAGGTTTCAAAATGGGCCACTCAAAACTTGTCTTGCCCACGTCAAATTTAATTCTTGCCCCGCCAGTGATTCTGGTCGCTGTTATTATGTGGCAAGAATATCGTTGTTGAATTGCAATTAATAAATTGAGTTTAACATCGTGTATACATAGTTATATCCTTGATGATTTAAATCTACATAAAAATGGAAACTTTTCATTTAATGGTTAACACATGTATCAAAAACTATGGGTATCGTCTATGATGGCAGTAGGAATTTATTCTGCAAAAGCTTGTAACGAAAAATGAATAAGAATAATTTTTAATGATATTATTCGTGATATGAGTATCTTAATCTGGTTAGGTTATCAGAGTATTTGGATAGGATTTTTTTTAAAAATAAATGCATTTTACTTTAAATTACGGAGAGAATAATTTCTAAAACGGAAAACTATTATTTATTTGACTGATACATTTCGCGATTACGTACGTTTCGTGTAAACTTTCTCCGAGGTTTTAATAAACTTCATTGTTTCTTATCTTCTGTCAAAAAACATTCTTAGATTATGCTTTAACCTAGTTCTTACAACTGATACAGGTAAAAGAGCGTAAACATCGAATACCTTTCTCTTCACATGAATTTCTACATCTAGTTGTCGTAAATAAACAAAAAGCAAAATGAATATTTAAACGAACGTACAAAAACTTTATGGTCACTGTTAAATTGCGAGTGACGGCTGGCACGTGACGTCATCGTTCTCTAACCAATAGCTATAGAGGTGAGCGCGCAGTCTTCAAACAACGAGTTTTATTTAAGAGGATACTAGCAACAACTTAAAACACGGAAGAGCCGCTTCATTAGTGTTGAGTGCATCAAAAATTAACCTACTGGAGTAAATTTTGAGACTATGTTATGCTTAGAATTCGCATACCATATTGAATTCACTGGTGTTTATTCTTTTTTTTTGTATTTTTGTATTTTTTATCAGAAAACTGGAAGGATGTCAATGACTTTTCCGCTCGATCTGATCATTGTTTGTGAGTCCAGTTTGGAATCTTACTCTGATTCATTTGATAGACCAACTGCTTTCCGAACCATCGATCGATAAGAAATTTTGATAACTACCCTAACTACTAACACCACAACATCAGGAACGCCCATCATTTCTCAAAACCAAAATAATAGCAGAAATGAATGTTCTATCATGTTCTTCAGATTAGTTTTATGCATAACTAGATTTATTGAACACTGACAGAGCAAATAGGTACCGAAGTAAAATCCTGGTGATAAAAATAGATATCAATTTAAAATGCGTGTGGGTCGTATATGAACCACGATTCTCAAGCCACAATTTACGAAATCTCCAAGAGATAGAACTGCTGAAGATGATCCAGAGTATGAAGTGAAAAGCGTTTGGAAAGATAAATAAACACATTCAGTTGCATTGGCGTAACATTAAGTATTCGTCCAAATTGATTACTTCGCAATTGAGGAAATAGCCCACAACATCCAGTTGAAAACAGTTACTATCTGTATGCAGTGATTAAGTCTTTTTGCAAACATTAATATGTGCGTAAAACCTGTTTGTCATGTGAACAGTAGAACAAATGAATAACACTCCAGAAGGGTATATACAATACTTACATCTACACTCCTGGAAATTGAAATAAGAAAACATTGACGCCGGTGTGTAAGACCCACCATACTTGCTCCGGACACTACGAGAGGGCTGTACAAGCAATGATGAAACGCACGGCACAGCGGACATACCAGGATCAGCAGTGTTGGCCGTCGAAGGGCACTAGCTGCGCAGCGGTTGGGCACCGCCGCAGTCAGTGTCAGCCAGTTTGCCGTGGCATACGGAGCTCCATCTCAGTCTTTAACACTGGTAGCATGCCGCGACAGCGTGTACGTGAACCGTATGTGCAGTTGACGGACTTTGAGCGAGGGCGTATAGTGGGCATGCGGGATGCCGGGTGGACGTACCGCCGAATTGCTCAACATGTGGGGCGCGAGGTCTCCACAGTACATCGATGTTGTCGCCAGTGGTCGGCGGAAGGTGCACGTGCCCGTCGACCTGGGTCCGGACAGCAGCGACGCACGGACGCACGCCAAGACCGTCGCATCCTACGCAGTGCCGTAGGGGACCGCACCGCCACTTCCCGGCAAATTAGGGACACTGTTGCTCCTGGGGTATCAGAGAGGACCATTCGCAACCGTCTCCATGAAGCCGGGCTACGGTCCCGCGCACCGTTAGGTCGTCTTCCGCTCACGCCCCAACATCGTGCAGCCCGCCTCCAGTGGTGTCGCGACAGGCGTGTATGGAGGGACGAATGGAGATGTGTCGTCTTCAGTGATGAGAGTCAGAAGCCAGTGATGGTCGTATTCGTGTTTGGCGCCGTGCAGATGAGCGCCACAATCAGGACTGCATACGACTGAGGCACACAGGGCCAACACCCGGCATCATGGTGTGGGGAGCGATCTCCTACACTGGCCGTACACCTCTGGTGATCGTCGAGGGGACACTGAACAGTGCACGGTACATTCAAACCGTCATCGAACCCATCGTTCTACTATTCCTAGACCGGCAAGGGAACATGCTGTTCCAACAGGACAATGCACGTCCACATGTATCCCGTGCCACCCAACGTGCTCTAGAAGGTGTACGTCAACTACCCTGGCCAGCGAGATCTCCGGATCTGTCCCCCATTGAGCATGTTTGGGACTGGATGAAACGTCGTCTCACGCGGTCTGCACGTCCAGCACGAACGCTGGTCCAGCTGAGGCGCCAGGTGGAAATGGCTTGGCATGCCGTTCCACAGGACTACATCCAGCACCTCTACGATCGTCTCCATGGGAGAATTGCAGCCTGCATTGCTGCGAAAGGAGGATATACACGGTACTAGTGCCGACATTGTGCATGCTCTGTTAGCTGTGTCTATGTGCCTATGGTTCTGTCTGTGTGATCATGTGTTGTATCTGACCCCAGGAATGTGTATATAAAGTTTCCCATTCCTGGGACAATGAATTCACGGTGTTCTTATTTCAATTTCCAGGAGTGTATTAACAACAATACCTAACAACCTTGCAATACCCCTTTAGCTTCATTAATACCCTTGTTAAAGCCAGCTCAGTTACCCTTGCGACTAATGGCAGAGACAAACAACTCTTCCTTAGCTTCCCATTAGGTTATACCATCCCCAAATAGCTATCAGCGTCTAAGCAGGATCATTCCCACCTGTTTCTATGTTGACGCCGTGCTGTGCTGCCAGCGATGTCTGCTACCATCGCCGCCGCTCGTTGCCGGCCTGCTTAAGGTGCGTTCCCACGACGCGTCCCTCGGCGCGTAGTAGTGGACGCCTTTCATCTTTGCCGCATGTGCTAGCAGGGACAGCGCGTCTCGACATTCGACCCACCGCCAGGCGGTAAAAGATGAAAGGCGCGTACTGCCGCGCGCCGTGGGAAGGGGCCTTTATACTGCTGCAAGCCGCTCGATGCCCGGCCAGTCTCAGCTCGATCGCTGCTGCTGCTTGGTCGCCCAGTTCGACCCTGCCAGACAGACAAGCATGCGTTGTAATGTTAGAACAGTGTTTTTCAAAGTTTTAACTCAAAGTACCCCTATACAATTTCCCAGGCAATGGCGAACCCCCTTAACATAAACCTGCGATTTTTCCTACACTACTGGCAACAATGAGTGATATTCACCATTTTGCGTGTTATACGCTTGAGATAACCTGTCCGCCATTGCGTAAAACTTGTCGCAAACTCCCTACGATAAACTGGCGAACCCCTACGGGGTCGCGTACCCAACTTTGAGAAATACTGTGTTAGAACTATTCGCACGTTCAGAGATTTCGCGCACGAGTAAACTTACTAGAGCAAGAAAAGATGCCCATACATTACTGTTGCTGGAGGGAGACAGCCGGCCAAGTTAAGTAAAAGATACTCGTGAGATTGTAGTGACTTGGTGAGAGGGTTTCTTATCGGCAGCACAGTCCACCCCTATCATAGCCGTCTAGCCTACCCGGTAAGATTATTAAGTATAGGGGACCTACATTTTAACATGGAATCCGAAACACGAAAGCTTTCTGGCGTACCTCAGATTGTACAGCAAGCTGTGCCAGAAGTGAAGGTCGGGTTGAGGGCCTATGATAATCTCCGCCGAGACAGGGATTCGATCGGGGGACCTTTCGATCTCCAGTATGACGCCTTAACCACTGAGTCACAACTGAACTAATTGGTATGTTAACCTACGTGCGAACGGTGGGAAATAATCTTGTTTTTCGTAATGAAATGCAGTTAAGTGCAATCGAACTTCGCCTAGTTATGATCAGTAGTCTAATGCCCTTAACAGATGTCTGATGTGTTGCATGCCATATTTCAGTGGCTTGGCATAAAAATCTATGCGTGATTTATTTTCAGGTTATTCAAGGTACTCCGCTCCATGGCTCTCCTACACTGCGCCATGTTGCTGCTTCCGATGATACTACATCCTTCCATGTTCAGTAAAATAGTACTTACCTTATCTATTAGAATTCAACATACTCTGAACTAAGAACAGTTCCAATAAAACAGTACCATTATATCATAAAGTAACCACAATATATAAACTTTTGATCGAAACTTGAAAACTGTATTGGATGTAAGTGTTGGTAGTTCAGTTTCAAGCCTGTGGGTAAGACAGTTTTTGAAAAAGCCCTTGTGATAAAAATTATCTTAACCTTATAAAGCCAATGGCTACTTAACTTCTAATTTTCTAAGGAGACTACCAGATCATTGCGTCACGAATTTTTCTCAGATTTCAGGGGCATGCTGCAGATCTGCCTTTAAGATTCTAAGTAAAACTGTCAGCTTCTGTAATGATCCAAATGACGCGGTCGTATATATAGCGTTCTGAACAATACGTTTTGTGTGTTTGAAAGCAAGATGTGTTTCAAGGTCCTAGAAATAATTATGGGGGTAGTTTTGTACCTGGTAACCCGATTACACTCCTGGAAGCGTCGAACACTATGGCGGCTCAACATGTGTGCCAAAAAAGGACGTAAACAATGAGATAACAGCTTCACAGTCCGTACTGACGTCATGTGCTCGATGACTGTGTGATTGGTTCCGCTATTATAAATTGGAGTATATCCACGACTAATAAGGTTTCTTGGAAAGGAAAAATGGAAGTTGGAGATCATCTTTCACCTCGCTACGCCCCTACATCCCGAGCCTCAGAGAAGACTTCGCTGGCGACTGCTTTTCATCTATACTGGAGATGTAACGGATCTCCGCATCCGCAAGTGCGGAACTTACTTGTAAAATCCTGCCTCCACTTCCACAATTTTTAATCCGGATGTTTTGTTTACATTCCAATATACATTATTAATTTCTCTTTATACGATTTTCGGCCCATCTTATCTAAGCTAACAACAACATAATTGTTTTTTCTTACGATGTTGCAATAAATGCAACCATGAACTAAACAGTGTTATTAACTAAGCGACGAATTTATAAGTTTGAACGTGCAAGTAAATAAAGCGGCCTGTTCATGGTCCAACTTATAGGATATCTGTGTAGACCTACCATAGTATGCGTTCATCCATTCATGCTACTAAAAGAGCTCCAACAAAATGTTCCAAGCAATCCTTACCACCGACTAGTACTTTCTCGCCGAACACCAGTGTCCTTATCGCACACTTGCAGGATATTTCCTCCAATCATATTCCAAAGCCGTAGTTTGTTGGACGGCAAGTACCCGTGTTGGTTGTCTGGGAGTCCAACAACATCCAACACGTCGTACATGTAGTCCTGTAACCCCTTCCACGGCCCATCAAGAGTCCTTTATCGGAAAATCGGATCATCGTAGGTCCCACAAGTTGGACTGAGAATGTTCCGCTATAGTGGATGAAAGGCGGGCGGCGGGCACGGAGATGTGCGGTGGCGAGGCCTTGTGCTTGACACTTGAATTAGTCGAGGCGCGAAATCTGCAATGTTTATATGACAAAGCATGTTTTTTTTAGACACGTGCGTAGTCAAATAAATAATTTAATTCACTTGTGAAATCATCCCACTTTTTTTGGTTGAAAGATGAGGCATAAAATAAATCAACATGGCTGTATTAGTTATACGAAAATAGATTTTGGCTAAGAAAAAATGTAAAATTTGTAATAAGAAATATATTTATCTTGATTTTTAGTTTACTTTTGATAAAATATTAAAATATAAATAATTATAAATTTATTGTTCCACCTCGGCTTCCACAAAACATCCGCATCAGCGGATGTCAAGCACTGAACATCAGCATCCGCAAAAATAACTTCCGTTACATCCTTGTATACCCTGTTCACTCTTAACTGGCTACTCAAGGTCATGTGCCCTTGGCCACATTCCTCACCCCACTACCCCATCTTTTCCTGCCTCTACGAGCTAAATACTGTCTCTGGCAAGTAGGGGTAAAGGCAGCGGAGTGGGGATAGAGCAGACTGACCTTGAGCCGCCTCTGTTAACTGAACTGACTATAGGCGCCTGAGATCACGTGACGCAATGACTGTACCACGAGCATACGGAGAGGATACCCTTCGACATATATCCGGAAGACTGAAATCCGTTTTTGCTAAGTCTGATTCGAAGTGTGAAATTATTGAACTAAAATTAAGCACATAAAGCTTTTCTTATAATTCATAAACCTTTTTTTTTTTTTTTTTTTTTTTTTTTTTTTTTTTTTTGCTGTCGTCAGTCTTTAGACTGGTTTGATGCAATCCTCCATCCCTTCCTATCCTGTGCTAACCTCTTCATTTCTACATACCCCTTACAACCCACGTCCTCAATTATCTGCTTCATATATTCTAATCTCTGTCTACCTCTACAGTTCTTACCTTCAACTGTTCCCTCCACTAACAAATTAACCAATCCAGCATGTCTCAAAATATGACCTACCAGCCTGTCTCTTCTTCCTGTAAGCTTCATCCATAAACTTCTTTTCTCACCCATCATTTCCAAAACTTGTTCATTTCTTACTTTGTCTGTACACCTAATTTTCAGCATTCTTCTGTAGCTCCACATTTCAAATGCTTCAAGTTTCTTTCATTCCGGTATTCCTAAAGTCCATGTTTCGCTACCGTAAAGTGCTGTGCTCCACACATAGAGTTTTAAGAAATTCTTTCTAATTCCTAGATCAATATTTGAAACTAAAAGGTTTCTCTTTTTCATGAAGGCTCTTTTTGCTAGTGCTATTCTGCTTTTAACATCATTCCTGCTTCGGCCATCGGTTGTAAACAGGAATGATGTGAAAAGCAGAATAGCACTAGCAAAAAGAGCCTTCATGAAAAAGAGAAACCTTCTAGTTTCAAATGTTGACTTATTTACTGGAAAATAAATATTACAGACTAGAAGCGTATAACTGATATAAATATTATAGCAGTTAAATAAGAAGCAATTCACAACACTTATTATAACCAAATTTGTTGTGTATTACTCAAAACTCGCTTGCCTCTTAAACGTGTTTCTCAAACTAGCGTTCGCTAGTTCTGATACTTGTTTTCGGACTTTCAAAAACAACAAACTAATCTTCCTTAGTCTATTGTGATATTATATCAAAAAATCCATTACCACTGATTTTGAGATTTCAAGCCATGAATTATGTACGGAGGCTAGTTCAAATGTTATCAGAGGTCTTAAGATAGGCGAAGCTCCAAACGTCCCCTTTCCCTTCTGTGGCCAGACGTAACGCTTCTGGCTATTTTTTTCTGCGCTTAACTCGCCTTAAGCCTCTTCCAACAACGGCAAAGCAGGCGTTTCTGTAAGCAGCTAGACAATGTGCTGTATAATACAAGCATTAGAGGCAGTGGAGAATCCCATATAACAGACAGCGCGAGAAAAAAGCGGAAGGGTCTGTCTTGAGCTGGCACCACATAGACAGACATAACGCACTGCCTCATATCTGAGTCTCAAGACCCTATCACTCACTAATCCGACATCCGTAACGTCTGCTCAGGAGAGGAACAACACTGCCTAAAAACCTTGTATTAAAGTAAATGGAAGAGGGAAACGGAAATAAATCAATTTTAATAAATATAAAATAAGAGACCATCACGGAAGCTGCGAGCTTTTCTGGTGTAGGCAGCGATTTCGTCTATCGAATCAACACTTTGAACGGATGTGCTATACAATCTGCTATACGATCCTTGTTTCAGTGAAGAAAGTCAAAGAGTAAAATTGTATTACTTTGTTTACATTTTTCGGGAAAAAAAATTTATAATTTGAGAATCTCACGAAAAATGGCAACAAAAAAAATACAGGCTGGGCATGTTCAGTTAGACGGCTGCACGAGTCGTTCCTAAAGATGCGTTTTCTACAGCCAAGTGCATGACGCCGGCATTCTGCCCGTAGGTCTGCGTGTAGTTTCTTGGCTTTCTGAACTAGCTGCTCCATTCACAGGTGCTTATACCCTGTTCACTCCGAACTGGCGGTTCAAGGTCATCTTCCCCTGTCCCCGCTCCTCACCTCACCGCCCTTCTTTTCCTGCCTCTCTGAACTGTACACTGTCCATGCAGGCGATTGGTAAATTTCCCCTTCGCATGTAGGGTTAAAGACAGTGGAGTGGGGATAGAGCAGACTGACCTTGACCCGCCTCTGTTAACTGAACAGGCTATATTCTGCATTGTTGTAGGCACGCAGTTAATCTCTACCAAAATAAACAATCCTCAATTAAAATAATATTTTAATTAAATTATTTTTGGAAAGGGCATTTATTGTAAGAGCAACTCCACAGTTAGGATTGTTACTTTAATAACTGTATTAACACTAGAGGCAATTGTTATAATTGCGCACTACAATATTCTCGAACGATTACGAGATAATATGAAGCAAGAGGCAAATAGACTCAGCATGTACTGAAGAATGGTAGCTGATCATCCATCGCCTAGTACCAATCTGCTCCGCGGTGGTGTATTGCAAATGTAAATGATTGTGTTGAGTTGATGTTTAGACTGGCCGGAGCCCACTCCAAGAACCCGAAAAAATACCGACTGTAGGTTCGAACATAGCGTGGGGCAGCAGTATGAATATGTCAGATTGAAAAGTCACCAAGATTCCCTGGAAAGAAGGGCAGCCAGTATGATCGCTCTGGAAATAATAAAATTTCATGATTGGTTGTTAGAAATATGATTCGTTCGTGGAAAAGTAGAGGAGGGAAATGTTAGAAACTTTAACTGGTATGCGATTCGCAAATGGAAAAGATGTACTGAAAAGGAATTATTTGATATGGAACAGAGGTCTCCAAAAAGAATATTCTGTGTGCTGTCAGCAAAACGGGAAGTATGGCAAAGGCCATAATCTAAGATAACTATGAATGGTACCAAGCGTAATCGTTTTTTGGAAAAGGTTGGCAATAACCGCTTTTGTTGTCAGTGAACCATATACGACAAGTCTAGACACACGCTCGAGACGACTTCACGACAATATACTGAAACTGGTAAAGCAAACTACTACTAATTAGTACGCGAAATGTTCATCATCGTCATCATCACTGCTACGGACCTGTCAAGATATAACTAAATCTAAATGTTAATGTAAAATAAAGTTGCAAGGAGTACATAATTTCCTTTATGTAATTAGCCGGATTTCAATAAAGGTAAAATTTTTCATACGTGTAAATTATGATTTTAATTGTTTTAATATGTTTGATAATTTGACGCAATGTTTAGTTTGATTTATACGAATTAACGTTTGTATTATAATAATATAAGCTGGTATAGGAGTAAATAACTGCTCTGTTTTGGAAATTAAGAAGCCCACAAATATTACTTTAAAAGTTTAAGTTAAATTTATATATGTTAACAATTTTACTAAATAGTTTTTCACAGCGTTGTATATAAATAAACTATTCTCGGGCTTCCAGCAGTGTTAAGATGTCACGCTTGTGGGACGTTTCGAAGGCGTCTATCTCAGCCCTTATTTTCAATCATAGATGTCAGTGATTAACTGTTTGTTTACCTGCTGCCTCGGAAACGGTGGAAGACAAATGCCAACCCAGCGCAATGACGTCATCCACTCTTCTGCTCGTTACCGAGTCAAAATTGTTTCAGCATTTTAATTGCCGGATTTCAGGCCGCACTGAGTTGATAACCAGTGTTCCTGTTAACTAATGAATCAGTTGTTCTGATTTATACAGCTTCTGTAATAATGTTGTCCAAAAAAATCTTTGACCCAGGCTAAAATGTTACAAAATTCATTTCTTTCCGATGTGGCAGAATAAATAAAAAAATCACTTTAAAAAATCTTTTATTTAAAAATATCCCAATTTCTAATGAAAAGAAATTGAATATTTTAGAGAAATTGATTTGATGAGTATTAAAATTTTATTTAATAAGTCAACTTGATTTATGAATAGTTAGCACTGATAACAGCATGGATATTCATCCTAGACTAGATGGCATTTGGTTTTACTAGTTGCCATCTTTGTCACTGCCTACGCTATTAGTGACAAACGGTATCTCTTTCAATTTTCTGATTGAGATTAACTTTCTGATGAAATTATACATCGTCATATCAAAATTAGTTTTTTTTGTTTGCTTATGGCTTTACGATTCGTCGACGTCGAGGTAATTAGAGGCGGGAAATAACTGGGGGAGGGGAGGGGCGGAAGTAACGGGAAGGAATTCCGCCATGTCCTTTCGAATAAAGCATCCCGGCATGTGATTTCAAGAAACCATGAAAAATACAAATCTGGATGTTCAGACGGGGATTCGAACCCCCATCCTCCTGAATGATAGGCCACAACGTTACCGCTCACACACCACGCTCGGTCATCACAATTCTTACCACAATAAGTTTCTGCCCTGAATGTATAATAGATTAGCGTTGAGATTTGAGAGAGAATGCGGAGTTCTATCTCCATAATTACCAAGCTAATTTCAATTTCCAGTCTTCATATGCACCACATCCTCTATAACCCGTGGTTAACCTCCAGCGCTAATTCGGTTAAAGCGCTTGCCATTAGGATGAGTAAAAACATTTCAAGGGACGCCATCCAGTGATATCAGACGTAACATACAATACCTTCAAATTTGAATTGCTGTTTGAATTAAGCTCTTAGTAAAACAAACAAATGTCGAAGTTGGTAACACTGCCCATTTAACAAGCAAGCAAGGTGGATGAGTTTAACGGGACGACGTGGGTTCACGGCAATCCTGATTTCGGTTTTCTATGGTTTCCTCAAATCTCTCCAGATGAATGCCAGGATAGTTCATGAGGCCATGACTGAATTGCATCCCGTTCCATGTTCCTAGTCCTCTCACGCTTTTTCTGATCTCGGCGTCTACAACGGATAAAGCCGTAAAGGAGAAGAAAAAAAATAAGAAAGAATGATCGGCGATAAAAGATAGTGAATTATTTCAGTCGTTCTCCAATGAGCTTGTAGAATTATTCGTTTTACAGTTATAACTGAGTAAAGTAGAACGGTCTGGTAGCTCAGTGGTTAAGACGTCTGACTGGACATAGAAAAGTCCCTGGCTCGAATCCCTATCTCGGCGGAGATTTTCAAAGTCCCTTGACCCTACCTCCACCTTTGGCACGGCTTGCTGTGTAATGTGAAGTACTCCAGAACGCTTCTGTGGTTACGATGTCACGTTAAACTGTGGGTCCCCTTTACCAGGTTTGATTAACAGATTAGGTTACGTAAGGAGCAAAGAAACTGTCCGTCCTACCTCTTATACCAGGCTTGGTAAGCCTCTTTCGGAAGGACCCAACCAACCTTCGGATTAAGTTAGCTTTAAAGTAAACATGCATTCAAGCAAGCGATAGACGTTATTATATACGTTCTTAGAACATGAAAACATCAAAAAAATTTAAACATATCTACATCTACATATATACTCTGCAATTCACAAAATTGTGGGTGGCAGAGGGTGCTCAGCACCAAAGCTAATCTCTTTGCTGTGCATTCCAATCCCTAATGGTACGAGGGAAAAAAGAATTCATATAAGAATTAATCTGCAATTAATTTTTTTTTCTCGAGAACTACATAGGCTACCGCAAAGATGTAACTAAAGCTTTGAAGAGAAGGAAAATTATAGTGCTAATTTTGAACGGATAACAAGCGCTTCACAATTTCGCTGCCTCTTGTAATTAGTGTCGATTGATTGGTTCTTATTTAATTACCGTTGCTTCAGCTCTATAATCCAACTAATAATAGACAATAATGTTTCCCTTCAGTAAGCTAGGTATGGGCTAATTTCACACTCATATTTTATACTGGCATTCATCCCCTACCGTTTCAGTTGCAACGCCGTAACAAACACCTATGACGTTGCTCTTGGATTCCGATGCCTGAAAATGATTTTTTTGCTTCTAGCTTTACGCCTCGTCAACGTCGAGAACATTAGAGGTGGGAAAAGACTGTGGACAAGGAACGGTAAGGAATCGACCATGATCTTTTGAAGGAACCATTCCGGCATTCAACTGGAGTGATTTAGGGAAACCATGGAAAACCCATATCTAGATGGCCTGATGTGGATTCTAACCCGCGTCCTCCCTAATGCGAGGCCAGGGCGTTTCCGCTCACCCACCACGATCTGTAGTTGAAAATGTGCAGGGAGATTGTAATCCTCGAAACATCCAAACAGTGCGACAGTTTGATGCGAATATAAGCTCGACAGTATTTTATCAGGATTTATGTGGATTTGTTTAGTGTCAGCAAGTTTCAACGATTGTGTTGCCGGTTTTCATCATCTGATTAAATGTGTTCCTTGTATTGGCAGATCTATCATAAGCGTGGCACCTCAATTTGATGATTTATTCTGATGTATCACGACGAGATAAATCGAAAGTGGCGAATATTTTTTATAATTTTTTTATATCTCACTGTTACTTGGGAAGCAAAATTACAACCGATGGCCGAAGCAGGAATGATGTTAAAAGCAGAATAGCACTAGCAAAAAGAGCCTTCATGAAAAAGAGAAACCTTTTAGTTTCAAATATTGATCTAGGAATTAGAAAGAACTTTTTAAAACTCTATGTTTGGAGCACAGCACTTTACGGTAGTGAAACATGGACTTTAGGAATACCGGAAAGAAAGAAACTTGAAGCATTTGAAATGTGGTGCTACAAAAGAATGCTAAAAATTAGGTGGACAGACAAAATAAGAAATGAACGAGTTTTGGAAATGATGGGTGAGAAAATAAGTTTTTGGAAGAAGCTTACAGGAAGAAGAGACAGGCTTTTAGGTCACATTTTGAGACATGCTGGATTGGTTAATTTGTTAGTGGAGGGAACAGTCGAAGGTAAGAACTGTAGAGGTAGACAGAGATTAGAATATATGAAGCAGATAATTGAGGACGTGGGTTGTAAGGGGTATGTAGAAACGAAAAGGTTAGCACAGGATAGGAAGGTATGGAGGATTGCATCAAACCAGTCTAAAGACTGACGACAGAAAAAAATAAAAAAAAAATAAAAAAAATAAAAAAAATATCTCACTTAGTTCTAGAGATATCGAGTGTAAAAAATTAGTTATAGCTATAGTTTCTTACACCTTTGGCGACGTTTTTCTTCTGATCCAGGCTGCATTTCAATCTAACCATAACCACTAAGAATAAAATAAAACACCCGTTGTACATGTCCATTTCGTACTTCCTTGTGTCTTTTACAACTTTCTTTTTTCTGGTCCAGACGGCATTTCAACCTATCCAAGAGAATTTTCAGAATCTCGAGAAGTAAAAGAAATATCAAAAACATTTACTCTTTACATTCGATTTGTCTCGTCAGTTACATCCATCAACAATTTTGGTTGTGGCAAAAAAAAAAATATTCTGGTCCAGGCCACACTTCAAACCAACCACCTCTTTTTTATATAGGCCCTACTATATCTCGAGAATTAAGCGAGATACCAGGAAAAATTTATTCCCAACTTTCTATTTGTTGAGTTACATACGAATTTATTATGAAATTGCGGAAGGCACGATTATCCCAGAGTCCCCCTTGCACGTGTTATCAGAAGTAAATTCGGCCTTTTCTTTCCTCACACAATACTTCCGGTCCAGTGACAAGAAAACAGGGGGGAAAAAAAAGAAATCAGTGCCAGCTTGGTGTTAAGTTCATTTGTAGCGCTTTGATGGAGTTATCTTCAGCACGCAGAGCTGCTCGGAAGGAGAGGGAGCATCAGAAGTCTCGTGAGGAGCTTGCCAAGACCTTTCATTCGAGGCAATTACATTTCGGAGGAGGGAAGGGAGAAAAAATCCACAATGCGAAAATACTGCAACATTTTTGTACGTGGTGCAGACGACTTAGTTGCACTCCCACTTAGCGCCTTGCGATATTTATTCCGTTTTGTGCCGGGTTTCGCTTTTATCGGCCTGGCCTTTGGCACGGGCTCAAGGTGGATGTAATATTGAGAAGCGCCCGCGTGCACACGCCAAGATAAATGGAACAAACTCTATTGTGCGTGCACGGGGGCCGGGAGGCGGCAGCGCATTTCAAAACCCGTCTGCTAACCCAATATTTGTTCCCTTCATTTAATAATCGTGTATGCCAAGGAGAAATTTATAGCATTGGGCCCGGCTGGTCGGTGTATTGTTACGGCGCGGCATTGTTCTGCTCTGGCCCGTCGGCTTCTATTGACACAGCCAGTTTCCTCAACTCTCGATCGGGCTCTATTTTTTTTTTTTTTTTCACCTATTGTTGGTACGAAGTCAGCTATCCAACTACAGCCCTGGTATTTTTCTTTATGTAGATATTTTTGAACGTTGTGTTTCGACAAATAAACTCCTTTCCGTAAATCCATTTCTTAAACCACTCGTCTGGGAGTTAATCTGGAAAGTTGTTACAGTCTGTAACTCTTTACTCTGTAATTGTAAAATGAATCACAACCAACGTGTTGCAATATTCATTGAATTTATTGTTTACCGGTTTCGACTCGCCTTAAGGGAGTCTTCTTCAGAACCTGTGGATATTGTACATTATTAGTGCATCTGATGTTAAGCTTGGAGTTATATACATGAAAGTTTGTGCATACTCACTTGTTAAAAAGTATTACATAAATCTAAATAAACACTTCTCAATAAAATAGTAAATTTTGTACTGAATCACACATTAAAATACACTATACTTCAGTACAAATGTACTATTTTATTGAGAAGAGTTTATTTAGATTTATGTAATACTTTTTAACAAGTGAGTATGCACAAACTTTCATGTGTATAACTCCAAGCTTAACATCAGATGCACTAATAATGTACAATATCCACAGGTTCTGAAGAAGACTCCCTTAAGGCGGGTCGAAACCGGTGAACAATAAATTCAATGAATATTGCAACAGGTTGGCTGTGTTTCATTTTACAATTGAAGAAATACCGTTGTTGTTGATGCTGCCATATTCAAGATCTTTACTCTGTAAGTTACAGAGTAAAGAGTGGAAAGAAGGTGTTTGTGCTCGGATAACACTGTGCCCCACTGAAATAATAGTCATCTACTTCGACAGATTTCTAAAGAAATTTCAGTTAAAAAAATTTTCCATAGAAAGTTATAACGATTTTTGTTACACAAGGTTATAACCGAAATTTACTCTTGGCTAAAAGTTACTAATTATTCAATATTAATTTTTAAATGATCATGGGATAAAATTGCAGTTGAAAAACTAAATACTATTTATTCCTAATTTTATTAAACGAAACCAAATGTAAAGTTAATTCCGACAAGGAATTTAAAAAAAAAAATAATGATAATGAAATTAGGACGCTGTCCTGATGGGGGGGGGGGGGAACCCTAGCACAAAGTTTTTTTTTTGAGGGGGGGTGGGGACAGAAAATTCTTTTCGGTTCGTTTTGGGTGTTCAACACGCGCGATAATGTCAATGCATTGGCAGGACTATGAACACAATACCATGTTGGCTTCGGCGTGCTGCGTAGTGTCGTGTAGATCCTCTCCAACAAACTAAAACACTGGATGAAAATAGCAGCTTCACTCTGTTTGGCGCATTAGGTAAGCTCACTTTAAACACAGAACACTTTCTTCCCCCTCTCTTCAATCGCGACGAGTCCCTCTCTTGCACCCACGCCGTCCCTTGGCGCGCAAAATCAGCTGGGCCAATGTGGGTGCTTCATCTTCTGGCTGGTTCCCGGTATTTGGTTGTTGACCATGAAACAAGAGTGGTGTCCTAAACTCCTGTACATAGACGCCGTTCACACAAACTGTCGCAGGCTGGCTCCACCCTGATAAACATGTAGTGGATTTTATAACACTACAAGGTGGACTAAAGCCGTATTATTAATATCCGATTCATTAGTTTCTTTTTGCATGCCCTGTAAAAGAATTTCAGCCGATAACCAGAAGTTTTGGGGTGAACCCTTTTAAATCGATTTTTTATAATAATTCTGCAAAAATGTAACTAAATTTGGCACTAACTAATATACTTGAAGAGCCATATCCTTATTAAAAACTATATCTTACCCAAGGATTGCCAACCATGCTTTATCTTTGGTCGTATACTATACTCTAGCCTCAAAGTAGACGGAAATACTTTATTTCTGTTAAAATATGGAACTTACGGGACGGAATGCTCTTTTACTTACTTAATCTGCAAACGACATACTAGAGCTTACAATAAAATGAAACGTACACACTTGTATCGATTTTTTCTGAGGGGAAAGTAATTAGTCCACGTCACAACACTATATATACAATGTAAACGTACATGATAACTCATAAAATATAAAAATAATTGCACCTAACTGCGTCTATTCCCGCCATTTCAGCTTTCACCGAAAGAGTACAGAATGCAAAATGCCGGTTAGATAGTAACAGAGCGTCCTTAAATTTAATAAAAAACAAATTTTTCATTTGCTTAGAAATCTACATTTAGACTGCGTTACCAGTTATAACACCTTGAAAAAAAATAATAAAACATATATAACAAATACCAAAATACTTTTTTATGTTCCTCTTTCAAAGATAAATATATATTTTTTCCCAGTACGTTAACCACACTGCCTTGCCCGTGATTTTTTCCATGTGAACCAGAGAAACGCTCAATTAGTTTTATCGGAACGTTTGAGAAGTTAAATTGGGGTGTTTTCCCTTTGCCTTTTACAGTGTGATACAGCATTCGTGTTTTTGTAGTGTGAATGACTGTGATATCGTATATATTCAGTATAGATGTATTGTTTTGTGGTGTGGATGAAAGATCAAAGAAGGCCTACTCTTCCGAAAGACATCCAAGGGGCAGCCAAGCTTAACGTCCCCATACGACGGACGAATTACCATCAACAGTGTCTTATTGTGCCATACCTGTGGTAGGGTTGGGATTTAAACTAGGAATTTTGTGCACAATTTAGTGATATGTGCATCATCACCTCTCCAACATTCCTTCCCTCGTTGTATTCGCGATTTAAACGCACAGTGTTAGTTTTGTTGGAAAGAACCCTCGCAGTTTTGTGAATAGCAGTAGTGAATATATGTAGATGCTGGATACGGAGTTTTATTGGTGCTAGTAGTTCCTACTGGTATACTTCCATAAATCAGCTGTTAGGAAAACTGTTTTTCCCACTATCGCAAAAAAAAGTGTTATCTTCGCCAGAATCAAAATAAATTATATCAGTATGCAAAAAAAAAGATTAATACCAGTATCATGCAACGAAATAATTTAGCTGCATTACAGCTCTCTTCTCCCCACTCCTCTTCACAGTCTCACTCGGGCTATTAAAGCCAGGTAAACGTTAAAAGTGAGGGTTATAAGTCTTACAATACAATAAAAATACAAAATTTTCATTGAGAAGGTTGTGCCTGTTTATATTTTTAGTAAATTGTTGAATCGTGGTTGTGTTTCTGAGACACAAATAACCAAAACATTTTGTAATTGGAACCTTGTCCTTCTACCATATTTCAGGTAAATGTCGTCATAAAGTCTATTTCTTTCAGTTCTGATTTGTTTCCGCTACTGCCACTTGTAGCAGACCTGAAGGGCTGCTCAGGTCTTTCGAGAACTCCAGTTTATTCTCGCTCGTAGAGAAGCTAGTCCATACTCGCTGGCGTACTCGGACAACTGATCGCAATGAACGAAAACAAACTTTTCCTATGTGGCCGCTGACTCCACCTTCTCGCCTCGCGGGCCGCCACCGCGGCAAAGAATATAACACTGCCTGCAGAGTACCGGCGACTACCTTGCACAGCATTTGATTTCTCGATCAGAAGGTGTAGTCTCAATAGATAGAAAATTACATACGTCGGTTTTGAAATCACTGACATAGTTTTATTAGGGGCCTGTGGAGCTGCCAAATTTAAATGGATGACATTTTAAAAGAACTAAAAGGAGCAAACAATAGAGATTGGCATACTCTGGTGTTTGCAGATGATGTGTCAATATGGAATGAAATCGAAGGAGTACACAAACTGAAAAATATGCGGAACAATTAGTCTGAAGGGTATAGAATGAAAGTGAAAGAATCGAGACTGCCGCATAAAATTACAAGACGACAAGTCTTGAAGTCGTTAACCAATTCAGAAACTTTGGAGCATAATGGCTAGCAAGGGAGCATCCATAAACTCCGTGGCTCCATTCTGACCCCCTGTGAACTCGCCCTCACGTAGCCCAAGGTGACTTTTGCCTCTACTCCCCCCCCCCCCCCACCTACCCTTCCGCGTGGCACGTAGCTTTTTTCCCCTATTGATTTGTACCGTTTTCTCTTGTCAGACTGTCGTAAATTACATACGGAGATAATTAAATGACGGAAATAAAGACTCACATGCTGTTTTGTGTTTTGAAGCTTATTTTAACTGTGACAATAATATGAGTGGAATGCTACGTGGCTGGGCTCGGAAACCTGCCTTCCCCCTCCCCGGTCCCCCTTTCACACTAAGTAGCCCAGTTTAACTTTCCAGACAACTCGCTCCTCCCCTAGACCAAGACACGTAGTTTATGGACACTCCCTAATGGTAGGGGTGAATCCGAAATAATTAATAGAGTAAATAGAATAACCAAAGGGTCAAACTATTACGGTATCTTATGAAGCTTACTATGGAACATGAAGGTTCCCCAAAGAAGAAAAATCACCCTGTTCAAATCATATCTCATTCCTATTCTCACATATTTTGGAAACATTCACATTAACATCAAAGGACCTTAGCAAGATCCAAGCCTGATGTTTGTTAGAAGTGTCCTCCAGAAGACTAGACTTGGTCACATAAAGAATGATGACATTAGAAAAATGAATCCATCGAAGAAAGACTTAAATGATTTGGGCATATTAAAAGAATGAATAGCGCAAGATTACCGAAAGCTTATTAGGGCGCTAATGATACGGTCGTCGACGCACCCTAAAGCACCACCACCACCAACAACAACAACCAACAACAACAACAACTGAAAGCTTATTTGTAAAAAAGAATAGCGGGGGAAAATACCAGTTGGAAGACCAAGAAGAAGAAAGGAGGAGGATGCAGGGAGAAGAGGAAGGAATTGGGAATTTGATATGGACAATTAAACTTTCTTAGACAGGAGACAACCGAAGACTATCTTCTATAAACAACCAAACTGAAACACTGGAAGGCTCGTAAAACACCCGGGAAACTGCAGATGGTCCCCATTGATAATGATGATTATTCTGAAGAGATAAGATCAGATTCCGAAATGTATTTATTCTTTTTTCTCTTCTGCCTTAAGGTTTGGAATGGACGCTGGAAAGATAAAGTTTGTAACAAAACACCCTATACCCAGGGCCGGCGTTAGGGAGGGGTAAGCGGGGAAAAAGTACCCCGCGCCCGAGTTCCCGAAGGGGGCCCACCATCATGAGTCTCTAACTAAACAGAAATTAAACATTAAAAATCTCTCTTAAAAAAGGCGTAATTTAATGTTTTGTATCAAAATTTTCATACTTTATCCAAAAAAAAACAGCAAACAAAGATTAAAGCTAAACACTTGGTCGGGGAGCGGGCGAAGTGGGGGAATGGGGAAAGACTGTTGGGGGGCTGAGAACGCTCACCTGAGGCCCGTGAATCTTAGCGCCGGCCCTGCCTATACCGTACAATATTGTGATTCTCAGAAGTAGATACGTGGATGATGCAACGTGGAAGAAGAACCGTCGCCTCGTAGTAAGAATATCGCCCATTTTCGAGAGAGTGCTCCGGAAGACGTAGCCCACTGCCGGAGGCACCTTTTTAGCTTCTGCGGAGAATACAGAAGTGAGCTGGTGTAGCTGACGACGAGAAAAACAGTAGCGGCCGCGGAAAGGGAAGCGGCAGCTGGCAGTTCTTGCGGAGCAACAATGCGGACGGCCTGCGCATGCAATATTCATGTCCCCCGGACCCGAGTCACGCGCCCGCAGCCGGCGCCGCCCGATTTGCATGGCCAGACACGTCCCACACGTGACGTCACACGGACGCTTATGAAAGGCGGTCATCAGCACGCAGCCGCCGGCCCTCTTAAGCTGCCTCTTGGCCGGAATACGAGGACACTACAGCTGGTGCTGCCAACAGCTGTCAGACCCTTATGCCGGATGCTTTTTCTGCTCTGACTAAAATTATTTCGATGGCTGTGTTGAATTACTGCAGTCAGCGCTAATAATCTGCAAGTATCTTCAGTTGAACCAGTGCCTCTGAAGCAAGGGTGAAGAAAGAAAGGAATATTAGTAGAGTCCAGGCCGTAAAGATCAGATTTCAGATAAGTGCAACTAGACTGGACAGGTTCCGTTATACAGAAAATATTTGCGAGAAGCTGGACCGGTAGCTCGCACAGGTGGACGATGCTCCCTAACTATCCGACTGCGTTCTGGAATGTGTCCTTGGGCCGGGTTGCCCTCAGTAAAGGAACAAATCGTGGCCGCTAGGGTGACGCGTTGGGGGAGAGTAGCCTACAGTGGACTGCGAGCTGTGTGGTAGGTGCGTGGCCAGCCTGAGAAAGATATGTACGGCGGCTAACGCTGGTGCGGTCTTTGGTGATTCTTGTGTTCCATGTCTTTATCCGAGTGGACGTGGGTCTCCGATGGCCAGCAGCAAATGGAACCATTGCGTCTGCGGGCAGCAGACACGGTGCCCCCTAATAAATGGTAACTCCACCGATAGTGATCACAGCAAATCGTTGTCGTATAGATAAACCCAGTGTCACCATAGAGAGAATCTCAGTGCCCCGCTGAGTTTAATGGACGGAAATATAGAAATCCTGAGAACTGATGTAAATGAACCCATTGTCGGATTTTAAGAAGTTTGTTCAATTGTGTTATACAACTGTTAGTAACATTTGATAAAGAATTAGTTTGCAATAAACGTATATTAATGTCAAACGTAGGTACAGCAGTGTTGTGAAAATGTAAAGCAACATCCCGATTTCTCAGATCAGCAATTTCAATCATTAATAATATTTTTATTAATAATTTAAGCAAACAAAAATCAACTTAATTCTTAAGAAGAGGTGTACACCTCACAGTACTGTACATAAGAGAAAAGCTGGCTCACTTCAGGCTTAAGGGTAAAGGGATCAGGGATTGGAATAAATAACAAAGATAAATGATGAATAATTTACCAAAAACACTGAAAGAATTTAAAGTTGAAATTACAAAAATGCAAAATTAGATCGAAAAAGGAATGGGTTAAAATGGAAACGTAGGGAAATTGCCACCGAAAGGTGCACTCCTTAGCAGTTAAATTAAATATCAAGACTCAAGTGATATGTAGACCTATAGAAGATGGGTGGAAAAGATCACAAAAGAAAGAATGAAGAAAAAACGTAGTTAGGACAACCAACAGGTAGATGAAGCAATGATGAACAAGAGAGTCTGAGAGATTGAGGAATGAATTGGACAAGAGGAAGAATGGTGGGAGGACGGAAGACGGAAGACACTGGACGAATCTGGACAGTGACTGGATCATGATCTTCAGTAGACCACCATCCCTTTTCAGAGTCTTCTTCGCGTTGTTCTACAAATCATACTGAAGCGGAATGTGCTCCAGCATCTCATCGCCCGTCTAAAATCTTTCTCTGTTCAATGAGGAGTGCTTTAAATAGTCATCTCTGTCTCTGGAAATGAAAGTAACAGTAGTTCTTTCGATAGCTCGGTGCCGTATTTGTTTGGTGGGCATCTTCTGAAATTGGAACAAATATCAATCCATCACTTCAGCGCTTCGCCACTTTTCCATATTGGCACATCTTTATCTTGTACCTTGCAAAGTCTGAGGGGCAACGTATAGGAACCCTCTTATTGGATTTGGTGTTTCCGTTAGTGTTGAACTGAAGCGGGGTTAGCGATCCCGGAATGTTCGAATTACCGTACCCCTCAGTTCCGTGGATCACCCGGGATATCTCAGTTCAGACGAGGGTAAGAACAGACAACTGGTATGACGTCAGTGGACCAACTGATGTTTGCGCGAGGGTACACCAATGCGAATGCTACTAGTTGGTGCGGGGGGAATCTCAGGAATGCTATATATCCTTGCAGTTTGAAGCACTTGGTAGCTATAGTATAAGGGAGAGTGACCACATCCAGTACTAGTCATCCGTAATGTACCTAGCAGGACGCTCCACACGGAAGTTGTAGCCCTTGAAGCCAGAATAAAGTGTCTTACTTCCGGCCTCAAGGAGTATATGGAAGGATACGGGCGATGTGGAACTCTGCGTAACGATGACACCCAGTACCCAGGAATGTTAAGCGTCCCTGCTCTTCGGCAGCATCTGCTGCCGTCCATGACCAAACACGAAGATGTACAGGGAAGTTATACTCATGCCGCCGCCCTACACTAGTACCATTGCTTCCGGACCAGCGAGGAAACGTGGTCGAAACTTGCAACACGGTGACACACGGAACATCCGACAAATGCTTTAGTCCTGTGGAGTGGGAGTATTCGTCCCATTCCGCGTTGTCACCGCCTCAGAGAAGTTAACCGCTCGTAGTTTTCACAATTGGTGACAGAAGGAGCTTTCTTATGATGACTTTCCACGGCCCGTGGTTTTATAGGATGCGCCATGCAGACGAATTATACGCGCCACAGGACAGCCCTCACCACCTCGCAGCCACATCTCCACCAAGTTATCTAGTGTCGTTTCAACTACCCGGGCGTTTGATGTTTACCGACTGAGCGACGGATAGAGGTACGCCGTCCCTGCCAGTAGAGGCGACTCCCTTCCCACGGCCCGCTGTTGATAGTAGGACCGGCGCGGCCAGTAAATGCACGGGTCGTGGGAAGCGACCTTCAGAGTTCATGACCTCAATAGTGGAGAGTAGTACTTCCTCACCTGCTCTCTGTATGGTGGTGATAGAGTTTTGGTGGACACAGTTAGATCTTTTTAAGAGCGATAGCTCAATTACAGCCAAAGACAGAAGGGCTTAACAGAAATGTTACTACGCATGCCTGATGAACCATAAAGTCATCGCTAATCTATCAATGGGTGGGGTAGACTGGAATATATTTCCTCAACCTTACAAGGTAATTTAATAAAAAAAAAATCTTTCGTTTCATTATGCAGAAAACGGAGTCATTTTATTAGAATCTTTACAGAGTACATTGAATGCTAATTAGAGTGACACAGAGAGGCTGATGATATACAAATAAAACAACAACCAAATAGGGTGGCCAAGTAAGTTACTAGCTAGAGCAACCGACTGTTAATTGGATGACTGTTGTACAAATTCCCTTGAATACAATTATTTTCTCTGAATGTTGTACCGGCTCTCAGATCCACTCAGTTTGTGCTTGATGACTCCCCGGTAGAAAAAATTGGCTATAAACATGATGCTAATCACACTATATCTCTCTTTGAGCCAAGGTCTCAAACATGGCCGCAAGTCTACCTCCGCCAATCGTATATTGTGGACCTCTATGTGCTGTACAAGTGCATCTTTACGACATTTGACTATACCGTTCCTATAAGGTTCAGATACCACATTTTCTACAAACACTGCACTAAGTTCGTAGCTTAAGGTTCCAGGCATCGAGGGTAAAAGGAAGGATGATAGTTCAGAGATCAGATTCTTCAGACGCCATACTGGCCATAGTTATAATGTTTTCTAATCGGTTTTGTGAAAACATCTTCGACAATATTGCTAGGCTTCAAACTTATAGCTTTCAAGAAAGCATAGCACAAAATTTACATTTTGCAGGTGAATAGCGTGTTTGGTTCTCTTCCTTAGCACGGCGCAGTTTTCAAACTGCTAGATGTAAATAAAACAATTTTACTCACTAATATTAATATTCATGAGAACAGAAATTTGATTGAATGAACTATTTATATTTTATACATCTCCAGGGAAGGTTAGGTCTGGTCAACGACGGTATCGGAAAGTGAATTTATGACCCCCTCACAGAACCCCCCCCCCCCCCAAATCAATCCGCCACCGTATATTTTATACAGATAGGTTTTAAAAAATGAGATCATCTCAGGATAGTTACTGGGCAGAAATATATTTTGATTTTATCGGTTAGTTGACATCTAAGGCCGCCGGGACCGTGGGGAATGAATGACATTTATTGCCATTGAGACTTTTCAGTGCACAACTTGCCTCTGATTCAGTATTCCTGGCTGCCTTCAATGATCTATGTGAAGAAATAACACACTCCTGCTTGGAAGACAAGGATTAGTTGCTGTTTCCTAAACCTCACCAAACTCGTAAACAGTCTGATCTTGTATCATGAGGAAACTTCAGTTTATCAGTAAGGGGCGTGGCATGACATTAAATCTGCGCAACAAACACAACATACTTCTTGTGTGGGGTTTCCGCTCGTTAGTAGTTCTGCGGTAGGAGAACCTTCGTTCTAGTTTGATGACTGACGTGCCACTGAGCTAGCTACCAAGATCAGTTTGCAGTTACCGGCCACCACTATGTCGCTCAGACATAGAGGAAAAATGTCATCCACAATGCCAGGAGATTTTCGCACAGACATAACCGCTTTCGCTCTAGTACGGCAAACAGTGTTAGTCTCGCTAAGCCTGCCAGAATTTCTCATAGGCCACCCATGTCTCCAGCAGCTGCTGTTAACTACCCAGTCTTTGTATATCATTTCACTTAGTGTCAATCTAACTTGCCTTTCAACATAACAACAGTCATTCAATGTTTGTTCCATTACATTTGTGGTGTCTCAAGTAATTCTTATAATAAATTGCACCGTGCGTGATGGGTGAGCGGTAACGCTCTAGCCTCGCATTCGGTAAGAGATGGTTTCGAATGCCCGTCAGGCCATCCATTTTTTTTTACTATTGCTTTACGCCTCGTCGACGGCTAAAGTCATTAGAGGCGGGATGGGACTGGGGACAAGGAACGGGAAGGAATTCGGCTATGGCCTTTTTGAAGGAAGCATCCTGGTATTCGCCTGCAGCGATTTGGTGAAACCATGGAAAACCCAAATCTGGATGCCCGGACGGGGATTCAAACCCGCGTCTCCCCGAATGCGAAGCCAGAACTTTAACCGTTCACCCACCACTCTCGGGCCGGCCATCCAGATTTATGTTTTCCATGGTTTCATCAAATCATTTCAAGTGAATCTGGGATCACTGAAAAAGTCCATTGCCAAATTCCTTCCCGTTCCTTGATTCCAGCCCTTTCCCGCTTCTATTGACCTTGACGTCGACGAAGCATAAAGTTAGAAGCAAAAAAAAAAGGTAAAAATAACGGTAGGGCTTAAAAACTTTTTTATACTAATTTCGTTTCCATATACATGTTACGCTTAATTTTATAGACGTTTGAAGGTGCTTAGCTGTGCTTGAAAACTGTTTCTAATGATGAAAGGAAAGCCAACGATACCGTTTAGTGTTTCTTATGACACTAATCCACTGTCTACTTAATACAGAAACGGGTGAATAATTTATTGAAAATTCTATTGACTTTGATAGTTTGAACACTACCAAAGAGGACCGCTTATGAATTATCAGTCGTCAAAAATGAAACCACCGTATAGTTAGAACTTTCATGTTTAAGCGCCTCCAATATGAAAGAAAGTTCAGCTCTATCTGGCATCCTGATGACTGTTTTAGTTTGTCCTTTTTATTATTTTTATATGTCGTTAAGGGAGAAAGCTGTGAAAAATCAGGAAAGAAATCTGACACAGCATTGAATACTGTAACACCAAATTTGCGAAAATTTGGTTTACATGTTTGTGAAAATGCTGAGCGCTGAGAAGAGAAAAGTTGAAGAGCCATATGAAAATGAGTCCAAAGGTAGATCAAACCGGTTAACACGTACAGAAATTGGCCAAATAAATTTCACCAGGAGAAAATATACTTGCGAGTGAAGAACGAAATTGGACTACTGCCGGTGATCAGCCATCTACGTCGTGCAGCTCAAATAATGACATTTAAGAAAGTTGTAAAGAAAAGAAGCATTTGTAAAACTTGTAAGTAAATAATAATTTTAAAATTGAGATAAAAACAAACATGTACAATTTTTTTAAAATTGCATCACTGTATAATAAAAGTGAAAAATGAAACAAAAAATCTTGATACGAATCGTTTACGAAAGTAGCCTCTGTAGCTGGTATTTTTCTTTTTATACTCAATAATGTAGCATACGAAGGAGTTATGTGAATGTAGACAGAAATTACTTGCTGGTTTGGATAGTTAAGTCATAAATTATCGACAAACAAATAAAAGGTTATTTTCCAAATTTCATGCTGTACGAAAACCGACATTTTAAACCAGTTGGAAAAAAAATGTCTCAAGAGGAAGTTTCACTGAAATTTGCAGCAGCCAACAGACAAAGTCATGTCCCAAACACGAAACGCTATGCGATGCAGAGATGGTAGCGGAAGCTTAGCACATCAGGACTTCTGAATCGAGACGCTAGAAGCTAGATAGAGACAACTTTGCCCCTAACAAGCTAGCCAAACCGGTCAACGGAGAGTTGTGCTGGTTGCGTGCCTCGGGGGCTACGAAGTCAACATCACCGCCAAACATTCAGCAGCGTGCGGCATAGCGCTGAGGATGTTATAGGTAATTAACACACACTCTAACTATAACAGAAGGTATAAGTTCGTCACTGAAGACAAACAAATCGCCGAAAAAACTAATGAGACTAAGAGAAATATGCTACTACAACAGGTGACTGACATATTTTAGAATAAAAGTTCCTTCCAACGAAGCCTTAATCAAATCATAGTTAATTATTTCATTATAATTCATTTAAAATCCAAGGTAACTAGGACTGCGATAGTGAGAAGTTACTTGTTTTATCAATGACAGGTCATCAACCTAGTATAACGGACCTCAGACCAAAACCTTTAATGAAATTATATTTTGATAATTACTAGCTGGTACCCACGACTTCGTTCGTGTTTGTAAAGAAATTGGATTGACAGCTACCGACATCTATACACCAAAGTGCACGATGGGAGACTCGATGCTATTACCACACACAAATGCCAGTCATCTGAGCTATGTAGTTCAGGTAGCAAAGTAAAATATACGGACACACATGTCTTTGGTCGAAATACGAAAATATCATTGATCGGCCACTTTCAACCACCATATCTCCCACACTCCCAAAGTTACCGAAATTCGTCCAACATTGTGATCGATGGGCGACTCTGTGCTACAATCACACACAAACACCAGTGATCCGCGCTAGATAGTTTTGCCTGAAAAGTGATACACCAAGACACATGCGTCTTTGCTAGAAACATGAAAGACCCGCAGGTCAACCAATTTCAACCACCATATCTCCCACACGCCCATAGATACCGACATCTAACCACCATAGCGCACTATGAAAGATACGATACTACTACCACACACAAACACCAATGATCTACGCTATGTAGTTGTGGCAGCAAAGTGACATATACGGTGACACCTGTCTTTGGTCGAAATACGAAAATATCCTTGATCGGCCACTTTCAACCACCATATCTCCCACACTCGCACAGCTACCGAAATTCGGCCAACGTTGTGATCGACGGGTGACTCTGTGCTACTACCACACACAAACACCAGTGATCTGCGTTAGATAATTTTGGCTGAAAAGTGATACACCATGACACATACGTCTTTGGTATAAATATGAAAGTGCCGCAGGTCGACTAGTTTCAGCCACCATATTTCCCACATCTCCGTAGCTACCAACATCTAACCACCATAGTGCACGATGACAGATTCGATGTTATTACCACACATAAACATCAATGGTCTATCCTATGTAATTGTGGTAGGAAAGAGAAGTATAAGGATACACAAGTCTTTGGTCGAAATACGAAAATGTCCTGCATCGACCACTTTTAACCACCATATCTCCCACATCCCCACAGCTATCGACATTCGGCCAACGTTGTGAACGAGAAGAAACTCGATGCTACTTTCACACACAAATACCAGTGGTCTGTGCTAGGTAGCGGTGGCTGAAAAGTGAAATATAGGAAAACACACGTCTATATATATATATATATATATATATATATATATATATATAAGATTTGTTGCAAGCTGGGAGTTGGGTGAATATGGTTTTGTATATTTTTCTTGCTATTAATTGTGAATTTGAGTATATGGACTTGGTTTTATGGAAAGAAACTATATAAATGCTATTTAATATGTTCTAGTACAGTACCATGCATGAAACATAGGTTAAAAGTTTGTAATTCTAAGTATTGAGGTAAGCTACGATGTTTAAGGAACAATTTTTTACAGTTTTGACAGATTTATGTGGATAAATCTATGTGGATAATTTTGTGTGTAAATATCTTTAATTCTCATTTCTGTGCATTTCATAATGATTGTGAATGATTTTCGATTAATTCTGATTTTTTTAATGTGATTATAATTGTTTAAGTGTTGTTAGAATTCCAGACACGTCGGTCGGAAGTCTTTGAATTATTCTGGAATTTTCTCGAAACCTATATAAGCGATCGGCAGAGACAAGTTTTAGTATTCAGTTTTTCAAAGTATTATGAGTAGTAGTTGTTTGAACGTTATAATCACTGGAGCATCTGTTTACGTTTGCACCTAGTATCTTTGGAGTCTGATGTCTTAAAGGAAAGAAAACAAATTTGAATCTTCTAGGAAAAGTTATTTCCTTTTTAAAACAAGATACCTATCATGGCGAACACGACAGGACAGAACAGCAAGAAGGAGTAAAATTAGTGAGATACCTATCACTAGTCGTTGAGCCTATTAACAGGATTTTCCAGTAAAAGGGCTATTATCTGAAGACCTAGAACTGAGTGTATACGTGGCCTAGACAACTCTTAATTATCATCGAGAAGTAGCACGTTCTTCAAGAAACAGCTTGTAAGTTGTTTGTCGAATATGTTTACACCTAACGTTGTTTCTATTACTGCCGTTGTTGTATCAGTGATTTCCCAGTGGTGAAGCATACGCATAATGTAATTTTAATCAACCAAACGATCATGGTCTCAGTTTTGTGGATTATGTGTATGTCGAAATGGTGGGAAGAAGTGGGCGTAAATTCAGCTTTCTGAAACGAGTATTATATTAGAAAAAAGCAAGGAGGCCTTAGAACGTGAATACAATTCGTGCTTCCTTTAATGCTTCGTCATAACCTGTTTTTTTTAATATATGCCTACATCATCTTACTAACATAATAAATTTTTTTGGCGTGTAAAATCGCTAGAAAAAACTGTGATAGAAATAGTAAAGAAAGTGGAGAGAATTAGTATGCCAGTCGTTGTCATTAATGAATAGATGAAATGGTGTAAATTACTTCTGACGAAATTGCTTTAAGTTGACATTACCTTCTGGAATTTAACAACAATAAAAATCTGAAGATAGCAAAGACAGATACAATAAAATAAAAAAATGAATTCCAAATCCTTTATATTACTTTTTCCCATAAGAATAATAAAATGAACAGACGTGATATTTCTTGCTGGAAAAACAGAAGTGACTTTTCAGGTTCTGGAGGAGCTTGTCCACATGTCCTCTCGCAGGGTCTTCAAATATCCTGAGTGATTTTTTCCACCACTTAACTGGAATCTGATAAATGAACTAGTCAACCTGGTGGGTTATCTTTAAAAAAGCCATGCTAATTGAGAAAAAGCTCTGGATCTTGAAGTCGCGACAAAATGTAATATTAATGTGACGTTAAGAGGGTTTAGTTGTGCGCTCTCATCATCAAACAGCTGAATTAAATACCAAGCCGTAGCAAGTATTCCGTTATTTAACTTGGCTTATGACATCATCCACAGAGCTGAGTGCCAGCTTTCAAACAACGCTGAGCAGATAATCCGTATACCTTATCACCAGTTATCTTAACGGTTTACGAGACGACACAGTCCCAAAAATCCCTGGCCACTTGCTCAGTAGTAATATCCGAAAAATATCCCCACGTAAACCCCCTTTGAAGTTTTAGCGAGTTAGAACTGCGTACGTGCTATTGCACGTGTTCGACGCATTTAATAACTTCGTTGGAGCAATGTTGTTACAGGAAAGTTTTTCCCGCAGTTTCTTAATTTATATTTAATTGATTCAGCCCTGTCAGGCATTTCCAATAGGCCTATCACACTTCAAACTCCATAGGATTGCAGCGAACATCAATTTCAATACGATGTGCAAAACTCAGCATGTAATTCCTAGATACATTAGTGTACAAGTGGGTAGCTGCTTAGCTTCTGCAATAAACACTAAGCATGTAGTCTAAAAGTTGTGGTTAAGTAACGCAATTAAATTCTTTTACGCAAAGAAAGATTTTATCCAAAGCACATTACGCTAGCATAATCAACAATCAATCAGTCCTTTCATATCTGACTGGTAAGATTGAAAAATATACAACTCTGACACTAAATAAAATGAAACAAACGCACATTAAAAAACTAAACGACTTAAAAAGCACACAAAGCCATAATGTAATAGAATGTAGTAGATCAAACGTAACAATATGAAAAGAAGCAGCGTGAAAGTCTGTTGGTTTTTTTTTTTTTTTTTTTTTTGGCCTAATACATCGAGCAATCGGATGGCTTCCTAAAGTGTACATTCACAGAAGAAGATTCATGAATGTATCATATAACCAGTGAAACGAAACAACAATCCATGAAGAAAAATTTCAATCGAATACTTACTAAAAAAAAAAAAATAGTAACCAGCTTTCTGCGTCAGAAAAGATGTTTAACTTGTAGATTTCTTACTCCAGGCTCGACGACCAACTCATATCTTCACTGAGGCGTAAAAAATTGCGCCAGGCATTCAAGAATAAGTTACATGGGTTGTTTATCCGCTGCATTGTGTTGCTCCAACACAGAACCTTATAAAAGTCGACTGGGAGCTATTTAATCACGCGCAGTACAGCCCAGGGTTTGCCAAAATAACTATCACCTTATGCAACACTAAAATACGTCCTTGATTGCCAAACAAGCTGTTAATATTTGGTTCAAATTATGGGATGTCAATTTCTTCACTATGATATTTGCTCTAATAGTTACGGAAACTATGTAACGGAAGAGTTTATCTAATCCAAACCGTGCAAAACTTCCAGCATACTTCACATTTACAAAAATGAACTTTGTGAGCGGTTACTTATTTACTAGTACCCGCACCGCAGAAAATATAAATACAAAACAAATATGAAAACTAGATATAAACAAACATGAAAGCAAGACTAGCTAGGAAAAAGAAGGCGCTGCTCTGTAGGACAGATTAGGCTTCAGATGACGTTTTGCGCATAAACAACACGTTTTAGTGCTGTTGGGGTACTAAGGATCATATCTGCTTTGATGCATTCCTCTTCCAGGTTGATAAAAACCGAATAGGAAGCCATATCTTGTTCATTGCTGCCTAGACAAGATTGATTATCTGTTTCAAGCCTCCCATTTCTGCATGTTGACGTTACACTTCCCTACCTCTATACGAAGATGATTTAGAGTTCTTCTCAGTCATTTGTTGCAATTTCCTGGCTGTATGTGATAATTATGTTCAATACCTACAGTGTCGCCTCCCACATTTTCAATATTTTCGCATTCATTGTTCCGTCTAGAGGAGGAACGATGTTGAGGAGCTACTTCCCGATTTCAGGCTTGAGCTAACAATCCCTCTAGTGTACATCCGATGGTGAGGGTCATGCACCTGTTGCCAGAGGTGCAGGAGAGGTTAAGATACTTTGTAATCCCCAGACGGGACTGTGTTTCGACACCAGAGGTCTGTGCGAGTGAGGCGAGGTGACGCGTGGCCTCCGGAGGGCAGTGCGGTACCCTGCTGGAGGGTGTTGCTGGCATTAGCCTCGCCGGCTGGTTCATTAATAAAACATGGCGCGCCGCACTCTCGCAATTAGCAACGCGTCCCGCCGCGACGTTCCTTAGCGCCTGCCGCCAGCTCTAATCTCAGCGACGTCCACTGTGCAGCGTCGGAGGCGCCGCTCTACCCAGGGGGGCCGTCCGTCACGCCCGGACGTGGCTGCTTCACCGCAGAGCAGGGTGACTCAGCGCGCTTGATGAAGCTGGACATCAGTACATTTCTGGTCCTCAACCCTTATTAATGCAGGGAAAATGTACAAGATCTTCTCTTTTTTTTAGAAAGGACAGATTAATTCTTGTCAATTATATCACTTCAATTGTGGGCATGACTGCAAGGCCAAACAATAAAATGATGTAATTTTTCGTGGTATCCAACTGAAAAATTAACGCCACTCTCCAGCCGCTACACTCTCCCCTTTTTCGCTATATACTGAGATTCACGAGCAATAAAGTACAGTAAAATTTCCTTATTCGCGGGGAATACGTTCCGTAAAAATGCCGCGAATATGGAATGGTAATTTGTATGGGATTATAGGGGATACGTTCCAAGGTTCCGAAAAAAACACAATTAAAATCAATTTATTAAGAGATTTTAACCAACATGATTTAGTTATTATTGTCAGGCTTGGGCAATGTTTTTAAGAATTTTGGAATTTTTTTCTTGTTTTGCCACTTTTAAACGGTCTTTCAATTCGGGTTTATATTTACTGTGGCATTAACAATTTGTCTTTTAAAAACAAGCCCTCTTTCCATAGACGGATCAATTTTCACGAAGAAATCACAAAGCTCATTTGCCACCCGCAGACCTTCACAAAGGTTTTTAAAAAAATTAAATGTCACCATTTCAGTGCTCGTAGAAGCCTCTTCTTCAATGGGTTGGGGATTTAACACATCCTCCAAATTCGATTTCAGTCAAATCTTTATCTTGCGATTCAAGCAACTCCTTAATGTCACTTGATTCTATCAATCTATCTGTTCAATATAATTATTTTTTTTACTTATGGCTTTGCGCCTCGTCGACATCGAAGTCATTAGAGTCGGGATGGAACTGGGGACAAGGAACAGGAAGGAATTCGGCCAGGGCCTAATGAAGGAAGCATCCCGGCATTCGCCTGGAGTGATTTGGGTTTAAAACCATGTCATCCTATGCCATTCGTAACTTGAGCAATGTTTGCAGTTATAGTTTGAATTTGCACGGTTTCTCCATCATTTCCGACAGTGAGATGAGAACACAGTTTTTTCCAGCATGATTTCAATGTTTTTGGCTTCAGTTCTCGCAACGATTCTTGTACTGTAACAATGCATAATGCTATGTCAAAATTTTTCCAGCATTGCATAACATTCATAAATAACATAATTTGCGAACAAAGCAGAGGGGAAAAGTGTTATTCACTCAGAATTATTGCAACGAAGTAACTGACAGATTCAGTGGCAATAATATTTGTTTTTTAGTTGTTTCGGCTTGATAGAGTGACTCTCAGCACATGCTAGCAATACTCAAACGATGTCGACAGGTTAGTAAAGGATACCGAATGCACTGAATGTACCGAATGGATCCGCGAATAATAAAAGTTTCAAGCGACGAATACATAAAGTTGCCCAATTATTCTATCTGCGAATACTGAAACCGCGAATAAAGAGCTTTGACTGTACCTCATCTTCGTGCGGTAAAATTATGATTTTCGTAACTGTCCACAACAAAGTTCAAAACCACTAGCGGCCATAGTCATTCAAGAGTAACAAAGATCTTAGGTCTCGCGTTTCTCGGTAAAATTTTCAACATGGTATCCAAATAAATAAAACAACTCCATTTTATCGTTGTAAATGGCAGCTTACACTTAACTACAAAAAAGTGCAAGGCAATGAAAATAAGCAACAAAAAAATCCGTTTGCTCAAAAGTATAAAGTAAATAATTGAGTTGTTGATCCGGTTGATTCCCTGGGCGTAAAGCAACATGAAATGGGACTTACGCATAACTTCCGTCGTAGGTAAAGCTAATTCTATATTACGATTCGTAGGTCGTATTTTGAGGAATTGTAATGCTCATACAAAGGAAATAGCGTACAAAACTCTAGTGCGTCCGCATTTGGATTACTGTTGTGGAGTATGGGATCCGTATCGCAAGGGATTTATTGATACGTTACAGAAAGTACAGAGGAGAGCCACTCGATTCGTGACTTCTAGCTAGTCCTTACCAAAGCGTCACAGAATTGATACACAGACCCATACATGTTCCAATGTTAACACCACGGCATCGGCAAGTACGACTGAAATGGGCAAGTGACCATCGTCACTGGAGCGTTGCATGGTCTGATGAATCCCGATACACTTCTTCATCATGCCGATGGGAGGATGCGAATCCGTCATTTTTCAGGGGAATAGCTTCTGGACACCTGTACTGCGGGACGGAGACAAGCTGGTGGCGGCTCAATTATCTTCTAGGGAACATTCACGTGGGCATCCATGGGTCCAATGGATCTCGTGCAAGACACCATGACTGTCAATAAGTATCGTACACTGGTTGCTGACCATGTACAACCCTTCATGACGACTATGTTTCTCAACGGCAGTGGCATTTTTCAACAAGATAATGCACCATGTCACAAGGCCAGGAGCGTGATGGAGTCGTTCGAGGAACACAGTCGCGAGTTTCAATTGATGTGCTGATCCCTCGACTCTCCAGATCTGAACCCAAACGAACACATCTTGGATGTGATTGAACGTGACGTCAGAGCTCAACCCCCTTCCCCAGAATTTACGGGGATTAGGTGACTTGTGTGTGCAGATGTGGTGCCAACTCTCTCCAGCGCCTCATTGTTTCTATGCCAAGACGCGTCGCCGCTGTTATCCGTGCCAAAGGCGGACATACCGGCTATTAGGTAGGTGGTCATAATGTTCTGGCTGATCAGTGTAAGCGGGTATAAGCTATAAGCTAAACTTATTAAAAGCCATGAACATTTTAATGACCAGTATTTCCACGATATAAGGATAGGATAGTGCTGTCCCTATAATAACACGTAGTAATAGTCATAGTCATTTCTAGTCAGCATCAAAGAGAGTGCTGTTCATTTAAGGATTATGTTAATGACTGTTCCCTGAGGGTCTTGTAGTAGGAGCGAGTGAGCGCGGAACGTGGAAGGGTTGGTAACATAAATAGTGGTGAAGTACACTATAGAAAAAGTTGTTAGATCTTGTTTATTTTATTTTGTGTATGTAGGTCGATAGTACAGGTTAGCATCCAGCGTACAGCAATATTATTATTCATTTCGTTATTAAATATAAGTGTCTGGTGGGTATACACTTCACTTTTAATAGTTCACTTCCAATTTCATAACTGTGTTTCCGTAGGAATTCGAAACATTTATTATGTTATAATGGTACAATACAATATGTCCCAGATGTTAATAATATAAAGATAGGTAAATAATTAGACCCGCATAAGTTAGTGGTCCGCAGAATTATTTTTGTAAATTTCCTGGTCCTCAGTTACAGTGGTTTTGTCATGCGAATAGAATGGGAGAGGAGAAATAGCAAGGAAGATGCTGGACAAGGATTTGAAAAGGACGAGGCCCAGAGGAAGACCGAGGGGCAGATGGGTGACAGGTGTGAAAAAGTGTGTTGAAGAGAAAGGAGGAAATTGGCTGACATTAAAAGAAAAGAGATGGTGGAAGGACAGGAAGCGTTGGAGAGGGAGAGACTTATCTCCCAAGCATAACCGGCCAGTGTTTGGAAGTTGCTCGAGATGACGATAATGGCTGGCCCTCAGCCTGAAAAATATTGATAAACGCTGGCATTGGAGAATGTCAGCACGCATTGAAAGAACAGCTTTTTTCAAGTTTTTATTTTTGGAAATAGTTATAAACATTAGTTCATGATATAAAACTTCTATATCCTATTCTTCAATAGTTTGAAAGTACCTGTGCTAAACAAAACAATACTACGATTTTTCGAAGGTGATTAAACACTTACTTTCTCTAAAATGTGGAAAGTGGTATCGGGAAGAAGTAAAATTAAAAGAAAACGATCTTAATTATGGCTTTAGAGCGACATTATCCAACACAAGCACACTGCTTAGTTAATTCACAGTTTAAATTTTTTTTTAAATTTAAAATCATGATTACAAAATCAATGATCATAGTTCGTAAAACGGCTACTAGTCACTCTGTTGAGGTCTATTTTAATGAAGTTTCTGCTCAGTTTTAAGATTTTTCCTTATGTTGGTAAAGTAAAAATCTTATCCGGCTGCACGCTTTTATTTCCTGAAGAGGTGATTAATTTTTCACTTCTCAGCAAGTTGGTAGGATAGTTTTAAAAACATCAGATGACTATTTAAAGCTTTTAGAAGGTTGAATAATAATCACCCTTGATTTTCGTCAAATGTTCTTTGAAAAGCGTCTCTATTATCTGCGCAGCAAGCCTTAAGTGTTATTTCTCCACTTGATTACCTAACTTGGTTTTAGGTACAGAATATCTAGAACTTGCTTCTCTTATGGTCATTTCTTTCCAACTAACTTTTCCTGGTTACCATCGTTATGTTGGCTTCATTCCTTTATCCATGAATTTTGTTCGTGGTTTCATAAAGAAAAAAAAACTTTCTTGTAAGACGAATTTTACGGATCAACATGATGTATCCAGAATCCACTTACTTCTTGAAGAACACGCAATATTTGTAGGGCTGTTGAAAAGATAGGAATGAACAACGATACTACCTGTTTGAACCGTACCGCTGAAGTTATAGTAACAAAAGGAATTAAATACAGTTACTCCCAGATAGTGTAAAATTCCATAAAGCTATCGCCTTGTACACTACACTATGATGCACTAAAAACCAAGTAAAAACAAACTGTGTTACTTCTAAACACACTGATTGCATGGCAGGTTTTTCTTCAAACGCCCAATGCAATAAACTGCTTCTGCATGACAGAGTTCACTGATCAATACCTGGCGACTTTCCTCTGCGAATATTTGCATAGTTTGGATTTTATGTGTGACATATTTTTCGTGTGATAAAATAAATTCTGTTCTTTGAGAAAACTACAAAAAAAAAAGTGAGTCCTTAACATCAAGTGTCAATAAAACAACTCTTCGGCGTCTGTACAATCTGATCGACATCGATAGACTGTTGAAAATGTTATGTTATCTGTTTTCCCTACTGGAGTAATTTAGGCAGTACGTAGGTCGTTAAGAATGATAATCGCCATCCTTCTTCCCAGCAGACCACTTAGAGCGGCGTTAAAGGGCAGCCCATCGTCGCCGCTGAAAGCCCCTAAACGCAGTACACCCGCCGTTCACAATAACATCGCCGTTATCGGCAGCGGTAACACAATCAGACCTGGGAATTATTGTCTGAGCTGCACTGTTCGCGAGTGATGCTCGAACCATACTAAACTGACGGTAATCACTAAGCACTGGAGGACCGCTTCTGAATTTATTATGCATTAACGATCTTTCTACAGACATATTCACAGTGTTATTTGTTTATCACACTAACCTGACCTTATTTCTTATTCATTTTTTTTTAAACTTTAGAGCTAGGTATTTAATGAAGTAATATCTAAGGCAAGGTTTAAGGCAAACCCACTGAAATCAGTTCTTTGTATTAGGAAAACTAAGAAATTGCTTGCGGGATGATTTGTGTATAAATGACAAAAATAACTTAAATTTTGAAATAACGCGTACAAAAGTACTGCACGCCCAATTAGATAGCAAACTAAACTGCTAAGAACATACCAGATTATTACTGAAGAAGTTATTCAGTAACACATTTGCGATAAGAACGATTTCCCTAACGCCGTATCAGAAGCGTAGAAAGTTGATGTTCACTTATTTCCGTGCAGTAATTTGCTAGGGAAAGTCTACTAAGAGTAAACATTTTTTAATAATACAGGAAAGAGCTACGTGGATGACGTAAGATAAAACTTCTTGCTGAGAACTTTTAGTAAAACCTTATGTTCTTCAATAATTTCTTACTAAACAAGTTTTCTCTTGTAGTTTGTTATAAAAAGTTTTCAATTACTTAAATCATATTCCAAGTTTATAATTTTAATGGGGTAAGAATGATAACTCAAACAGGACATAAACGTCACAATAAGATAATTCGCATTTCTGTAAATGATCATGTGTTCACACTAATAAAACGCTACGTTTCTGTAACAAAAGAAAAATCTACGAAATTTTTTGGCCAAAGTTTGACAACATTAATGAAATTTTGTTTTAAAGTCTGAAGTGTCGATCTTCTCGGACAATTTTAATAGCACGTTAATTATTGTAATAAGTTGATTAGTCGTTTAACTGATGGTAATTAATGAAGAAATGGAAATGCGTTCTTTCGTTACTAATTACTTTATTACGTCATACATAGCGATTATTAATTATCACTCAGTTACAAATACAAATACATTGCAGTACCAAGAAAGATATGACCGTATTTAATCTTTTGCCAAGTTTGGAAGAAATTTCTCTTAATCTCAGGATAAGGACGGGATTGTTGTTTGTGGATCAGCACACGATATCCACACTGAGAATACCAATAAACGAACTGAGATATAAATGTTTTCATTTCTTACTCAGGAAACATTTGTTTTTACTCAGTTGCAAATTATTCGAATAAAACAAAACTTGTTATGATATTGTATAGTACCCACACGGAAACATTCTGTTTGACTGATGCTCAGCATATATGATGTAGGTTAAATAGAATGTGAATTTTAATTGAGTATAATAAAAAATAATATAATATTTGGGATCTTCATTTTACTATCACTTGTGACCATTCTCTTCTCTAGGAAAAGTTTAAATTACTCGGACTACTTTTCATAGACCTACTGAGAGCATATTTGTATAATCATTCACTGAGTGAACAACATTTTGATCACTAACGAATGACGAAGCTAAGTTATGATCAACGAAACTTCCGTTCTCAACATTCACAGCATAGGTTTTTATTGGATGTAAAATAACATTCAAACTTTTAATTATTCTCTTCCACTTATTATCTTTGCCCACTGTTGCAGCACTCGGTAACTACTGTCCGCTGCATCAGCGGTTTCCATGTTGTTAATTTATCGCAATTTATTTGATTTAAAGATGCACTAACCAATAATAAAGACAAGAACCGGTAGATGATACAAGGATAGCATAAGATGTCGACGAAATTCGGAGGAATTACTGTCAACGAGTTAACTAGGTTTTGCTTAAATATAATCCAACTATACCTCTCTATGCAATCAGTTATTACATTACTTTACTATGTGCAGTGTAGACTCCTCAGAAACTTACAAGTACAAACATTATCCAAACAAGGGGATGAAAAAGCCTTAAAGCTCCACAAAAGTGAAAATTCTGTGAATAATGGAGACGGACGTTGTAGTACCATGTTAGGAGTTAACAGCTGCGTGTCGTGTCTCCTCGTGCGACAAGCACGGTTGGCATTCAGGCGGCGACTTTCCATCACAATGGACACGAGCCCATTGTCCGAGGCTGGACTCGAAGCCAAGCCCTTGTCGACACAGCCGTGCTTCCTCGTTACGGCACAAGGCTACAAGCAAACCCAATATTCCCTGACATCGTTACCGAGGATTACAACCAGCAGTTTCCCCATGCCGTCATCTTCATTAATATTACAATTACGAAAGTAAATCTATCTCTCTGTTTGTTACGCTTTCATGACTGTACAGATAAACCAATCTAGACGAAATTTGACAAGGATATACTATGTATCTTTAGTAAGGACAGACAACACTTTTTCAGAATAAATAACATATTTTGTCAGGAAATTTTGAAAACTAAACTAAAGATGACAGACAGACGTATAGCGTGTGCAAGTCTCTATAATACCACATAGGTCGCTCAGGCATTGTTTCTCTATCGAACTTAATGGGTGAGCGTTAACGCTCTGGCCTCGCATTCGGGAGGACAAGGGTTGAATCCTCTTCCGGTCATCCAGATTTGGGATTTCCATGGTTTCCCCAGATCACTCCAAGTGAATGCCGGGATGATTCCTTCAAAAGACTATGGCCGAACTCCTTCCCGTTCCTTGCCAACAGTCCTTCCCTTTCTCTAATGACGTCGACAAGGTGTAAAACCATTTTTAAAACATGTTTAACTTGCAATCAGTTTTCGTATTAGCTAATCATAAATTTCATATACAGACACAATATGTAGTGTAGATGTGAATTTGCATTACACCAGGCTATTACTTCGTGTTTACCTAATCATTTTTAACATCAATTTATTTTGTCTTCATTCTTGAAGACGCAGACGTATTCAGACCTAAGGTGAAGTTCTAGCAGAGCTAGCTCATGTGTTTCCAACCGCCAAATGCTATATTAGCAAAACCAAGAACGTTGAAACAGCATTGACATAAGGTGTCCCCAGAAAGTGGCATAATTTTAAACCACAAACAAAAATCTACCGGAGGAACTGTGGTAGGGGGTCTCCCACAGATAGCACCCACCCTCCCCCAGTTTGGTGCTACTTTTAAACATGTTGCAAATTAGTTCTCTTTATGAGACGGAATCAGTGTTACAATGATATGGTGATGGCTCCCCGTCATATTATCGCAATTCCGTTGTTTTTGGGACACCTTTCACCTAACTTACAGCTTTCTGTGTCCAATATTAGCTATAAAATTTTAAGTTCACGTACATGGAGTCGCCAGAAACAGCTAACAGTCTTATATTTTTGCCCCGAGTCAAATTAAGTTTTCTAAGCTAAAATTTTATTCGACAAAAATTACGGTGGAAGGAAAATTCTACAGAATTTTTAAGAAGTTGAAAAATTGCTTCTATTCTTAGGTAATTCACTTTTTAAATTATTTTTTATATACCATTCGTTATTTAAGAAATTTAGATATAATTTTCACTGCTTGAAATTTTCGCATTTGCCTTTAAATATGCTCCAATAATTTCGTTCGGTAATATTTGTCCGCCTCTGGTGACGGAAAAATTTCGCCTCAAACAGTTTGCGAAAAACGCCGACATATTACTAACACGATTTAACGAACGCATATATTTATATATTTCTTTAAGTTAGATGCTATATTACATATCACAAATCGCACCTATGTCAACGTGGCAAGGCTGCCGCCAAATAATAGTAATACATACGATCATACACGTAGAAAAAATATGCTGAGAAACTATAAAACATGTCATGCATAACACATTTCGAAATTCACTAAAAAGTTGAATCTAATACATCCTTATGAATATGAAAATGTAAATGCTTCTTCCAATAAACTTAAATTTAACATTATTTAACACATTATACACAATTATATTTCCGTAGACATATTTAATCTATATCTCTTTTAAAAATTTTAAAGTTAAAATTAGAAATATTTACTGCAATTTTTAAATGTTCTATGTACAGCTAAACTCACAGTGAAGTAAAGTAAGTGATAAAAAGTTTAATCTCCACTTCTAATGAAGACAGAAACTTAAATGAAATAAAAAATAATAAACACCTGTTTTTTTTTTTTTGTTTTTAGGACGACGTTATTAGTTTTATACAAAATCAGCTGAGTACACTCCGCCAACGTTGAGTGTTTCGCCGATCAACTGTGCTGACCCAACATCTCCATCTTTCAACAATGTTATGGGGCTTACATCGATCATGTAAACGATTTACATTCTTCTGTGAATTCCAATCAATGGAACTATTCCTGCAGTAATGAATTAATCAACAAGCATCATGCTGTTTAAGCCCAACGTTTGAACGCTCTGCCATCTCGATGTTAACTAAGCAGGAGCCAGACTTTGTAATAACTGATTTTGACTATTATCGTATATGTTGTAGGGTGGTATCCCCTTAGTTATAGGTTCAAGGAATTTTATACGACGTGTCTCAACATCCGGGATAAACCGTTCCATGGCAGTTTACACAGGAAGCAAATAGTATCTAGAACGGGGAGTAGCTAAGAGGGCAATGTCCCAGACTATCACTCTACATAATGTACTGTTGATCTTATTCTAATGGGAGCAAATATGTTGCCCTCTGTCTGCGAGACGTGAAACTAATGTAATGTATAATAAGTGTATTTTTGTTTGTGAAATGTGTAGGGTTTTTTTTTTTTTTTTTTTTTTTTTTTTTTTTTTTTTTTTTTTTTTTTTTTTTAATGGCTTTCGGCAACTAAGCCATTCAGCCAGCTCGATGTGTTTATTATATCTCATCCAGTGATATAGTTTCTCCAGTATGTTATGATTACTAAGTATAGACACCACAGGACGGACAGGACATTCACACAGACACACAACATCCATGCCCGCGGCCGGATTCGAACCGAGTGCTCTAGCCCCTACGCTACCGAGGCCGGCGAAATGTGTAGTTAATACAGCGGAAGTTGGGGACCGTCTATGTAATTACGGAAAACTGACTAAATAAAACAGTAATCGGGAGGGCCTGAATGCGGGGCTTGGGATTTGAACCTCTTCTCGCTGCAACTCTCAGATCCAGTGTGATGGCTCTTTAATGCGCGCAGCTACTCTAGAGAATTCTTTGTTTCTTATTTCTTAATAATTCATTTACACATCAAGAAACATTCTGTTTCACTCCTATATCTTTAATTCTATTCTGTGCCAAACGCCTCGGACAGATCCACAGTCACACTATCAGCTTGGCCTCCTTCAATCATCAAATTTAGTTGGGATTCTTGTACGCCTGTTTCTTGTTTACAAAACAACTTTCTTTCCATACAGACATTCTTGATTTATTTGCATATACAGGGTGGGGCATTTAATATGTTTTCTGGAAATATTTCGGAAAGAAAGCATTTTAACAAACAATAACCTTTATAAAAAATAATCGTACAGTAGGGGGCTACAATTATGTGATATTGGTTTTTTCACAGGTGGCGCTGTTTTCGTTACAACAAGGTCAACTTAATTCTTTTAAATGGGAACCCCTATTTTTTTTTTGAAGATTCCGATTCCTCATGAAAAAATAAAAATAGTTTGCTTAACTCACTTTTCTGTTAGCCTCACAGATGGCGCTGTAATCGCGAAAAATGAATATTCGCGTTTTTTGTGTATAATTTTAATTATTGTTTAAATAATTACATGTAATTTTCATTCTGTAAACATGGAAGGTAATTTTAAAGGATAATGACGAAATTGATTTTTTAAATGCTTTTTCTTACTTATTTGCAGCCATTCACTTCCAGACATTTTCTGACCCTTTGCAGAAATGATGCCTGAACAGCTCGAAGTGTGTCAGAAAATGTCTGGAAGTAAATGGTCACCTTTTTGAGCACCTGCTGTAGACATGGCTGCAAATAAGTAAGAAAAAGCATTTAAAAAATCAATTTCGTCATTATCCTTTAAAATTACCTTCCATGTTTACAGAATGAAAATTACATGTAATTATTTAAACAATAATTAAAATTATACACAAAAAACGCGAATATTCATTTTTCGCGATTACAGCGCCATCTGTGAGGCTAACAGAAAAGTGAGTTAAGCAAACTATTTTTATTTTTTCATGAGGAATCGGAATCTTCAAAAAAAAATAGGGGTTCCCATTTAAAAGAATTAAGTTGACCTTGTTGTAACGAAAACAGCGCCACCTGTGAAAAAACCAATATCACATAATTGTAGCCCCCTACTGTACGATTACTTTTTATATAGGTTATTGTTTGTTAAAATGCTTTCTTTCCGAAATATTTCCAGAAAACATATTAAATGCCCCACCCTGTATAGTTCTCCATCATATTCCTTACGCCTTAGGATGTAGCTCAATTCATACTGCCGTTGACTACTGATTGGAATTCAAATCCAAACGAAGCCGGGTACTTTTAAGAGAAATATCTGTACCAGCTGCTGCAGCACAAACAGCTTCAATTTTAAATGAGAGCTAACAATATAGCTACCAAAGTATGTCACTGACGACAGAACATCAAGTACAGTGGTGAGGTCATGAAAGGGAATACGAAGCTCTACTCCGTCAAAACCAATCTGAAGGTATAAGACACCTGTGTGGGCATCACTTTTTCATACTTCTGTCTGCGAATTTCTTTTTCTCCTTGCATCTACCATACTTCCGTCTGTATGCGACTAGGTGGGTGCATATTATTTGTATATTTATCATTGTCATGTATGAAGATAATAAATGGAAGATCTGAAGTCCTATGACAATCTTAACTCTACTCAGCATTTATATTAATACACTCTAACTTACGGAACAAGAAGATATTAAACAACATAATTAAAACATTACTTCCCGACGGTGGCGCTGCACTTAATTCGACCGGCGAATCATTTTCAACAGTAGCGTATGCGTTTTGATTCTTTGCAACGCATATCGATTCAGAACTCAATCCTAGTATCTTGTGCTATAATAATTCCGTGTAAGTCGTAAGGGGGCGTCCATTAATTACGTGAGGTATTTTTCCGGAATTCCGGATTCCCCCCCCCCCTCTCCCCTCTGGTGAGATTTGGTTGGACCCGACCTCCCCCTACCAATGGACCTCGCAACTTTTTGAGAACTTTTTTTTTTAGGTCTCATGCTTCCAAGGGTGGATTTTCGTGTCATTTGTAGACCTCTTTTTTGTTTTAATACCATTCTAACAAGAACTTCAAAATCTCACCTGAGATTTTCGTTGACTCCTCCCCCTAGGTGAGGTTTCGTGAAATTTAGCCAACCCCCCCCCCCCCCACCACCACCACCATTTCACCTCACGCAATTAATGGACGCCCTCTAATGACCTGTTGACAGGGTTTCTACTGGCTGCGCATTCCGCCCCTGTCGTAGCCGCCTCAACCTAGTCCGGCAATCCTGCCGGGTACAGCGGACCTACAGTTTAACGTGGAATCCGAACCATGGAAGCATTCTGGCGTACTTCACATTACACAGCAGATTGTGCCATAGGTGAACGCCGGGTTAAGCGCCTATGAAAGTTCTCGCCCAGACAAGGGTTCGAAACGGCGACCTTTCGATCTCCAGTCAGATACCTTAACCCACCAAACCGCTCTCTATCTTGTGCTGAAAGCTGTATCCACAAACGTAATGATACTTTTCCCGAAATTTCTTTTGTTCATACTGTCGGGAAGCCTAAACTCCCAGAAAAAATAAAAGAGTATTTATCAATATTCGTTTGTCCTAGGTTATGGTATTTTTATAATAATTTTAGATGACATAATTCCGTGACTGTGAATACTGTACTTCAAAATGTACGCTCTCCAAAATGAATTGTGTTTGCTATACAGCTCTAACATTTGGATGTTGAACCAACCAATGAAACAAAAATGTTTTTGGAACTGAATTGTATTAATTAGTCTGTGACAAGCAATTACACTAAAAAAAATCTCTGTTGTGATACAATGAATAGGGAAGCAATGCTCTGAACTCCACTCACCCCAGCGAAGTGGCTATCAGATTCCCAAAGGAATTCTTTTTCGACTGTATTTGTAACACTAACTCTAACAAAAAATGCCCCGTCGCTTCAGTGCTTTGAAACTCAACGCCACAGCCGCAGAATTTTTCCCAAATGTATCTTTTTCTATCTAGTCTGTAATTACAAAATCAAGCATTGTCAGCGCTCGTTTTATAAACTTCCGAAATATCGGAATTGAAGTGCTTCACATATCTCTTCTTTCAACCAATCAATTCACTTTAAAAATAGTCACGGTTAAATGTTGATAAAGTGCCCATCTATTAAAGAGAGATAAGGCTGCAAATTTAGTGCTTAAAACACCTTTGTGACACAATATCATACACCAAATGACGAAATGGAATTACAACAGGCTGTAACGACAATGGGTTCCTCGTAAATTTTGTTTTTCATACCTTTGGTGCTCTTTAAATGGAAACTATGACAGTCTGCCTCATCTATTTTTGCTTTCTGGTCTGGTCTGTAAGGGGGCGTTCAAGTATTACGTAGCACAATTTTGAAGATTTTAAACCCTCCTTCCCTCCCATGTAACGCACCATAACGTTTTTCCATACCCCCCTCCCTCCTAAACGTTACGTAACATCCAAGTGACCATTTTTACCTAAAAGTCACAATCATGTTGCGCAAAGTACCGGAAAGGCGTTAAAATACCTTTGTTATTGATTTAATCGCGTTTGCAGTAATAATAAATAAAAAAAGATTTTTAAGTAATATGTAATTTATTTAGCCATAAATCAAACATATAGGTATGTAAAAAAAAAATCGATTGGAATTACTGCTCCTCTGTACACGGGTTTGCCAGCCACTCGGACTCTTTCATTACTGGCATCCGGAGAGCAGACGAAGAGGGTTGTGCTTCTGTGTAAACACTAATGAATACTGACAACGAACACAAAATAAAAATGACGTATAATACAGTCAAGCATAAACGAAAAGGGTTACCAACTTGGAAGAACAAAAATATAAATGACGTACAATACAGTCGAGGGATTCTCCATAAAACAAACAAAAAGGGTTGCCAACTTGGGAGATTTTAATTCCCTAGTTTTTTATTAAAATAAAAAAACGTTATGTAACGCGTTGTTCCAATGGCCCCTCCCGCCTCTGTAACGCACCATAACGTTTTACAAGACCCCCCTCCCCCCCCAAATTGAGTTACGTAATACTTGAACGCCCCCTAAAGAAAATATTCTATGATTTTGGTCAGAATTTAAATTTTCTTTTGAATATAGCATCTAGTAAACTAGAAATATGTTAAAGTTGGCACTACTGCTTGAGGGAACAAGTATTAACAGAATTACCTTGGGATTAACTTATTTTAGCCGTTCAGCATCCAGATTGCCAGTTTTATTTGACAACAGGTATGAGTGAAACAGAAGAGCACCCAAGTGGTGAGCGTTGTTCCATTATCGTTGTATTATACATTTTTTGTAAAATAAAAGTGAAACACTTTAGAAATTTTCAGAGACTTGGAATATAGTTTGACGTGCAGTAGCGTGGCTAGGTTAACAATGGCCCCGGAGCATAAAAAATACTGGGTCCCTCAGGCCAGATGGGTGACGTTGGGACTCCCTGAGCTGAGTTTGGGGGCCCCCTGAGCTGAGCTTGTGTGCCCCGTGAACTTTGGGGGCCCCAGTGCACGGCACCACCTAGCCCTCTGATAGTTACGCCACTGTTGACGAGGAAAGTCAACCATAAGCATCTATGAACGGAGTTAATATTTCAAAAATGACCTAGTAAATGGCGAGAAGAAACCGATTGTTTGGTATCTGGAAAACATCGCAAACCGGAAAAAAATTATATGGTGGAAAGATGGCATCCATAAACAGAAAAGGGAATAACTATGAATCACCTGTGTTTAGTTAATTTTTGAGTGTACAGATTTGTGGAGATTATATTAACCTCTCTCAACCAAACCTCAACCTTTCCTTCACGTGATGCAGCATGTTAGCACGGACGAAGCTCTGGCGAGTGAAAGATTCCCAGCGTCTCTCACCGTTTGCCGACGGTCTATTAAAAGGAAGGTGGAGGAGCAAAGAAAGAGTGGTCCAGGCAGTGCCGGATCTAGGATTCGGGGGGAGGGGGGGATAAACTGCGGAGCTTCCCTTGGTCGGCAACTTTAGTGCACTACCGGAAATGACACTGAAGAAGGCAATAGAAAGCTACTGCATTAAAGAGACACAAGTCCTGAGGCCATGTAAGTCTATCAAATTACATATGGACTGATAGCTTTTTACCGGATAAAATTTTCTGGAGGTAAAATAGTATTGCAATCAAATCTCAAGTGCGAACTGCTCAGGAAGTAGTTATTAGAGTTGACAGAAACACCCTAAGGGTTGGAACATTGAACGTTGGAAATCTGAATAGGGCAGGTAGATCAGAGATTAAACGACTAGGATTAGATGTTGTTGGGATTCGTGAGACCAAATGGCAGGACAAACAGTACTTCTAGTCTAGGCTGAAAAAAAAAAAATCTCCAAATTTACTATGTCGGAGGTGGACCTAGATACTTTTGGAGGAAGGGGGGCTTGAGCTGCCTAGCCTCCACCCCCCCCCCCCGGATCTGCCATTGCTCCCATGGACTCCACCTGAATGTTCGGAACAAGCAGAAGCTAATGCAATTGCTACAAGAGAGGACGGTTGGATGTGCACCGCATCATGGTAGTAGTTGGTGGTGGAACTCTGTATTTTTTAGGCCAAAAGTCAAGAGTATTAAGAGTTATTTAAGGAATTTGTATAATGATATTAATGTCAAGGAAAAAAATGTCAGTCTAAAATAGCTCTGTTTCATCAGAAGATTGGGGGTATCTCAAACAGACTTGGTAAGTTAATATTATCTATTGGAGAAACCTAAAAATCATTGAATCTTAGTGTAAATATTTTATTTCTGACAGAGAACCATCTGAAAAATTCTGAAATATGTCTCATTCCCTTTAATGGAGATACGCTACCTTCATGTTATTGTATGTCAGAGATAAGAAAGGGTGGTGTAGTAATATATGTAAGAGATAAAATCCTTATATTTGAGTAAATATAATATAGAACAAGACTTTGAATGTTGTGCAATACAGTTATAATTATACAACTATTTTACAGTGCTGACAGTTTATATAGCTCCCAATGAAAACTTCAATATATTTTGTAATAAACTTGAAAGTGTTCTCATAAATTTATCATGAACTAAATGGGAACGTATGCTCTGTGGTGACTTGAAATTATCTTCTAGTAATGCATAGGATATTTAATCTCTGTCAAGCTGTAAATTTTCCAACTAAAATACAAAAGGATAGTAGAGCCAATATTAATAATTATTGATAATATTTTATAGAAGAAAATAAATGCAAAAAATAGGGAACAGTTGGATAAAAAAATGGCTTTTCAGACCACAATGCTCAAATAATTACTTTGCATACACTGGGAAATGAAAATAACACAAAGAAAGGATATATCAAAACTAGGTCACAAAGCAATTCATGGAAAACATTAAACAATTAACTTCTGAATGAGGAATAGAGCTGTGTTTAAAATAATAGTTTCACCAAAAGTTTTAGTAAATTTATGAGAGGTGCTTCTCTTCAAGATTAGTTACAATTGGTCAAAAATGAGTAAACAAGAATTGGATAACAGTAGGTATTAAAACACCTTCCAAGCATAAAAGAGAACTGTATGTAGAAGCTAGGAAGACTGATAATGTGCTTCTCAGATGGCATTACAATACTTACTGTAGTAATTAGAGAAGCTAAGCATTTGGTGAAAAATAAAGAGATTAGCGGTTCAGATAAAAATTGTTTGGAACATTATTAAATGAGAAAGTACTGTATCAACCCCTTAAAGTAAACCTATAACCTAGACCATTAACAATAGATTTGTAAATGACCCCTCTAAAATATGATATGCTTTCAATAGCTAATTCTTCACAGTTGCTGAAAAAAATAAAATTTATTGGTAAACAGATGCTGTAACAATACTTCAAACCTTGACACTAAAGACAGTGTCTATGGCTCTACTTCCCACCTGCCAAAATGAAATAAAACAAAAATTATTAAATCTCTCATAAATAAAAACTCATTTGGTTACAATGAGGTTTCCTCCCTTATACTGAGCAACAAGCATTAGCAGAGTTATCAGTAATTAGCAGTTATCAGCCATATTTGTAATAGTTCTTTTAAAGAAGGCATCTTTCCCAATTCTCTCAAGAAGTCAATAATCAAATCATTTTACAAGAAGGGTGATACCTCAAAACCTATAGACCCATATTACTTCTACCAGCATTTTCAAAGATCTTCGTAAAAGCAATGTACAGAAGGGTGTATGCACATCTACATAATAATGACCTACTCAGTAAAGCACAGTTTGGTTATAGGCAAGGTATTTCAACACAGTCAGCAATTTTTGCTTTTACAAACAATATATTGGCAGCAGTGTATACAAATTTAATTCTCTAGCAATATTCTGTGATGTGAATATTCTGTGATTGTGTTGATCAAAGGATTCTCCCAGGTAAAATAGGCCATGGCTCTGGTTTAAATTGTATTTGGAAAATAAAACAATGTTAATACAGTAGAGGTTATAAATTCAGAATGGGGAATAGAACAATATGGTGTACCTCAGGGTTCAATTCTTGGCCCTCTGTTATTATTAATGATTTTCTGTACATAGGTCATAATGAATATATGGCACTTTTTGCAGATCTTACTAGCATATCATTGAAACACCCATCAGTACCAAACCTTTAAAAGACAACTGATGATGATCAAAAGAAAGTTAACAGATGGTTCAATGCTAACAATTTTATATTTAATATACAAAAGACACAGTTACTTTACTTTGTTGCAAAATAAAGCAAAGGACAGCTGTAATGTGATAACAGAAGGAAAAGCAATCAATGAAAGAAGTTTCCAAAATTCCTGGGTGTATAATAAGTTGAAATGGAAGCATCATTCATTTCAACTTATGATTTCATATTCATTGAGGATAATAAGTAGAATGACTGATACAGAAACAAGGAAGTTGGTATAATTCGCATATTTGCACTCCCTGCTCATTTATGGCATCTCAATCTAGTGAAACTCTCCACAAGCACAGAGGGTATTTAAATCACAGAAACATGTTCTAAGAATTCTTTGTGGAAACAGTCCATGGACATCATGCAGAAATATGTTTAGAAATCTAGACACTATATTGTATTGGCAATGAAACCATACATATATTTTACTAAAATACTGAGATGGGCAATGCAACATAAGATGCAATGTACCGTCTTTAGTGGATTCTAAATGCAGTCAGCGCCTGTTGAAAAATTTCTCACTTAACAAAGCATGGACCATGATCAATTCACCGTTCTTTAACAGACCGGGACTTTTCAGCAATCCACTGCCTGCCCTGCCACTGAAGAAGAGATGGGGGTGTAGAACCTTGATCTTGACAGATACAATACAAAAGATGAATGAGCCCGTGTTTATGACACAGGAGATAACCACTAAAATCTGTAGGGTAACTGAAGGAAAATACAACCGTCTTGAACTATCAACGAGG
>JARYHS010013631.1:128882636-128961653 GCA_031002005.1 Vandiemenella viatica | reverse complement strand
GTCTCGGCGGAGATTTTCAAAGTCCCTTGACCCTACCTCCACCTTTGGCACGGCTTGCTGTGTAATGTGAAGTACTCCAGAACGCTTCTGCGGTTACGATGTCACGTTAAACTGTGGGTCTCCTTTACCAGGTTTGATTAACAGATTAGATTACGTAAGGAACAAAGAAACTGCCCGTCCTACCTCTTATACCAGGCTTGGCAAGCCTCTTTCGGAAGGACCCAACCAACCTTCGGATTAGCTTAGCTTTAAAGTAAAAATGCATTCAAGCAAGTGATAGACGTCATTATATAAGTTCTTAGAACATGAAAACATCACAAATTTTTTAAACATATCTGCAATTAATTTTTTTTTCTCGAGAACTACATAGGCTACCGGAAAGATGTAACTAAAGCTTCGAAGAGAAGGAAAATTATAGTGCTAATTTTGAACGCATAACAAGCGCTTCACAATTTCGCTGCCTCTTGTAATTAGTGTCGATTGATGGTTTCTTATTTATTTACCGTTGCTTCAGCTCTATAATCCAACTAATAATAGACAATAATGTTTCCCTTCAGTAAGCTAAGTATGGGCTCATTTCACACTCATATTTCATACTGGCATTCATCCTCTACCGTTTCAGTTGCAACGCCGTAACAAACACCTACTATGACGTTGCTCTTGGATTCCGATGCCTGAAAATGATTTTTTTGCTTCTAGCTTTACGCCTCGTCAACGTCGAGAACATTAAAGGTGGGAAAAGACTGTGGACAAGGAACGGTAAGGAATCGACCATGATCTTTTGAAGGAACCATCCCGGCATTCACCTGGAGTGATTTAGGGAAACCATGGAAAACCCATATCTAGATGGCCTGACGTGGATTCTAACCCGCGTCCTCCCTAATGCGAGGCCAGGGCGTTTCCGCTCACCCACCACGCTCTGTAGTTGAAAATGTGCAGGGAGATTGTAATCCTCGAAACGTCCAAACAGTGTGACAGTTTGACGCGAATATAAGCTCGACGGTATTTTATCAGGATTTGTGTGGATTTGTTTAATGTCAGCAAGTTTCAACGATTGTGTTGCCGGTTTTCATCATCTGATTAAATGTGTTCCTTGTATTGGCAGATCTACCATATGCGTGGCACCTCAATTTGATGATTTATTCTGATGTATCACCACGAGTTAAATCGAAAGTGGCGAATAGTTTTTTATTTATATATACCAGCGATCGCCCAGCGATCGAAATTCGACCGTAATTCATGAAGTTGTTTAGTTTCATTCATGAAAGAATAATAATCTAGTAATTCTCTGCAATACCTATAAAATTAAAACGATACACCACGCGTGACTGTATGCTAAATTTTATCTGCTAATCTAACCATAGCAAATGATGAAATGTATTTATCGATGGTTCATTTGAATTGAAAATATTCATTTTGACTTAAGGCCGGAAAACTGCTTTTGCTTTATGAAACATGTGCATTTAAATGTATCTATCAAAATAATTTCGTCATTTTGTGTGTTCGCTATTTAAATTTGGTCTATTATCATTTTGAATTTCATGCAAATAAGTATTCCTTATTTCTTGTCTCTCTCTGTCGCTAATGACATTACTGAAATTTAAAAAAATCAAAAGACAGTTAACCAAAGTTTAACATTTTAAATAATCAAATGACCATATAGTATCTGGCAGAATCGCTACATTCCTTTTCAAAGTATTCCTTTCATAACTTAAAACATTAATCTCTACTTTATCCGAGTCTTTCGTTTTACCAAAGACCACAGAGTGTCTCAATGCGGGGAATTCACGTAAGAACGTTGGCTCCGATCCTATTTCACGCGCACACACATGTTCGCAAATTAATTTTTTATTTTAATAATCTATTTGTAACATGTATTAACTATGCTTATTATATTTTTGGGTGGGGTGGGACATTCTCCACCAGTGAAAAACTGTTACTGATCTGTTGAAATTTGGATTAACTGTTTCCTTATAGTGTCCTCTTCACGTTTAGCACTCTCCTTTTCCGGAAAAGTCGCCACGAATTAAATTAAAAATGCCGAAATATGGGATACTCTGCAACCGCGAAATGTTAGCAGCACTCTAAAAAATGACACAAAAATTATCGGTACAGGGATCATATCAACCTAAATAGGTTCGATTTGTCATAGTGATCATGGTTAGGTTGAAATTCGGCTTGGACCAAGAGTAAAAAGTTTACGGGAAATTCGTTCTGCGCAGCCCATGTCGCAAACGAGAGACGAACTGCGCATCTGTTTACAACTGAAGCAATCGATTATATCTGACTGCTTATATCGATTCGAAGGTTTGTAAAATAGATTATATATAATTTTAGCTTTCTGTGTTTCTTTAAGTTCCTCCGTTCGCCCAATATTCTGGCCGCTAGCTGCACTATCTACCAGCCCTCAAAATGTTGCTTCTTGCTTCTATATAAGTTCAGAGATTAATTTCGACTGCTTTGTTTCACCAAAGAAGACACAGAAAGGCCGCTAGCTGCGCCGTCTACCAGCCATTTGAGCGAACTACGTAGGCGAGCGAGCGTTTTATTTTACTTAATTTAATGTATTTGTAACGCATATTATTTATAGATTTTAGCTTCCTTCACTTCTTCTCCATATAATCTTTTACTATGCCAAATCTCAAACTTCTCCGTGCGCGCAATATTCTTAAAAATGTAACATAAGTTTTCGATTAGCGTATTAATATATAGATATATATATCTCACTTAGGTCTAGAGATATCTAGCGCCAAAAATTAGTTATAGCTGTAGTTTCTTGCACCTTTGGCGACGTTTTTCTTCTGATCCAGGCTGCATTTCAATCTAACCATAACAGGAAGAAAATAAAACACCCGTTGTACATGTCCATTTCGTAGTTCCTTGTGACTTTTACAACTTTCTTTTTTCTGGTCCAGACGGCATTTCAACCTATCCAAGAGAATTTTCAGAATCTCGAGAAGTAAAAGAAATATCAAAAAAAATTTACTCTTTACATTCGATTTGTCTCGTCAGTTACATAAGAATACATCAACAATTTTGGTTTTGGCAAAAAAAAAAAATTCTGGTCCAGGCCACACTTCAAACCAACCACCTCTTTTTTTATATAGGCCCTACTATATCTCGAGACTTAAGCAAGATACCAAAAAAAAATTTATTCCCAACTTTCTATTTGTTGAGTTACATACGAATTTATTATGAAATTGCGGAAGGCACGATTATCCCAGAGTCCCCCTTGCACGTGTTATCAGAAGTAAATTCGGCCTTTTCTTTCCTCACACAATACTTCCGGTCCAGTGACAAGAAAACAGGAAAAAAAAAAGAAATCAGTGCCAGCTTGGAAGGTTGGTGTTAAGTTCATTTGTAGCGCTTTGATGGAGTTATCTTCACCACGCAGAGCTGCTGGGAAGGAGAGGGAGCATCAGAAGTCTCGCGAGGAACTCGCCAAGACCTTTCATTCGAGGCAATTACATTTCGGAGGAGGGAAGGGAGAAAAAATCCACAATGCGAAAATACTGCGACATTTTTGTACGTGGTGCAGACGACTTAGTTGCACTCCCACTTACCGCCTTGCGATATTTATTCCGTTTTGTGCCGGGTTTCGCTTTTATCGGCCTGGCCTTTGGCACGGGCTCAAGGTGGATGTAATATTGAGAAGCGCCCGCGTGCACACGCCAAGATAAATGGAACAAACTCTATTGTGCGTGCACGGGGGCCGGGAGGCGGCAGCGCATTTCAAAACCCGTCTGCTAACCCAATATTTGTTCCCTTCATTTAATAATCGTGTATGCCAAGGAGAAATTTATAGCATTGGGCCCGGCTGGTCGGTGTATTGTTACGGCGCGGCATTGTTCTGCTCTGGCCCGTCGGCTTCTATTGACACAGCCAGTTTCCTCAACTCTCGATCGGGCTCTATTTTTTTTTTCACCTATTGTTGGTACGAAGTCAGCTATCCAACTACAGCCCTGGTATTTTTCTTTATGTAGATATTTTTGAACGTTGTGTTTCGACAAATAAACTCCTTTCCGTAAATCCATTTCTTAAACCACTCGTCTGGGAGTTAATCTGGAAAGTTGATACAGTCTGTAACTCTTTACTCTGTAATTGTAAAATGAATCACAGCCAACCTGTTGCAATATTCATTGAATTTATTGTTTACCGGTTTCGACCCGCCTTAAGGGAGTCTTCTTCAGAACCTGTGGATATTGTACATTATTAATGCCTCTGATGTTAAGCTTGGAGTTATATACATGAAAGTTTGTGCATATTCACTTGTTAAAAAGTATTACATAAATCTAAATAAACTCTTCTCAATAAAATAGTAAATTTTGTACTGAATCACACATTAAAATACACTATACTTCAATACAAATGTACTATTTTATTGAGAAGAGTTTATTTAGATTTATGTAATACTTTTTAACAAGTGAGTATGCACAAACTTTCATGTGTATAACTCCAAGCTTAACATCAGATGCACTAATAATGTACAATATCCACAGGTTCTGAAGAAGACCCCCTTAAGGCGGGTCGAAACCGGTAAACAATAAATTCAATGAATATTGCAACAGGTTGGCTGTGATTCATTTTACAATTGAAGAAATACCGTTGCTGTTGATGCTGCCATGCTCAAGATCTTTACTCTGTAAGTTACAGAGTAAAGAGTGGAAAGAAGGTGTTTGTGCTCGGATAACACTGTGCACCACTGAAATAATAGTCATCTACTTTGACAGATTTCGAAAGAAATTTCAGTTAAAAAAATTTTCCATAAAAAGTTATAACGATTTTTGTTACACAAGGTTATAACCGAAATTTACTCTTGGCTAAAAGTTACTAATTATTCAATATTAATTTTTAAATGATCATGGGATAAAATTGCAGTTGAAAAACTAAATACTATTTATTCCTAATTTTATTAAACGAAACCAAATGTAAAGTTAATTCCGACAAGGAATTTAAAAAATAATAATAATGATAATGAAATTAGGACGCTGTCCTGATGGGGGGGGGGGGGAACCCTAGCACAAAGTTTTTTTTTTTGAGGGGGGGGGGGACAGAAAATTCTTTTCGGTTCGTTTTGGGTGTTCAACACGCGCGATAATGTCAATGCATTGGCAGGACTATGAACACAATACCATGTTGGCTTCGGCGTGCTGCGTAGTGTCGTGTAGATCCTCTCCAACAAACTAAAACACTGGATGAAAATAGCAGCTTCACTCTGTTTGGCGCATTAGGTAAGCTCACTTTAAACACAGAACACTTTCTTCCCCCTCTCTTCATTCGCGACGAGTCCCTTTGTTTCTCTCTTGGACCCACGCCGTCCCTTGGCACGAAAAATCAGCTGGGCCAATGTGGGTGCTTCATCTTCTGGCTGGTTCCCGGTATTTGGTTGTTGATCATGAAACAAGAGTGGTGTCCTAAACTCCTGTACATAGACGCCGTTCACACAAACTGTCGCAGGCTGGCTCCACCCTGATAAGCATGTAGTGGATTTTATAACACTACAAGGTGGACTAAAGCCGTATTATTAATATCCGATTCATTAGTTTCTTTTTGTATGCCCTGTAAAAGAATTTCAGCCGATAACCAGAAGTTTTGGGGTGAACCCTTTTAAATCGATTTTTTTTAATAATTCTGCAAAAATGTAACTAAATTTGGCACTAACTAATATACTTGAAGAGCCATATCCTTATTAAAAACTATATCTTACCCAAGGATTGCCAACCATGCTTTATCTTTGGTCGTATACTATACTCTAGCCTCAAAGTAGACGGAAATACTTTATTTCTTTTAAAATATGGAACTTACGGGACGGAATGCTCTTTTACTTACTTAATCTGCAAACGACATACTAGAACTTACAATAAAATGAAACGTACACAGTTTTATCGATTTTTTCTGAGGGAAAAGTAATTAGTCCACGTCACAACACTATATATACAATGTAAACGTACATGATAACCCATAAAATATAAAAATAATTGCTCCTAACTGCGTCTATTCCCGTCATTTCAGCTTTCACCGAAAGAGTACAGAATGCAAAATGCCGGTTAGATAGTAACAGAGCGTCCTTAAATTTAATAAAAAAACAAGTTTTTCATTTGCTTAGAAATCTACATTTAGACTGCGTTACCACTTATAACACCTTGAAAAAAATAATAAATATATATAATAAATACCAAAATACTTTTTTATGTTCCTCTTTCAAAGATAAATATATATTTTTTCCCAGTACGTTAACCACACTGCCTTGCCCGTGATTTTTTCCATGTGAACCAGAGAAACGCTCAATAAGTTTTATCGGAACGTTTGAGAAGTTAAATTGGGGTGTTTTCCCTTTGCCTTTTACAGTGTGATACAGCATTCGTGTTTTTGTAGTGTGGATGACTGTGATATCGTATATATTCAGTATAGATGTATTGTTTTGTGGTGTGGATGAAAGATCAAAGAAGGCCTACTCTTCCGAAAGACATCAAAGGGGCAACCAAGCTTAACGTCCCCATACGACGGACGAATTACCATCAACAGTTTCTTATTGTGCCATACCTGTGGTAGAGTTGGGATTTAAACTAGGAATTTTGTGCACAATTTAGTGATACGTGCATCATCACCTCTCGTTGTATTCGCGATTTAAACGGACAGTGTTAGTTTTGTTGGAAAGAACCCTCACAGTTTTGTGAATAGCAGTAGTGAATATATGTAGATGCTGGATACGGAGTTTTATTGGTGCTAGTAGTTCTTACTGATATACTTCCATAAATCAGCTGTTAGGAAAACTGTTTTTCCCACTATCGCAAAAAAAAGTGTTATCTTCGCCAGAATCAAAATAAATTATATCAGTATGCAAAAAAAAAAAAAAGATTAATACCAGTATCATGCAACGAAATAATTTAGCTGCATTACAGCTCTCTTCTCCCCACTCCGCTTCACAGTCTCGCTGGGGCTATTAAAACCAGGTAAACGTAAAAAGTGAGGTTTATAAGTCTTACAATACAATAGAAATACAAAATTTTCACTGAGAAGGTTGTGCCTGTTTATATTTTTAGTAAATTGTTGAATCGTGGTTGTGTTTCTGAGACACAAATAACCAAAACATTTTGTAATTGGAACCTATTTCTTGTCCTTCTACCATATTTCAGGTAAATGTCGTCATAAAGTCTATTTCTTTCGGTTCTGATTTGCTTCCGCTACTGCTACTTGTAGCAGACCTGAAGGGCTGCTCAGGTCTTTCGAGAACTCCAGTTTATTCTCGCTCGTAAAGAAGCTAGTCCGTACTCGCTGGCGTCCTCGGACAACTGATCGAAAACGAAAACGAAAACAAACTTTTCCTATGTGACCGCTGACTCCACCTTCTCGCTTCGCGGGCCGCCACCGCGGCAAAGAATATAACACTGCCCACAGAGTGCCCGCGACTACCTTGCACAGCATTTGATTTCTCGATCAGAAGGTATAGTCCTCAATAGATAGAAAATTACATACGTCGTTTTTGAAATCACTGACATAGTTTTATTACGGGCCTGTGGAGCTGCCAAATTTAAATGGATAACATTTTAAAAGAACTAAAAGGAGCAAACAATAGAGATTGGCATACTCTGGTGTTTGCATATGATGTGTCAATATGGAATGAAATCGAAGGAGTACACAAACTGAAAAATATGTGGAACAATTAGTCTGAAGGGTATAGAATGAAAGTGAAAGAATCGAGACTGCCGCATAAAATTACAAGACGACAAGTCTTGAAGTCGTTAACCAATTCAGAAACTTTGGAGCATAATGGCTAGTAAGGGAGCATCCATAAACTCCGTGGCTCCATTCTGACCCCCTGTGAACTCGCCCTCACGTAGCCCAAGGTGACTTTTGCCTCTACTCCCCCCCCCCCCCCAACTCCCCTTCCGCGTGGCACGTAGCTTTTTTGCCTGTTGATTCCAGCAGACATTTTGTACCGTTTTCTCTTGTCAGACTTTCGTAAATTACATACGGCGATAATTAAATGACGGAAATAAATATTCACATGCTGTTTTGTGTTTTGAACCTTATTTTAACTTGGCTGGGTTCGGAAAACTCCCTTCCCCCTCCCCGGTCCCCCCTTCCCACCACGTAGCCCAGTTTAAGTTTCCAGGCAACTCCCTCCCCCCTCCCCGCCCTAGACCAAGACACGTAGTTTATGGACACTCCCTAATGGTAGGGGAGAGTCCGAAATAATTAATAGAGTAAATAGAATAACCAAAGGGTCAAACTTTTACAGTATCTTATGGAGCTTACTATGGAACATGAAGGTTCCCCAAAGAACAAAAATCACCCTGTTGAAATCATATCGTATTCCTATATTCTCACATGTTTTGAAATAAACATTCATATTAACATCAAAGGACCTTAGCAAGATCCAAGCCTGATGTTTGTTAGAAGTGTCCTCCAGAAGACTAGACTCGGTCACATAAAGAATGATGACATTAAATCAATGAATCCATCGAAGAAAGACTTAAATGATTTGGGCATATTAAAAGAATGAATAGCGCAAGATTACCGAAAGCTTATTAGGGTGCTAATGACCCCGTCGTCGACGCGCCCTTAAGCACCACCACCACCACCAACAACAACAACAACAACTGAAAGCTCATTTGTAAAAAAGAATAGCGGGGGAAAATACCAGTTGGAAGACCAAGAAGAAGAAAGGAGGAGGATGCAGGAGAAGAGGAAGGAATTGGGAATTTGATATGGACAATTAAACATTCTTAGACAGGAGACAACGAAAGTCGATCTTCTATAAACAACCAAACTGAAACACTGGAAGGCTCGTAAAACACCCGGCAAACTGCAGAAGTTCCCCATTGATAATGATGATTATTCTGAAGAGATAAGATCAGATTCCGAAATGTATTTATTCTTTTTTCCCTTCTGCCTTAAGGTTTGGAATGCACGCTGGAAAGATAAAGTTTGGAACAAAACACCCTATACCCAGGGCCGGCGTTAGGGAGGGGTAAGCGGGGCAAAAGTACCCCGGGCCCGAGTTCCCGAAGGGGACCCACCATCATGAGTCTCTAACTAAACAGAAATTAAACATTAAAAATCTCTCTTAAAAAAGGCGTAATGTTTTGTATCAAAATTTTCATACTTTATCCAAAAAAAAACAGCAAACAAAGATTAAAGCTAAACACTTGGTCGGGGAGCGGGCGAAGTGGGGGAATGGGGAAAGACTGTTGGGGGGCTGAGAACGCTCACCTGAGGCCCGTGAATCTTAGCGCCGGCCCTGCCTATACCGTACAATATTGTGATTCTCAGAAGTAGATACGTGGATGATGCAACGTGGAAGAAGAACCGTCGCCTCGTGGGAAGAATATCGCCCATTTTCGAGAGAGTGCTCCGGAAGACGTAGCCCACTGCCGGAGGCACCTTTTTAGCTTCTGCGGAGAATACAGAAGTGAGCTGGTGTAGCTGACGACGAGAAAAACAGTAGCGGCCGCGGAAAGGGAAGCGGCAGCTGGCAGTTCTTGCGGAGCAACAATGCGGACGGCCTGCGCATGCAATATTCATGTCCCCCGGACCCGAGTCACGCGCCCGCAGCCGGCGCCGCCCGATTTGCATGGCCAGACACGTCCCACACGTGACGTCACACGGACGCTTATGAAAGGCGGTCATCAGCACGCAGCCGCCGGCCCTCTTAAGCTGCCTCTTGGCCGGAATACGAGGACACTACAGCTGGTGCTGCCAACAGCTGTCAGACCCTTATGCCGGATGCTTTTTCTGCTCTGACTAAAATTATTTCGATGGCTGTGGTGAATTACTGCAGTCAGCGCTAATAATCTGCAAGTATCTTCAGTTGAACCAGTGCCTCTGAAGCAAGGGTGAAGAAAGAAAGGAATATTAGTAGAGTCCAGGTCGTAAAGATCAGATTTCAGATAAGTGCAACTAGACTGGACAGGTTCCGTTATACAGAAAATATTTGCGAGAAGCTGGACCGGTAGCTCGCACAGGTGGACGATGCTCCCTAACTATCCGACTGCGTTCTGGAATGTGTCCTTGGGCCGGGTAGCCCTCAGTAAAGGAACAAATCGTGGCCGCTAGGGTGACGCGTTGGGGGAGAGTAGCCTACAGTGGACTGCGAGCTGTGTGGTGGGTGCGTGGCCAGCCTGAGAAAGATATGTACGGCGGCTAACGCTGGTGCGGTCTTTGATGATTCTTGTGTTCCATGTCTTTATCCGAGTGGACGTGGGTCTCCGATGGCCAGCAGCAAATGGAACCATTGCGTCTGCGGGCAGCAGACACGGTGCCACCTAATAAATGGTAACTCCACCGATACAGTGATCACAGCAAATCGTTATCGTATCGATAAACCCAGTGTCACCATAGAGAGAATCTCAGTGCCCCGCTGAGTTTAATGGACGGACATATAGAAATCCTGAGAACTGATGTAAATGAACCCATTGTCGGATTTTAAGAAGTTTTTTCAATTGTGTTATACAACTGTTAGTAACATTTGATAAAGAATTAGTTTGCAATAAACGTATATTAATGTCAAACGTAGGTACAGCAGTGTTGTCAAAATGTAAAGCAACATCCCGATTTCTCAGATCAGCAATTTCAATCATTAATAATTTAAGCAAACAAAAATCAACTTAATTCTTAAGAAGAGGTGTACACCTCACAGTACTGTACATAAGAGAAAAGCTGGAACTCACTTCAGGCTTAAGGGTAAAGGGATCAGGGATTGGAATAAATAACAAAGATAAATGATGAATAATTTACCAAAAACACTGAAAGAATTTAAAGTTGAAATTACAAAAATGCAAAATTAGATCGAAAAAGGAATGGGTTAAAATGGAAACGTAGGGAAATTGCCACCGAAAGGTGCACTCCTTAGCAGTTAAATTAAATATCAAGACTCAAGTGATATGTAGACCTATAGAAGATGGGTGGAAAAGATCACAAAAGAAAGAATGAAGAAAAAACGTAGTTAGGACAACCAACAGGTAGATGAAGCAATGATGAACAAGAGAGTCTGAGAGATTGAGGAATGAATTGGACAAGAGGAAGAATGGTGGGAGGACGGAAGACGGAAGACACTGGACGAATCTGGACAGTGACTGGATCATGATCTTCAGTAGACCACCATCCCTTTTCAGAGTCTTCTTCGCGTTGTTCTACAAATCATACTGAAGCGGAATGTGCTCCAGCATCTCATCGCCCGTCTAAAATCTTTCTCTGTTCAATGAGTGCTTTAAATAGTCATCTCTGTCTCTGGAAATGAAAGTAACAGTAGTTCTTTCGATAGCTCGGTGCCGTATTTGTTTGGTGGGCATCTTCTGAAATTGGAACAAATATCAATCCATCACTTCAGCGCTTCGCCACTTTTCCATATTGTACCTTGCAAAGTCTGAGGGGCAACGTAACGTATAGGAACCCTCTTATTGGATTTGGTGTTTCCGTTAGTGTTGAACTGAAGCGGGGTTAGCGATCCCGGAATGTTCGAATTACCGTACCCCTCAGTTCCGTGGATCACCCGTCAGTTCAGACGAGGGTAAGAACAGACAACTGGTATGACGTCAGTGGACCAACTGATGTTTGCGCGAGGGTACACCAATGCGAATGCTACTAGTTGGTGCGGGGGGAATCTCAGGAATGCTATATATCCTTGCAGTTTGAAGCACTTGGTAGCTATAGTCTAAGGGAGAGTGACCACATCCAGTACTAGTCATCCGTAATGTACCTAGCAGGACGCTCCACACGGAAGTTGTAGCCCTTGAAGCCAGAATAAAGTGTCTTACTTCCGGCCTCAAGGAGTATATGGAAGGATACGGGCGATGTGGAACTCTGCGTAACGATGACACCCAGTACCCAGGAATGTTAAGCGTCCCTGCTCTTCGGCAGCATCTGCTGCCGTCCATGACCAAACACGAAGATGTACAGGGAAGTTATACTCATGCCGCCGCCCTACACTAGTACCATTGCTTCCGGACCAGCGAGGAAACGTGGTCGAAACTTGCAACACGGTGACACACGGAACATCCGGCAAATGCTTTAGTCCTGTGGAGTGGGAGTATTCGTCCCATTCCGCGTTGTCACCGCCTCAGGGAAGTTAACCGCTCGTAGTTTCCACAATTGGTGACAGAAGGAGCTTTCTTATGATGACTTTCCACGGCCCGTGGTTTTATAGGATGCGCCATGCAGACGAATTATACGCGCCACAGGACAGCCCTCACCACCTCGCAGCCACATCTCCACCAAGTTACCTAGTGTCGTTTCAACTACCCGGGCGTTTGATGTTTACCGACTGAGCGATGGATAGAGGTACGCCGTCCCTGCCAGTAGAGGCGGCAACCTTCCCGCGGCCGGCTGTTGATAGTAGGACCAACGCGGCCAGTAAATGCACGGGCCGTGGGAAGCCACCTTCGAGTTCATGAACTCAATAGTGGAGAGTAGTACTTCCTCACCTTCTCTCTGTATGGTGGTGCTATGTCCTTACAGCGGCCGAACGTCACACGGCGGAAAGGCGGTCCACAGGAGACGGTCACGAACCACCCGAACAAGTTCCAGGAGCAGGCCGAAACGTAATCCAAAAAAACGCGCACTGGCAGAGTCAGGCGTGAGGTTCACAGAGTCCAAAGAGAGTGCCAAAACGTAGCCAAGAACGAGCACTGTCAGAGTCCGAGAGGCGATTTACAGAGAGAGAGAGTACCGAAAGCGCAGTGAATACTGAACTGAGGAGTGGAGCTGCGTGGGCTTTATTTATATGTGCGGCGGGTCGGCTCCGATTGGCCACGGCGGAAAACTATGATGTGGTGGCGCTGATTTGCCCGATGCCAGTGCCGTCTATATGAGGTCGACATCCATGCCCTCTACCGGGCATGCGGCGATGTCGGGACGGGATACCAGAGGTGGTGATAGAGTTTTGGTGGGCACAGGTAGATCTCTTTAAGAGCGATAGCTCAATTACAGCCAAAGACAGAAGGGTTTAACAGAAATGTTACTACGCATGTCTGATGAACCATATAGTCATCGCTAATCTCTCAATGGGTGGGGTAGACTGGAATATATTTATTTCCCATATCTTACCAGGTATTTAAAAAAAAATTAAAAAAAAATTTTTTTAAAAAACCTTCGTTTCATTATGCAGAAAACGGAGTCATTTTATTAGAATCTTTACAGAGTACATTGAATGCTAATTAGAGTGACACAGAGAGGCTAAGAATATACAAATAAAACAACAACCGAATAGGGTGGCCAAGTAAGTCACTAGCTATAGCAACTGACTGTTAATTGGATGACTGTTGTACAAATTGCCTTGAATACAATTATTCTCTCTGAATACTGTACCGGCCCTCAGATCCACTCAGTCTGTACTTGATGACTCCCCGGTAGAAAAATTAGCTATAAACATGATGCTAATCACACTATATCTCTCTTTGAGCCAGGGTCTCAAACATGGCCGCAAGTCTACCTCCGCCAATCGTATATTGTGGACCTCTATGTGCTGTACAAGTGCATCTTTACGACATTTGACTATACCGTTCCTATAAGGTTCAGATACCACATTTTCTACAAACACCGCACTAAGTTCGTAGCTTAAGGTTCCAGGCATCGAGGGTAAAAGGATGGATGATAGTTCAGAGATCAGATTCTTCAGTCGCCGTACTGGCCATAGTTATAATGTTTTCTAATCGGTTTTGTGAAAACATCTTCAACAATATAGCTAGGCTTCAAACATATAGCTTTCAAGAAAGCATAGCACAAAATTTACATTTTGAAGGCGAATAGCGTATTTGGTTCTCTTCCTTAGCACGGCACAGTTTTCAATCTGCTAGATGTCAATAAAACAATTTTACTCACTAATATTAATATTCATGAGAACAGAAATTTGATTGAATGAACTATTTATATTTTATACAACATCTCCAGGGAAGGTTAGGTCTGGTCAACGACGGTATCGGAAAGTGAATTTATGACATCCTCACAGAACCCCCCCCCCCCCCCAAATCAATCCGCCACCGTATATTTTATACAGATAAGTTTTAAAAAATGAGATCATCTCAGTATCGTTACTGGGCAGAAATATATTTTCATTTTATCGGTTAATTGACATCTAACGCCGCCGGGACCGTGGGGAATGAATGACATTTATTGCCATTGAGACTTTTCAGTGCACAACTTGCCTCTGATTCACTATTCCTGGCTGCCTTGCATGATCTATCTGAAGAAATAACACTCTCCTGCTTGGAAGACAAGGGTTAGTTGCTGTTTCCTAAACCTCACCAAACTCGTAAACAGTCTGATCTTGTATCATGAGGAAACTTCAGTTTATCAGTAAGGGGCGTGGCATGACATTAAATCTGCGCAACAAACACAACATATTTCTTGTGTGGGGTTTCCGTTCGTTAGTAGTTCTGCGGTAGGAGAACCTTCGTTCTAGTTTGATGACTGACGTGCCACTGAGCTAGATACCAAGATCAGTTTGCAGTTACCGGCCACCACTATGTCGCTCAGACATAGAGGAAAAATGTCATCCACAATGCCAGGAGATTTTCGCACAGACATAACCGCTTTCGCTCTAGTACGGCAAACAATGTTAGTCTCGCTAAGACTGCCAGAATTTCTCATAGGCCACCCATGTCTCCAGCTGCTGCTGTTAACCATCCAGTCTTTGTATATCATTTCACTTAGTGTCAATCTAACTTGCCTTTCAACATAACAACAGTCATTCAATGTTTGTTCCATTACATTTGTGGTGTCTCAAGTAATTCTTCTAATAAATTGCATCGTGCGTGATGCGTGAGCGGTAACGCTCTGGCTTCGCATTCGGTAAGAGATGGTTTCGAATGCCCGTCCGACCATCCATTTTTTTTTTTTTTACTATGGCTTTACGCCTCGTCGACGGCTAAAGTCATTAGAGGCGGGATGGGACTGGGGATAAGGAACGGGAAGGAATTCGGCCATGGCCTTTTTTAAGGAAGAATCCTGGCATTCGCCTGCAATGATTTGGGGAAACCATGGAAACCCAAATCTGGATGCCCGGACGGGGATTCAAACCTGCGTCTCCCCGAATGGGAAGCCAGAACGTTACCGTTCACCCACCACGCTCGGGCCGGCCATCCAGATTTAAGTTTTCCACGGTTTCATCAAATCATTTCAGGCGAATCCGGGATCACTGAAAAAGGCCATTGCAAAATTCCTTCCCTTTCCTTGATTGCAGCCCTTTCCCGCATCTATTGACCTTGACGTAGACAAAGCATTAAGTTAGAAGCAAAAAAAAAGAGGTAAAAATAACGGTAGGGCTTAAAAACTTTATTATACTAATTTCGTTTCCAAATACATGTTACGCTTAATTTTATAGACGTTTGAAGGTGTTTAGCTGTGCTTGAAAACTGTTTCTAATGATGAAAGGAAAGTCAACGATACCGTTTAGTGTTTCTTATCACACTAATCCACTGTCTACTTAATACAGAAACGGGTGAATAATTTATTGAAAATTCTATTGACTTTGATGGTTTGAACACTACCAAAGAGGACTGCTTATGAATTATCAGTCGTCAAAAGAAAATGAAACCACCGTATAGTTAGAACTTTCATGTTTAAGCGCCTCCAATATGAAAGAAAGTTCAGCTCTATCTGGCATCCTGATGACTGTTTTTAGTTTGTCCTTTTTATTATTTTTATATGTCGTTAAGGGAGAAAGCTGTGAGAAAGCAGGAAATAAATCTGACACAGCATTGAATACTGTAACACCAAATTTACGAAAATTTGGCTTACATGTTTGTGAAAATGCTGAGCGCTGAGAAGAGAAAAGTTGAAGAGCCATATGAAAATTAGTCCAAAGGTAGATCAAACCCGCTAACACGTACAGAAATTGTCCAAATAAATTTCACCAGGAGAAAATATACTTGCGAGTGAAGAACGAAATTGGACTACTGCCGGTGATCAGCCATCTCGTCGTGCACCTCAAATAATGACATTTAAGAAAGTTGTAAAGAAAATAAGCATTTGTAAAACTTTTAAGTAAATAATAATTTTAAAATTGAGATAAAAACAAACATGTACAATTTTTTAAATTGCATCACTGTATAATAAAAGTGAAAAATGAAACAAAAATCTTGATACGAATCGTTCACGAAAGTAACTGCCTCTGTGGCTGGTCTTTTTCTTTTTATACTCAATAATGTAGCACACGAAGGAGTTATGTGAAAGTAGACAGAAATTACTTGTTGGTTTGGATAGTTAAGTCATAAATTATCGACAAACAAATAAAAGGTTATTTTATAAATTTCATGCTGTACAAAAACCGACATTTTAAACCAGTAGTTTCACTGACATTTGCAGCAGCCAACAGACAAAGACATGTCCCAAACACGAAACGCTATGCGATGCAGAGATGGTAGCGGAAGCTTAGCACATCAGGACTTCTGAATCGAGACGCTAGAAGCTAGATAGACACAACTTTGCCCTTAACAAGCTAGCCAAACCGGTCAACGGAGAGTTGTGTTGGTTGCGTGCCTCGGGCGCTACGAAGTCAACATCGCCGCCAAACATTCAGCAGCGTGCGGCATAGCGCTGAGGATGTTATAGGTAATTAACACACACTCTAACTATGACAGAAGGTATAAGTTCGTCACTGAAGACAAACAAATCGCCGAAAAAAGAAGACTAATGAGACTAAGAGAAATGTGCTACAACAGGTGACTGACATATTTTAGAATAAAAGTTCCTTCCAACGAAGCCTTAATCAAATCATAGTTAATTATTTCATTATAATTCATTTAAAATCCAAGGTAACTAGGACTGCGATAATGATAAGTTACTTGTTTTATCAATGACAGGTCATCAACCTAGTATAACGGACCTCAGACCAAAACCTTTAATGAAATTATATTTTGATAATTACTAGCTGGTACCTACGACTTCGTTCGTGTTTGTAAAGAAATTGGATTGACAGCTACCGACATCTATCCACCAAAGTGCACGATGGGTGACTCGATGCTATTACCACACACAAATGCCAGTCATCTGAGCTATGTAGTTCAGGTAGCAAAGTAAAATATACGGACACACATGTCTTTGGTCGAAATACGAAAATATCATTAATCGACCACTTTCAACCACCATATCTCCCACACTCCCACAGTTACCGAAATTCGGCCAACGTTGTGATCGATGGGTGACTCTGTGCTACAATCACACACAAACACCAGTGATCCGCGCTAGATAGTTTTGCCTGAAAAGTGATACACCAAGACACATGCGTCTTTGCTAGAAACATGAAAGACCCGCAGGTCGACCAATTTCAACCACCATATCTCCCACACGCCCATAAATACCGACATCTAACCACCATAGCGCACTATGAAAGACACGATACTACTACCACACACAAACACCAATGGTCTACGCTATGTAGTTGTGGCAGCAAAGTGACATATACGGTGACACCTGTCTTTGGTCGAAATACGAAAATATCCTTGATCGGCCACTTTCAACCACCATATATCCCACACTCGCACAGCTACCCAAATTCGGCCAACGTTGTGATCGACAGGTGACTCTGTGCTACTACCACACACAAACACCAGTGATCTGCGTTAGATAGTTTTGGCTGAAAAATGATACACCATGACACATGCGTCTTTGGTAGAAATATGAAAGTGGCGCAGGTCGACCAGTTTCAGCCACCATATTTCGCACATCTCCATAGCTACCAACATCTAACCACCATAGTGCACGATGAGAGATTCGATGTTATTACCACACATAAACATCAATGGTCTATCCTATGTAATTGCGGCAGGAAAGAGAAGTATAAGAATACACAAGTCTTTGGTCGAAATACGAAAATGTCCTGCATCGACCACTTTTAACCACCATATCTCCCACATCCCCACAGCTATCGACATTCGGCCAACGATGTGAACGAGAAGAAACTCGATGCTACTTTCACACACAAATACCAGTGGTCTGTGCTAGGTAGCGGTGGCTGAAAAGTGAAATATAGGAAAACACACGTCTATATATATATATATATATATATATAAGATTTGTTGCAAGCTGTGGGAGTTGAGTGAATATGGTTTTGTATATTTTTCTTGCTATTAATTGTGAATTTGAGTATATGGACTTGGCTTTATGGAAAGAAACTATATAAATGCTATTTAAAATGCTCTAGTACAGTACCATGCATGAAACCTAGGTTAAAAATTTGTAATTCTAAGTATTGAGGTGAGCTACGATGTTTAAGGAACAATTTTTTTACAGTTTTGACAGAGTTATGTGGATAAATCTATGTGGATAATTTTGTGTGTAAATATCTTTAATTCTCATTTCTGTGCATTTCATAATGATTGTGAATGATTGTCGATTAATTCTGATTGTTTTTAATGTGATTATAATTGTTTTAGTGTTGTTAGAATTCCAGACACGTCGGTCGGAAGTCTTTGAATTATTCTGGAATTTTCTGCGAAACCTTCAGGAATATAAGCGATCGGCAGAGACAAGTTTTAGTATCGTATTCAGTTTTTCAAAGTATTGTGAGTAGTAGTTGTTTGAACGTTATAATCGTTGGAACATCTGTTTACGTTTGCACCTAGTATCTTTGGAGTCTGATGTCTTAAAGGAAAGAAAACAAATTTTAATCTGAATCTTCTAGGACAAGTTATTTCCTTTTTAAAACAAGATACCTATCATGGCGAACACGACAGGACAGAACAGCAAGAAGGAGTAAAATTAGCGAGATACCTATCACTAGTCGTTGAGCCTATTAACAGGATTTTCCAGTAAAAGGGCTATTATCTGAAGACCTAGAACTGAGTGTATACGTGGCCTAGACAACTCTTAATTATCATCGAGAAGTAGCACGTTCTTCAAGAAAACAGCTTGTAAGTTGTTTGTCGAATATGTTTACACCTAACGTTGTTTCTATTACTGCCGTTGTTGTATCAGTGATTTCCCAGTGGTGAAGCATACGCATAATGTAATTTGAATCAACCAAACGATGATGGTCTCAGTTTTGTGGATTATGTGTATGTCGAAATGGTCGGAAGAAGTGGGCGTAAATTCAGCTTTCTGAGACGAGTATTATCTTAGAAAAAAGCAAGGAGGCCTTAGAACGTGAATACAATTCGTGCTTCCTTTAATGCTTCGTCATAACCTGTTTTTTTTAATATATGCCTACATCATCCTACTAACATGATAAATGTTTTTTGGTGTGTAAAATCGCTAGAAAAAACTGTGATAGCAATAGTAAAGAAAGTGGAGAGAATTACTATGCCAGTCGTTGTCATTAATGAATAGATGAAATGGTGTAAATTAGACGAAATTGCTTTAAGTTGACATTACCTTCTGGAATTTAACAACAATAAAAATCTGAAGATAGCAAAGACAGATACAATAAAATAAAAAATTGAATTCCAAATCCTTTATATTACTTTTTCCCATAAGAATAAGAAAATGAACAGACGTGATATTTCTTGCTGGAAAAACAGAAGTGACTTTTCAGGTTCTGGAGGAGCTTGTCCACATGTCCTCTCGCAGAATCTTCAAATATCCTGAGTGATTTTTTCCACCACTGAACTGGAATCTGATAAATGAACTAGTCAACCTGGTGGGTTATCTTTAAAAAAATCCATGCTAATTGAGAAAAAGCTCTGGATCTTGAAGTCGCGACAAAATGTAATATTAATGTGACGTTAAGAGGGTTTAGTTGTGCGCTCTCATCATCAAACAGCTGAATTGCATACCAAGCCGTAGCAAGTATTCCGTTATTTAACTTGGCTTATGACATCATCCACAGAGCTGAGTGCCAGCTTTCAAACAACGCTGAGCAGATAATCCGTATACCTTATCACCAGTTATCTTAACGGTTTACGAGACGACACAGTCCCAAAAATCCCTGGCCACTTGCTCAGTAGTAATATCCCCACGTAAACCCCCTTTGAAGTTTTAGCGAGTTAGAACTGCGTACGTGCTATTGCACGTGTTCGACGCATTTGATAACTTCGTTGGAGCAATGTTGTTACTGGAAAGTTTTTCCCGCAGTTTCTTAATTTATATTTAATTGATTCAGCCCTGTCAGGCATTTCCAATAGGCCTATCACACTTCAAACTCCTTAGGATTGCAGCGAACATCAATTTCAATACGATGTGTAAAACTCAGCATGTAATTCCTAGATACGTTAGTGTACAAGTGGGTAGCTGCTTAGCTTCTGCAATAAACACTAAGCATGTAGTCTAAAAGTTGTGGTTAAGTAACGCAATTAAATTCTTTTGCGCAAAGAAAGATTTTATCCAAAGCACATTACGCTAGCATAATCAACAATCAATCAGTCCTTTCATATCTGACTGGTAATATTGAAAATCATACAACACTGACACTAAATAAAATGAAACAAACGCATATTAAAAAACTAAACGACTTAAAAAGCACACAAAGCCATAATGTAATAGAATGTAGTAAATCAAACGTAACAATATAAAATGAAGCAGCGTGAAAGTCTGTTGGGTTTTTTTTTTTTTTTGGCCTGATACATCGAGCAATCGGATGGCTTCCTAAAGTGTACATTCACAGAAGAAGATTCATGAATGTATCATATAACCAGTGAAACGAAACAACAATCCATGCAGAAAAATTTCAAATATTTACTAACAAAACAGTAACCAGCTTTCTGCGTCAGAAAAGATGTTTAACTTGTAGATTTCTTACTCCAGGCTCGACGACCAACTCATATCTTCACTGAGGCGTAAAAAATTGCGCCAGGCATTCAAGAATAAGTTACATGGGTTGCTTATCCACTGCATGACACTGTCTTCCCAGATACCTTTGCTCCAACATAGAACCTTATAAAAGTCGGCTGGGAACTATTTAATCACGCGCAGTACAACCCAGGGTTTTCCAAAATGACTATCACCTTTTGCAACACTAAAATGCGTCCTTGATTGCCAAACAAGTTGTTAATATTTGGTTCAAATTATGGGATGTCAATTTCTTCACTATGATATTTGCTCGAGTAGTTGCGGTAACTATGTAACTGAAGAGTTTATCTAATCCAAACCGTGCAAAACTTCCAGCATACTTCACGTTTGCAAAAGTGAACTTTGGCAGCAGTTATTTATTCATTAGTACCCGCACCCAGTGGCGTACCTAGGGTGGGGCAGGTAGGGCACGTGCCCTGGGCGCCGCTGAAAGGGGGGCGCAAAAACTGGCAAATTATTTAACTTAAAAATCAAAATACACCAACAATATAATTCATATTCAAATATTCCAGCGCATTGCTGGTGAGCTTTCGTGAACCAGCTACAGGGAGTAAGTAAACAGCGAATCGTGTAAGTTTTTGGTAATCGGAACACGGAAGACATATTACGTGCTCTGTCCACATGTCCTTGCATGGGCCAATAGTAGCGGCCCCTGCCCCGCGCCTAATCTGGCAAGTTTTGATCTAGGGATATAATACAAGCCATACTTTCTCCATTGGCTAATTGCTGATAGTATTGGCGTGGCGCAATTGTGCATTTTATTTGTATTGCATTTGTCGCTAGCGATCATCAAGTTACTCGATATAATAAGTTAAATTACAGTCAAGTACAGAGCTTTGAACAAAAATAAGTGACCTACATATATTAATCTACTGAAATTCTATTTCTACAGTAATAATACGCGCGATATAAACATTCTTAAGTGACAAGATCTCGAATCCAACTGTATTTATTTACAGTGAAATTCATTTCAATACCGTAATAATTAATAACATAAGTGCACAACACGCTAAAACCTAAATGTAGTTAGTAGGTACCGTAAAACACATTTTATTTGGTTTACCGACCGATGCAGGGCGCTTTCAGAGACTTTGAGTGTGGTTGTTTAGCATTTTTAAGACACTTTTACTAGCTTAGTAAATACATAGTTATTTAGAAGTTAATCTAGGTAACTTTGAGGCAAATCTGGCAACTCAGTTTTCACCCACTTCTAAATATTGTATTAGGCTGAAAATTTGGAATCTTCTAGAATCTGGTGACAATATAGTGCTATGATCTTCGATTCGGAAACCTGATGTGGAATCCTAGTGGTTCGGGTAAACTATTGAAGATAGAAAATATTCGCACCAAAAAAAAAAGTTGTTCAGAATCCTAGGCAATTCTTAAAAAAAAAAAAAAATGCAATACATACAGCCCTAACCCAAGCTTTATGCAGTTTACTGTCGTGAAGTGTGGGAGACAAGACAACCCCCCTATCTTTTATTTGAAAAATAACCTATTATTTATTTATTTATTTATTCCAGGTTATTTCAAAACCCTTACTCATTTCGCAATAAGATCAACACAATATGAACTAACTGTTATCAAAGAAACAAGAGAAGGGGGATGAGGGACGAAAAAAAAAAACTAAAATTGCAGGAGGAAGTAACACAAAAATCCAGTAAGTACCTACTTCAAGAAGTCCGCTATTGCCTACGTCAACATGTACAATAAAAATCCAAGGTATCCAACACTAATTTAGCACAAGACGAAGAGGATGTAACTTTAGATAATTTTGAGTGTGACGAGATTCAGAACAGTGAGGCTACCAGTTCTAAGGTTACTGAAAAATTTGAAGAAAACATTAGTAATTTAGTAGGAGAAATACATGGTGTGGGGAGGAGGGGGTGATACGGAGGAAGATGTTAAAAAAAATCCATACCAGAAGTAAAAATACAGCATTATATTGGACCTCTGAACTTTGATAAGATTACTGGGAAATGATTTCTGACAGATGGTTTGAAAACAGAAATAATTAAAATGGGTTCAAAATATTTTGAAAATACTGAGGATCATTTCGTACCTACAAACAACCTTTGTATGACAAAAGTTGTTTAAGAAGACACTACGAAATCACTGTGGAGATGTGACTCGCTCATGGCTAGTCTATTCCCTGACTAAAAAAATTTTGATTTTTGTATCTGGTATACGTGAATGACTCACTTTCCATTAATATGCGAAGAATTATGGTGAGTGCTTCACCCAATGGGAAGAAACTGAAAGAAATTTTGCAGCAAATAGAAGGAATATTGACGCCGAACTTTAGACCTACATCGATACAGAAAAACAAAAATGGCCTAACGTAATAAAGAAAATCCTTCACTGCATCAAATTGTTTACCATTCAAAATCTTGCATTACGAGGTCACAGAGAGTCATTGAGTGAATGCGATAGATCCAGATCCCATAACATTGGTAATTTTTTTGGATGAACAAAGCTTCTGGACATATTTGACCCCATCATGAATAACCATCTTACTTAAGTTAAAAATCATCCTATTACCTCATATTACTTTTCGTCTCATGTTCAAAATGAGTTCATTCATCTGATGTCAACCACTGTTCGCCAAAGTTTATTGCGAAACATTCGAAAAAAAAAATACTATAGTCTGGTGTTTGACTTTACTTCTGACCTTTCACATCGTGAGCAGATTTCAGACGTAGTGATGAGATACGTAGAAGTTGATAGGAAATGATTACGCTTTAGAGCATCCTTTCTCGGATCACCCAGATGAGTCAAAAGGACGCTGGAAGCTTAGTTGATGAAATCCTTAAACAGTTTGAGACAGACGGTGTGGCTATAAAGGATTGTCTTTTACAATATTATGACAGCGCTGCTGTGACGGCTGGTCACTGAACTGGAGTTGACAAAAGAATAAGCAAAAATAATAATCTGGCGATATTTGTGAATTACGGTATTCGTATACTCAAATTGGTTGGTGTAGTTGCAGCCAAGCAGGATACTATAATGGTCACGTTTTTTGAAACTATTTGTGTATTCTTTCCTTGTTCCACTATGTGGTGGGAAATAACACAAGAATTCCTTGCCTGTGATTGTAAAATCAGAGTCTGAAAGTTGGAGTGCAGGGATGGAAGCAGTTAAGTCAGTTAACAAATACATTGAAGATATTCTGAAAGTTCTCCAAGACATGACAGACGATGGCAATCAAACTAGTGGAACAAGAAGTGAAGCAAGACATCTATATATAATCGTTTGTTGTCCTACAATTTTCCGACTTTGTTAGGATTTTGGAATGATGTACTCGCTCATATTCACCGTGTTCAAAAGCGAATCCAGGATCCTAGCATGAATTTTCATGATGCTGTCTTAGATATAAAAGCCTCCTAGCCCGCTTTACATATGAAATAGAGGTTGAAAGATGCTGGTTTACTGCTAAGGAAGGAACAGAACGAGTTCTGAAGGGATAGCTGGATTATATTGCGTGTGAAATTAAGGAAACGTTCAATCTTCTGCATGAAAACGACGCCAGATTTGAATTTCTCCTAGATATTAAAAAACTATGTTACAACACTGACATTTGTGACCATTTAAATTATTTTTTTTTTTTTTTTTTATATTTTTTTTTTTTTAGATTTCTGTTCTTAAATAGTTATACGAAGAAATATTGGATGTTCGAATAGTGTTATCCACAAAAAAGTGTAACCATAAAGAGATCTGAAAAGCTTCTTGAATTCATAGTTCAGTACGGAGATGAGAGTGTTTTATTCCGGATTTGCGCATTTCAGTTCAGATTATACTTACGATTGCAATATGCATCGCAAGTTGCGAGCTGTATTTCAGTAAGCTAAAACTAATACTTTCGTATTTGAGAGATACAACGAGCCAAGAAAGGTTATGAGACCTAGCTTTGCTCAGTATAGATCGAGAAGAAACCGAAGAAACAGATTTCGAAAATGTTATTAATCTATTTGCATCGTAAAAGGCAAGGAAGGTGCAAGTTTGAGATAATTAAATAATTTCCTTAATTTTGATCTAAAACAGAAGATTTATGATTATTTTATTTAGTGTATCTGTTTGTTTTATATGTAGATAATTTACAAAAGGGCGCAACTTCGATGCTTGCCCTAGGCGCCATATCCGGTTGGTACGCCCCTGCCCGCACCGTAGAAAATATAAATACAAAACAAATATGAAAACTAGATATAAACAAACATGAAAGAAAGACTAGCTAGGAAAAAGAAGGCGCTACTGCGTAGGACAGTTAGGCTTCAGATGACGTTTTGCACATAAACAACATGTTTTAGTGCTGTTACAGTACTAAGGATCATATCTGCTATGATGCATTCCTCTTCCAGGTTGATAAAAGCAAATAGGAGGCCATATAAGGTTCTTGCCGCCTAGACAAGATTGATTATCTGTTTCGAGCCTCCCATTTCCGCATATTGACGTTGCACTTCCCTACCTCTATATGAAGATGATTTAGGGTTTTCATCAGTCATTTGTTGCAATTTCCTGGCTGTATGTGTTAATTATGTTCAATACCTACAGTGTCGCCTCCCACATTTTCAATATTTTCGCATTCATTGTTCCGTCTAGAGAAGGCACGATGTTGAGGAGCTACTTCCCGATTTCAGGCTTGAGCGAACTATCCCTCTCGGGTACATCCGATGGTGAGGGTCATGCACCTGTTGCCAGAGGTGCAGGAGAGGTTAAGATACTTTGTAATCCCCAGACGGGACTGTGTTTCGACACCAGAGGTCTGTGCGAGTGAGGCGAGGTGACGCGTGGCCTCCGGAGGGCAGTGCGGTACCCTGCTGGAGGGTGTTGCTGGCATTAGCCTCGCCGGCTGGTTCATTAATAAAACATGGCGCGCCGCACCTCGCAATTAGCAACGCGTCCCGCCGCGACGTTCCTTAGCGCCTGCCGCCAGCTCTAATCTCAGCGACGTCCACTGTGCAGCGTCGGAGGCGCCGCTCTACCCAGGGGGGCCGTCCGTCACGCCCGGACGTGGCTGCTTCACCACAGAGCAGGGTGACTCAGCGCGCTTGATGAAGCTGGACATCAGTACATTTCTGGTCCTCAACCCTTATTAACGCAGGGAAAATGTACAAGACCCTCTCTTTTTTAGAAAGGTTTGAGACAGATGAATTCTTGTCAATTATATCACTTCAATCGTGGCCATGACTGCAAGGACAAACAATAAAATGATGTAATTTTTTGTGGTATCCAACTGAAAAGTGAACGTCACTCTCCAGCCCCTAGCCTCCCCCCCCCCCCTCCCTTTTTCCCTCTATACTGAGATTCACGAGCAATAAAGTACCTCACCTTCGTGCGGTAAAATTATGATTTTCGTAACTGTCCATAACAAAGGTCAAAACCACTAGCGGCCATAGTAATTCAAGAGTAACAAAGATCTTAAGTCTCGCGTTTCTCGGTTAAATTTTCAACATGGGATCCAAATAAATAAAACAACTTCCTTTTATAACTGTAAATGGCAGCTTACACTTAACTACAAAAAACTGCAAGGCAATGCAAATAAGCAACAAAAAGAATCCGTTTGTTCAAAAGTATAAAGTAAATAATTCAGTTGTTGAAACGGTTGATTCTCTGAAGTATCTGGGCATAATAGTACAAAGCAACATGAAATGGGACTTGCGCATAACTTTCGTGGTAGGTAAAGCTTTTTTTATATTACGATTCATAGGTCGTATTTTGAGGAATTGTAATGCTCATACAAAGGAAATAGCGTACAAAACTCTACGAGTAGTGCGTCCGCATTTTGATTACTGTTGTGGTGTACGGGATCCCTATCGCAAGGGATTGATTGACACGTTACAGAAAGTACAGAGCAGAGCCGCTCGATTCGTGACTTCTAGCTAGTCCTTACCAAAGCGTCACAGAATTGATACACAGACCCATACATGTTCCAATGTTAACACCACGACATCGGCAACTACGACTGAAATGGGCAAGTGATCATCGTCACTGGAGCGTTGCATGGTCTGACGAATCCTGATACACTTCTTCATCATGCCGATGGGAGGATGAGAATCCGTCATTTTTCAGGGGAATAGCTTCTGGACACCTGTACTGCGGGACGGAGACAAGCTGGCGGCGGCTCAATTAACTTCTAGGGAACATTCACGTGGGCATCCATGGGTCCAATGGAGCTCGTGCAAGGCACCATGACGGTCAATAAGTATCGTACACTGGTTGCAGATCATGCACAACCCTTCATGACGACTATGATTCTCAACGGCAGTGGCATTTTTCAACAAGATAATGTGCCATGTCACAAGGCCAGGAGCGTGATGGAGTCGTTCAAGGAACACAGTCGCGCATAACTGTGCTGATCCCCCGACTCTCCAGATCTGAACCCAAACGAACACATCTCGGACATGATTGAACGTGGCGTCAGAGCTCAACCCCCTTCCCCTGAATTTACGGGGATTAGGTGACTTGTGTTTGCAGATGTGGTGCCAACTCCCTCCAGCACCTCATTGTTTCCATGCCAAGACGCGTCGCCGCTGTTATCCGTGCTAAAGGCGGACATACCGGCTATTAGGTAGGTGGTCATAATGTTCTGGCTGATCACTGTAAGCGGGTATAAGCTATTAAATAAAATTATTAAAAGCCATGAACATTTCAATGACCAGTATTTCCACAATATAAGGATAGGATAGTGCTGTCCCTATAATAACACGTAGTAATAGTCATTGCACATAGTCAGAGTCATTTCCAGTCAGCATCAAAGAGAGTGCTGTTCATTTAAGGATTATGTTAATGACTGTTCCCTGAGGGTCTTGTAGTAGGAGCGAGTGAGCGCGGAACGTGGAAGGGTTGGTAACATAAATAGTGGTGAAGTACACTATAGAAAAAGTTGTCAGATCTTGTTTATTTTATTTTGTGTATGTAGGTCGATAGTACAGGTTAGCATCCAGCGTACAGCAATATTATTATTCATTTCGTTATTAAATATAAGTGTCTGGTGGGTATACACTTCACTTTTAATAGTTCACTTCCAATTTCATAACTGTGTTTCCGTAGGAATTCGAAACATTTATTATGTTATAATGGTACAATACAATATGTCCCAGATGTTAATAATATAAAGATAGGTAAATAATTAGACCCGCATAAGTTAGTGGTCCGCAGAATTATTTTTGTAAATTTCCTGGTCCTTAGTTACAGTGGTTTTGTCATGCGAATAGAATGGGAGAGGAGAAATAGCAAGGAAGATGCTGGACAAGGATTTGAAAAGGACGAGGCCCAGAGGAAGACCGAGGGGCAGATGGGTGACAGGTGTGAAAAAGTGTGTTGAAGAGAAAGGAGGAAATTGGCTGACAGTAAAAGAAAAGAGATGGTGGACGGAAAGGAAGCGTTGGAGAGGCTTATCTCCCAAGCATAACCGGCCAGTGTTTGGAAGTTGCTCGAGATGACGATAATGGCTGGCCCTCAGCCTGAAAAATATTGATAAACGCTGGCATTGGAGAATGTCAGCACGCATTGAAAGAACAGCTTTTTTCAAGTTTTTATTTTTGGAAATAGTTATAAACATTAGTTCATGATATAAAACTTCTATATCCTATTCTTCAATAGTTTGAAAGTACCTGTGCTAAACAAAACAATACTACGATTTTTCGAAGGTGATTAAACACTTACTTTCTCTAAAATGTGGAAAGTGGTATCTGGCAGAAGTAAAATTAAAAGAAAACGATCTTAATTATGGCTTTAGAGCGACATTATCCAACTCAAGCACTCTGCTTAGTAATGCACAGTTTAAATAAAAATTTAAAAAATAAAAACTTTTTAATTAAAATCATATGACTACAAAACAATGATCATAGTTCGTAAAACGGCTACTAGTCACTCTGTTGAGGTCTATTTTAATGAAGTTTCTGCTCAGTTTTAAGATTTGTCCTAATGTCCTTATGTTGGTTTATAAAGTATAGTAAAAATCTTATTCGGCTACACGCTTTTCTTTCCTGAAGCGGTAATTAATTTTTCACTTCTCAGCAAGTTGGTAGGAGAGTTTAAAAAAATCAGATATCTATCTAAAGCTTTTAGAAAGTTGAATAATAATCCCTCTTGATTTTCGTCAAATGTTCTTGGAAAAGCGCCTCTATTATCGGTGCAGCAAGCCTTAAGTGTTATTTCTCCACTTGATTGCCTAACTTGGTTTTAGGTACAGAATATCTATAACTTGCTTCTCTTATGGTCATTTCTTTCCAACTAACTTTTCCTGGTTACCATCGTTATGTTGGCTTCATTCCTTTATCCATGAACTTTGTTCGTGGTTTCATAAAGGAAAAAAAAACTTTCTTGTAAGACGAATTTTACGGATCAATATGATGTCTGATGTCACCAGAATCTACTTACTTCTTGAAGAACACGCAATATTTGGAGGGCTGTTGAAAAGAGGGGAATGAACAACGATACTACCGGTGAAGTTATAGTAACAAAAGGAATTAAATACAGTTACTCCGAGATAGTGTAAAATTCCATAAAGCTATCGCCTTGTACACTACACTATGATGCACTAAAAACCAAGTAAAAACAAACTGTGTTACTTCTAAACACACTGATTGCATGGCAGGTTCTTCTTCAAACGGCCAATGCAGTAAACTGCTTCTGCACGACAAGAGTTCACTGATCAATACCTGGCGACTTTCCTCTGCGAATATTTGCATAGTTTGGATTTTATGTGTGACATATTTTTCGTGTGATAAAATAAATTCTGTTCTTTGAGAAAATACAAAAAAAAAAGTGAGCCCTTAACATCAAGTGTCAATAAAACAACTCTTCGGCGTCTGTACAATCTGATCGACATCGATAGACTGTTGAAAATGTTATGTTATCTGTTTTCCCTACTGGAGTAATTTAGGCAGTACGTAGGCCGTTAAGAATTATAATCGCCATCCTTCTTCCCAGCAGACCACTTAGAGCGGCGGTAAGGGGCAGTGAGCCCATCGTCGCCGCTGAAAGCCCCTAAACGCAGTACACCCGCCGTTCACAATAACATCACCGTTATCGGCAGCGGTAACACAATCAGACCTGGGAATTATTGTCTGAGCTGCACTGTACGCCAGTGATGCTCGAACCATACTAAACTGACGGTAATCACTAAGCACTGGAGGACCGCTTCTGAATTTATTATGCATTAACGATCTTTCAAAAGACATATTCACAGTGTTATTTGTTTATCACACTAACCTGACCTTATTTAAATAAAAAAAAACCTTTAGAGTTAGGTATTTAATGAAGTAATATCTAAGGCAAGGTTTAAGGCAAATCCACTGAAATTAGTTCTTTATATTAGGAAAAATTAAGAAATTGTTTCCGGGGTGATTTGCGTATAAATGACAAAAATAACTTAACTTTAGAAATAACGCATACAAAAGTGCTGCACGCCCAATTAGATAGCAAACTAAACTGGTAAGAACATACCAGATTATTACTGAAGAAGTTATTCAGTAACACATTTGCGATAAGAACGATTTCCCTAACACCGTATCGGGAGCGTAATTTACTGGGGAAAGTCTACCAAGAGTAAACATTTTTTAATAATATAGGAAAGAGCTATGTGGATGACGAGCAAGATAAAACTTCTTGTTGAGAACTTATAGTAAAACCTTATGTTCTTCAATCATTTCTTAGTAACAAGTTTTCACTTGTAGTTTGTTATAAAAAGTTTTCAATTACTTAAATCATATTTCCAAGTTTATAATTTTAATAGGGTAAGAATGATAACCCAAACAGTACATAAACGTCACAATACAATAATTCACATTTCTGTAAATGATCATGTGTTCACACTAATAAAACGCTACGTTTCTGTAACAAAAGAAAAATCTACGAAATTTTTTGGCCAAAGTTTGACAACATTAATGAAATTTTGTTTTAAAGTCTGAAGTGTCGATCTTCTCGGACAATTTTAATAGCACGTTAATTATTGTAATAAGTTGATTAGTCGTTTAACTGATGGTAATTAATGAAGAAATGGAAATGCGTTCTTTCGTTACTAATTACTTTATTACGTCATACATAGCGATTATTAATTATCACTCAGTTACAAATACAAATACATTGCAGTACCAAGAAAGATATGACCGTATTTAATCTTTTGCCAAGTTTGGAAGAAATTTCTCTTAATCTCAGGATAAGGACGGGATTGTTGTTTGTGGATCAGCACACGATATCCACACTGAGAATACCAATAAACGAACTGAGATATAAATGCTTTCATTTCTTACTCAGGAAACATTTGTTTTTACTGTTGCAAATTATTCGAATAAAACAAAACTTGTTATGGTATTGTATAGTACCCACACGGAAACATTCTGTTTGACTGATGCTCAGCATATATGATGTAGGTTAAATAGAATGTGAATTTTAATTGAGTATAATAAAAAATAATATAATATTTGGGATCTTCATTTTACTATCACTTGTGACCATTCTCTTCCCTAGGAAAGGTTTAAATTACTCGGACTACTTTTCATAGAACTACTGAGAGTAAATTTGTATAATCATTCACTGAGTGACCAACATTTTGATCACTAACGAATGACGAAGCTAAGTTATGATCAACGAAACTTCCGTTCTCAACATTCACAGCATAGGTTTTTATTGGATGTAAAATAACATTCACACTTATAATTATTCTCTAACACTTATTATCTTTGCCCACTATTGCAGCACTCGGTAACTACGGTTCGCTGCATCAGCGGTTTCCATGTTGTTAATTTATCGCAATTTATTTGATTTAAAGATACACTAACCAATACTAAAGACAAGAACCGGTAGATGATACAAGGATAGCATAAGATGTCGACGAAATTCAGAGGAATTCCTGTCAACGAGTTAACTAGGTTTTGCTTAAATATAATCCAACTATAACTTTCTATACAATCAGTTATTATATTACTTTACTATGTGAAGTGTAGACTCCTCAGAAACTTACAAGTAGCAAACATTATCCAAACGAGGTGATGAAAAAGCCTTAAAGCTCCACAAAAGTGAAAATTCTGTGAATAATGGAGACGGACGTTGTAGTACCATGTTAGGAGTTAACAGCTGCGTGTCGTGTCTCCTCGTGCGACAAGCACGGTTGGCATTCAGGCGGCGACTTTCCATCACAATGGACACGAGCCCATTGTCCGAGGCTGGACTCGAAGCCAAGCCCTTGTCGACACAGCCGTGCTTCCTCGTTACGGCACAAGGCTACAAGCAAACCCAATATTCCCTGACATCGTTACCGAGGATTACAACCAGCAGTTTCCCCATGCCACCATCTTCATTAAAATTACAATTACGAAAGTAAATCTATCTCTATGTTTGTTACGCTTTCATGAATGTACAGATAAACCAATCTAGATGAAATTTGACAAGGATATACTATGTATCTTTAGTAAGGACATAAAACACTTTTTTAGAATAAATAACATATTTTGTCAAGAAATTTTGAAAACTAAAGATGACAGACAGACGTATAGCGTGTGCAAGTCTCTATAATGCCACATAGGGTCGCTCAGCTCAAGCGTTGTTTCTCTATCGAGCTTAATGGGTGAGAGTTAACGCTCTGGCCTCGCATTCGGGAAGACAAGGGTTGAATCCTCTTCCGGTCATCCAGATATGGGTTTTCCATGGTTTCCCCAGATCACTCCAAGTGAATGCCGGGATGATTCCTTCAAAAGGCTATGGCCGAACTCCTTCCCGTTCCTTGCCAACAGTCCTTCCCTTTCTCTAATGACGTCGACAAGGTGTAAAACCATTTAAAAAAATGTTTAACTTGCAATCAGTTTTCGTATTAGCTAATCATAAATTTCATATACAGACACAATATGCAGTGCAGATGTGAATTTGCATTACACCAGGCTATTACTTCGTGTTTACCTAATCATTTTTAACATCAATTTATTTTGTCTTCATTCTTGAAGACGCAAACGTGAAGTTCTAGCAGAGCTAGCTCATGTGTTTCCAACCGCCTAATGCAATATATCTTAGCAAAACCAAGAACTTTGAAACAGCATTGACATAAGGTGTCCCCAGAAAGTGGCATAATTTTAAACCACAAACAAAAATCTGCCGGAGGAACTGTGGTAGGGGTGTCCCACAGCTAATACCCACCCTCCCCCAGTTTGGTGCTACTTTTAAACATGTTGCAAATTAGTTCTCTTTATGAGACGGAATCAGTGTTACAATGATATGGTGATGGCTCCCCGTCATATTATCGCAATTCCGTTGTTTTTGGAACACCTTTGACCTAACTTACAGCTTTCTGTGTCCAATATTAGCTGTAAAATTTTAAGTCCACGTACATGGCGTCGCCAGAAACAGCTAACAATCTTATATTTTTGCCCCGAGTCAAATTAAGTTTTCTAAGCTAAAATTTTATCAGACAAAAATTACGGTGGAAGGAAAATTCTACGGAGTTTTTAAGAAGTTGAAAAATTGCTTCTATTCTTAGGTAATTCACTTTTTAAATTATTTTTATATACCATTCGTTATTTAAGAAATTTGGATATAATTTTCACTGCTTGAAATTTTCGCATTTGCCTTTAAATATGCTCCAATAATTTCGTTCGGTAATATTTGTCCGCCTCTGGTGACGGAAAAAATTTCGCCTCAAACAGTTTGCGAAAAACGCCGACATATTACGAACACGATTTAACGAACGTATATATATATTTTTCTTTAAGTTAGATGCTATATTACATATCACAAATCGCACTTATGTCAACGCGGCAAGGCTGCCGCCAAATAATAGTAATACATACGATCATACACGTAGAAAAAAGATGCTGAGAAACTATAAAACATGTCATGCATAACACATTTCGAAATTCACTAAAAAGTTGAATCTAATACATCCTTATGAATATGAAAATGCTTCCTCAAATAAACTTAAATTTAACATTATTTAACACATTATACACAATTATATTTCCGTAGACATATTTAATCTATATATTTTTTTATAATTTTAAAGTTAAAATTAGAAATATTTACTGCAATTTTTAAATGTTCTATGTACAGCTAAACTCACAGTGAAGTAAAGTAAGTGATGAAAAGTTTAATCTCCATTTCTAATGAAGACAGAAACTTTAATGAAATAAAAAATAATAAACACCTTTTTTTTTTTTTTTTTAGGACGACGTTATTATTTTTATACAAAATCAGCTGAATACACTCCGGCAACGTTGAGTGTTTCGTCAATCAACTGTGCTGACCCCACATCTCCATCTTTCAACAACGTTATGGGGCTTACATCGATCATGTAAACGATTTACATTTTTCTGTGAATTCCAATCAAAGGAACTATTCCTGCAGTAATGAATTAATCAACAAGCATGATGCTGTTTAAGGCCAACGTTTGAACGCTCTGCCATCTCGATGTTAACTAAGCAGGAGCCAGACTTTGTAATAATTGATTTTGACTATTATCGTATATGTTGTATGGTGGTATCCCCTTAGTTATAGGTTCAAGGAATTTTATACGACGTGTCTCAACATCCGGGATAAACCGTTCCATGGCAGTTTACACAGGAAGCAAATAGTATCTAGAACGGGGAGTAGCTAAGAGGGCAAGGTCCCAGACTGTCACTCTACATAATGTACTGTTGATCTTATTCTAATGGGAGGGGACATGTTGCGTTCTGTCTGCGAGACGTGAAACTAATGTAATGTATAATAAGTGTATTTGTGTTTTTAATACGGCGGAAGTTGGGGACCGTCTAGGTAATTACGGAAAACTGACTAAATAAAACAGTAATTGGGAGGGCCTGAATGCGGGGCTTGGGATTTGAACCTCTTCTCGCTGCAACTCTCAGATCCAGTGTGATGGCTCTTTAATGCGCGCAGCTACTCTAGAGAATTCTTTGTTTCTTATTTCTTAATAATTCATTTACACATCAAGAAACATTCTGCTTCACTCCTGTATCTTTAATTCTATTCTGTGTCAAATGCTTCGGACAGATCCACAGTCCCACTATCAGCTTGGCCTTCTTCAATCATCAAATTTAGTTGGCATTCTTCTACGCCTGTTTCTTATTTACAAACCACTTTCTTTCCATACAGACATTCTTGATGTATTTGCATATAAAGTTCTCCATCACATTCCTTACGCCTTAGAATGTAGCTCAGTTCATACCGCCCTTGACTACTGATTGCAATTCAAATCCAAACGAAGCCGGATACTTTTAAGAGAAATATCTGTACCAGCTGCTGCAGCACAAACAGCTTCAGTTTTAAACGAGAGCTAGCAATATAGCTATCAAACTGTCACTGATGACAACACATCAATGACATTGACGAGGTCATGAAAGGGATACGGAGCTCTACCTCCGTCAAAACCAATCTGAAGACATAAGACACCTGTGTGGGCATCACTTTTTCATACTTTTGTCTGCGAATTTCTTTTTCTCCTTGTATCTACCGTACTTCCGTCTGTATGCGACTAGGTGGGTGCATGTTATTTGTATATTTATCATTGTTGTGTCTGAAGATAATAAATGGAAGATCTGAAGTCCTATGACGATCTTAACTCTACTCAGCATTTATATTAATACACTCTAACTTACGGAACAAGAAGATATTAAACAACATAATTAAAACATTACTTCCCGACGGTGGCGCTGCACTTAATTCGACCGACGAATCATTTTCAACAGTAGCGTATGCGTTTTGATTCTTTGCGATGCATATTGATTCAGAACTAAATATTAGTATCTTGTGCTATAATAATTCCGTGCAAGTCGTAAGGGGGCGTCCATTAATTACGTGAGGTATTTTTCTGGAATTCCGGATTCCCCCCCCCCCTCTCCCTCTGGTGAGATTTGGTTGGACCCGACCTCCCCCTACCAATGGACCTCGCAACTTTTTGAGAACTTTTTTTTTAGGTCTCATGCTTCCAAGGGAGGATTTTCGTGTCATTTGTAGACCTCTTTTTTGTTTTAATACCATTCTAACAAGAACTTCAAAATCTCACCTGAGATTTTCGTTGACTCCTCCCCCTAGGTGAGGTTTCGTGAAATTTAGCCAAACCCTCCCCCCCCACCCCCACCATTTCACCTCACGCAATTAATGGACGCCCTCTAATGGCCTGTTGACAGGGTTTCTACTGGCTGCGCATTCCGCCCCTGTCGTAGCCGCCTCAACCTAGTCCGGCAATCCTGCCGGGTACAGGGGACCTACAGTTTAACGTGGAAGCATTCTTGCGTACTTCACATTACACAGCAGGTTGTGCCATAGGTGAACGCCGGGTTAAGTGGCTATGAAAATTGTCGCCCAGACAGGGGTTCGAAACGGCGACCTTTCGATCTCCAGTCAGACGCCTTAACCCACTGAGCCATCAAACCGCACTCTATCTTGTGCTGAAAGCTGTATCCACAAACGTAATGATACTTTTCCCGAAATTTCTTTTGTTCATACTGTCGGGAAGCCTAAACTCCCAGAAAAAATAAAAGAGTATTTATCAATATTCGTTTGTTCTAGGTTATGGTATTTTTATAATAATTTTAGATGACATAATTCCGTGACTGTGAATACTGTACTTCAAAATGTATGCTCTCCAAAATGAATTGTGTTTGCTATACAGCTCTAACATTTGGATGTTGAACCAACCAATGAAACAAAAATGTTTTTGGAACTGAACTGTATTAATTAGTCTGTGACAAGCAATTACACTAAAAAAAAAACCTCTGTTGTGATACAATGAATAGGGAAGCAATGCTCTGAACTCCACTCACCCCAGCGAAGTGGCTATCAGATTCCCAAAGGAATTCTTTTTCGACTGTATTTGTAACACTAACTCTAACAAAAAATGCCCCGTCGCTTCAGTGCTTTGAAACTCAACGCCACAGCCGCAGAATTTTTCCCAAATGTATCTTTTTCTATCTAGTCTGTAATTACAAAATCAAGCATTGTCAGCGCTCGTTTTATAAACTTCCGAAATATCGGAATTGAAGTGCTTCACATATCTCTTCTTTCAACCAATAAATTCACTTTAAAAATAGTCACGGTTAAATGTTGATAAAGTGCCCGTCTATTAAAGAGAGATAAGGCTGCAAATTTAGTGCTTAAAACACCTTTGTGACACAATATCATACACCAAATGACGAAATGAAATTACAACAGGCTGTGACGACAATGGGTTCCTCGTAAATTTTGTTTTTCATACCTTTAGTGCTCTTTAAATGGAAACTATGACAGTCTGCCTCATCTATTTTTGCTTTCTGGTCTGGTCTGTAAGGGGGCGTTCAAGTATTACGTAGCACAATTTTTGAAGATTTTAGACCCTCCTTCCCTCCCATTTAACGCACCATAACGTTTTTCCATACCCCCCTCTCCCCCTAAACGTTACGTAACATCCAAGTGACCATTTTTACCTAAAAGTCACAATCATGTTGCGCAAAGTACCGGAAAGGCGTTAAAATACCTTTGTTATTGTTTTAATCGCGTTTGCAGTAATAATAAATAAAAAAAGATTTTTAAGTAATATGTAATTTATTTAGCCATAAATCAAACATATAGGTATGTAAAAAAAAAATCGATTGGAATTACTGCTCCTCTGTACACGGGTTTGCCAGCCACTCGGACTCTTTCATTACTGGCATCCGGAGAGCAGACGAAGAGGGTTGTGCTTCTGTGTAAACACTAATGAATACTGACGTACAATACAGTCGAGGGATTCCCCATAAAACAAACAAAAAGGATTGCCAACTTGGGAGATTTTAATTCCCTAGTTTTTTATTAAAATAAAAAAACGTTATGTAACGCGTTGTTCCAATGGCCCCTCCCGCCTCTGTAACGCACCATAACGTTTTACAAGACCCCCCTCCCCCCCAAATTGAGTTACGTAATACTTGAACGCCCCCTAAAGAAAATATTCTATGATTTTGGTCAGAATTTAAATTTTCTTTTGAATATAGCATCTAGTAAACTAGAAATATGTTAAAGTTGGCACTACTGCTTGAGGGCACAAGGATTAACAGAATTACCTTGGGATTAACTTATTTTAGCCGTTCAGCATCCAGATTGCCAGTTTTATTTGACGACAGGTATGAGTGAAACAGAAGAGCACCCAAGTGGTGAGCGTTGTTCCATTATCGTTGTATTATACATTTTTTGTAAAATAAAAGTGAAACACTTTAGAAATTTTCAGAGACTTGGAATATAGTTTGACGTGCAGTAGCGTGGCTAGGTTAACAATGGCCCCGGAGCAAAAAAAATACTGGGGCCCTCAGGCCAGATGGGTGACGTTGGGCCTCCCTGAGCTGAGCTTGTGTGCCCCGTGAACTTGGGGGGCCCCAGTGCACGGCACCACCTAGCCCTCCAATAGTTACGCCACTGTTGACGAGGAAAGTCAACCATAAGCATCTATGAACGGAGTTAATATTTCAAAAATGAGCTAGTAAATGGTCAGAAGAAACCGATTGTTTGGTATCCGGAAAACATCGCAAACCGGAAAAAAATTATATGGTGGAAAGATGGCATCCATAAACAGAAAAGGGAATAACTATGAATCACCTGTGTTTAGTTAATTTTTGAGTGTACAGATTTGTGGAGATTATATTAACCTCTCTCAACCAAACCTCAACCTTTCCTTCACGTGATGCAGCATGTTAGCACGGACGAAGCTCTGGCGAGTGAAAGATTCCCAGCATCTCTCACCGTTTGCCGACGGTCTATTAAAAGGAAGGTGGAGGAGCAAAGAAAGAGTGGTCCAGGCAGTGCCGGATCTAGGATTCGGGGGGAGGGGGGGGGATAAACTGAGGAGCTTCCCTTGGTCGGCAACTTTAGTGCACTACCGGAAATGACACTGAAGAAGGCAATAGAAAGCTACTGCATTAAAGAGACACAAGTAATGTCCCGAGGCCATGTAAGTCTATCAGATTACATATGGACTGATAGCTTTTTACCGGATAAAATTTTCTGGAGGTAAAATAGTATCGCAATCAAATCTCAAGTGCGAACTGCTCAGGAAGTAGTTATTAGAGTTGACAGAAACACCCTAAGGGTTGGAACATTGAACGTTGGAAATCTGAATAGGGCAGGTAGATCAGAGATTAAACGACTAGGATTAGATGTTGTTGGGATTCGTGAGACCAAATGGCACGACAAACAGTACTTCTAGTCTAGGCTAAAATCTCCAAATTTACTATGTCGGAGGTGGACCTAGATACTTTTGGAGGAAGGGGGGCTTGAGCTGCCTAGCCTCCACCCCCCCCCCCCCGGATCTGCCATTGCTCCCATGGACTCCACCTGAATGTTCGGAACAAGCAGAAGCTAATGCAATTGCTACAAGAGAGGACGGTTGGATGTGCACCGCATCATGGTAGTAGTTGGTGGTGGAACTCTGTATTTTTTAGGCCAAAAGTCAAGAGTATTAAGAGTTATTTAAGGAATTTGTATAATGATATTAATGTCAAGAAAAAAAATGTCAATCTAAAATAGCTCTGTTTCATCAGAAGATTGGGGGTATCTCAAACAGACTTGGTAAGTTAATATTATCTATTGGAGAAACCTAAAAATCATTGAATCTTAATGTAAATATTTTATTTCTGACAGAGAACCATCTGAAAAATTCCGAAATATGTCTCATTCCCTTTAATGGAGATAGGCTACCTTCATGTTATTGTATGTCAGAGATAAGAAAGGGTGGTGTAGTAATATATGTAAGAGAAAACACGAAGATAAAATCCTTAGATCTGAGTAAACTTCAATATATTTTGTAATAAACTTGAAAGTGTTCTCATAAATTTATCATGAACTAAATGGTAACGTGTGCTCTGTGGTGACTTGAAATTATCTTCTAGGAATGCTTAGGATATTTAATCTCTGTCAAGCTGTAAATTTTCCAACTAAAATACAAAATTAATAATTATTGATAATATTTTTATAGAAGAAAATAAATGCAAAAAATACGGAACAGTTGGATAAAAAATGGCTTTTCAGACCACAATGCTCAAATAATTACTTTGCATACACTGGGAAATAAAAATAACACAAAGAAAGGATATATCAAAACTAGGTCACAAAGCAATTCATGGAAAACATTAAACAATTAACTTCTGAATGAGGAATAGAGCTGTGTTTAAAATAATAGTTTCACCAAAAGTTTTAGTAATTTTATGAGAGGTGCTTCTCTTCAAGATTAGTTACAATTGGTCAAAAATGAGTAAACAAGAATTGGATAACAGTAGGTATTAAAACATCTTTCAAGCATAAAAGAGAACTGTATGTAGAAGCTAGGAAGACTGATAATGTGGTTCTCACATGACATTACAATACTTACTGTAGTAATTAGTGAAGCTAAGCATTTGGTGAAAAATAAAGAGATTAGCGGTTCAGATAAAAATGAGAAAGTACTGTATCAACCCCTTAACGTAAACCTATAACCTAGAGCATTAACAATAGATTTGTAAATGACTCCTCTACCATATGATGTGCTTTCAATTCTTCACAGTTGCTGAAAAAAAATTAATTTTTTTTATTGGTAAACAGATGCTGTAACAATACTTCAAACCTTGACACCAAAAACAGTGTCTATGGCTCTACTTCCCACCTGCCAAAATGAAACAAAACAAAAATGATTAAATCCCTCATAAATAAAAACTCATTTGGTTACAATGAGGTTTCCTCCCTTATACTGAGCAACAAGCATTAGCAGAGTTATCAGTAATTAGCAGAGTTATCAGCCATATTTGTAATAGTTCTTTTAAAGAAGGCATCTTTCCCAACTCTCTCAAGAAGTCAATAATCAAATCACTTTACAAGAAGGGTGACCCATATTACTTCTACCAGCATTTTCAAAGATCTTCGTAAAAGCAATGTACAGAAGGGTGTATGCACATCTACATAATAATGACCTACTCAGTAAAGCACAGTTTGGTTATTGGCAAGGTATTTCAACACAGTCAGCAATTTTTGCTTTTACAAACAATATATTGGAAGCAGTGTATACAAATTTAATTCTCTAGCAATATTCTGCGATGTGAATACTCTGTGATTGTGTTGATCAAAGGATTCTCCCAGGTAAATTAGGCCATGGCTCTGGTTTAAATCGTATCTGGAAAATAAAGCAATGTTAATACAGTAGAGGTTATAAATTCAGAATGGGGAATAGATCAATATGGTGTACCTCAGGGTTCAATTCTTGGCCCTCTGTTATTATTAATGATTTTCTGTACATAGGTCATAATGAATATATGGCACTTTTTGCAAATCATACTAGCATATCATTGAAACACCCATCAGTACAAAACCTTGAAAAGACAACTGATGATGCTCAAAAGAAAATTAACAGATGGTTCAATGCTAACAATTTTATACTTAATATACAAAAGACACAGTTACTTTACTTTGTTGCAAAATAAAGTAAAGGACAGCTGTAATGTGATAATAGAAGGAAAAGCAATCAATGAAAGAAGTTTCCAAAATTCCTGGGTGTATAATATGTTGAAATGGAAGCATCATTCATTTCAACTTATGATTTCATATTCATTGAGGATAATAAGTAGAATGACCGATACAGAAACAAGGAAGTTGGTATAATTCGCATATTTGCACTCCCTGCTCATTTATGGCATCTCGTTCTAGTGAAACTCTCCACAAGCACAGAGGGTATTTAAATCACAGAAACATGTTCTAAGAATTCTTTGTGGAAACAGTCCATGGACATCATGCAGAAATATGTTTAGAAATCTAGACACTATATTGTATTGGCAATGAAACCATACATATATTTTACTAAAATACTGAGATGGGCAATGCAACATAAGATGCAATGTACCATCTTTAGTGGATTCTAAATGCAGTCAACGCCTGCTGAAAAATTTCTCACTCAACAAAGCATGGACCATGGTCAATTCACCGTTCTTTAACAGACCGGGACTTTTCAGCAATCCACTGCCTGCCCTGCCACTGAAGAAGAGATGGGGGTGTAGAACCTTGATCTTAACAGATACAATACAAAAGTTGAATGAGCCCGTGTTTACGACACAGGAGATAACCACTAAAATCCGTAGGGTAACTGTAGGGAAATACAACCGTCTTGAACTATCAACGAGGGAGAGTTAAGGTTGGGTTGTTTCCCCATGTATGATGCAAGATATAGATAATGAATAAGTTTGACAAAGGTGAAGCTATTCTTGTATTAAAGGAGCATTATTTAAGTAATATTATTCAGTCATCCATTCACAATGAATGAGTAGTGGGATATTTCAGAATGCTTGTGAGAGAGTATATGGGTTGGCCAATGAAAAGGTTGTTCAAATTTTTTTATTTGTTTATTATTTTGTTTATATGATCGAGCTAATCAGAGCATCTCCCAAGTAAATACTGGAAGAGGACCTTAGACAAACATGGAGGGGAGTCTGCAAGTCTCAAGAGAAGGCAATATGTAGGGTCTTTGTGTCTGAATCCATGTAGAAGACAGCCCTGACTCGTTCTTGCAGCTTACAATTAAGTTGCTGCACATAAGTTTTTGAAGTGGAAAGGGACTTAGGTTTTCCAGTCAGCAGTGGCTGGAATCAAACATTTTCTCAGTCGATGCTGTGCCCGAGAATACATTGCTGTTACGTGTACAGTTACTGCAACTGTGTTGTAACAGATTTTATCTGATTTTAAAGTGTTTGCACTTACATGGTCCTCTCAGGAAATAAACTAGTGCCTTGAGTGATTCAGAAGATTAAGAATCTTTCTACGGAACAAATACTGAGTAAAATTGCACGCTTCTTTCCCAAAGTATAAACTGAAGTAAAGTATCAATCCAAAAGGAACATTAAGGGTAGAACATTACGTAATCTTTGATTGTTTTCATCCATATTTTGTAATTTTGTTAAGTCATGCTAATTTTAATTAAAATTTTCCCATGCTTATAAAATCAATTTTAATTACTTCTTTAATCCATAAATGAATCTAAAAATTAATGAGATGCAAAGTAATAAGAAAAAAATTATTAAAAATTAATCACATTTAATTTGGGAACGAATTCAGTATATACTCCGTACTATGATTTTTAGTGGAAAATTCTGAACACTTCATTCTTAATACTGACATACATAGCTATAATACTAGAGATAAATATAACATTCACAAGTCATTCTCAAAGATTAATATTCACTGGAACTTATTTATCAATGTACTACCACAAGAAATAAAATGTTATATACAAAAAAAACAACTACTTTAAATCCAAACTGAAAGAGGTTTTGCTTTAGAATCCATTCTGCTCTATGGCAGAATTTTCTCCTTGGAATTCGGTATCAAAGGATGACAGAAAATTTAGTATAATGTGACAAAGGTGTTCACAATTAGTAATATAGCGTATGGTTTTTCTTCGTGTTGAAACCATTTACAAATCCAGCAATTATATAAACTTCATATACAGTAATTAACATGCGATATTCCAGATTACAGTGGAAATTTATTATACTAATGGGTTTTTAAGTAACTAACCTGTAATCAGTTATTGGTAACATTACTGATTTTTTAGTAAACGAACGTACTGTTCCACATCTCCGAGAGTGTTCTCACATGGGATTAAGTGAGATAAGTGGCTCATGACAAAAAATACCTTTTAGAAATAATGCATATGATATATGCATAACTGTAAGCCCTTTTCCTTCCTACATGAAACTATGATATTAGAAGGAAGTTGATGTCTTCTTTTATCTGGAAACAAAGTTCAGCATGCTGTTCTACACAGGCTACATAGGCTGCATCCCACAGGTCCAAAACAAAATCGTTATCATGATACTCAACTACAGACAAAGGTCACATTGATCAGCATACTTTTATTTTCAGATATTCATAGGAACACATCCCTGTTGAAAGATTTGTTGTAACACTCACACCTACCAGGGTCAGAAAACTAAAAGTATGTTTGATGGCTTGGCAAATTTTTAAAAAGAATGACAGACTGTCATGTTCTTTCTGTCTTATCACAATGCTTTATTAATTAATACAATAATGTGGTAAAACAGATAAAAAATAATTTAGAAATATGGGTAACTAACACTGGGCACTCAATTTAGCAGTATATATTGCTGTCAGTGCTGTTACAATATGTACATTTTACAGCCTCAACAAAAACTGACAAACCCATTTGTGTGCTAAAAAAAGGCAATACCACCAAATTGGTCATGCCAAGCAGATGCTACAAAAGCCCTTTTGCATAGCTATAAAGAAAAAAATGCATTTTTTTTTTTAATTTCAGAGGACAAAGAATTTCTAAGTCTGTATAACAAAATATTAATGATGAAAATGGGGCTCAACATAGTATTTTGGGATATCATCTTGCGATAAGTAAACAAAACAAATGAAATTCTGCAAAATCCCAGATTGGATGTGAACACAGCTACCTCTGCACTGACACTGCTAACAAGTTTCATAGGAACAAAACAATATAGCTTTGAAGAATGAGTTGAAAGTTGCAGAGTTCACCCCATCAGAAAAACTTCGAACCCAAACTTCCTGTCATAGATCAATTTGAATCTTGTGGCAGAGGCTTGAGGTATTCAACTAGATGACATTTGTTTTTAGTTTCTCCCTCTGCCACTTTTCTTACACCTCTCCAACACTGAGGTCATTAAACATGGGAAACGATTGTGTAAAAGAAATGGGAAGGAATTCAACAATGACTTTTTTGAAGAAACCATATCGGCATTTGCCTGGAGTAATTTGTGGAAACCATGGAAAAACCAAATCTGGATGAGAATTTGAAAGCACGTCATCCTGAATGCAACACCAGTGTGTTACCACTCATCCACCAAAATTTGTTTGTGTTTCTCAACAATCTGGATAAATTTACTCATAAATACAATTCCAGCAGCTCAAAACTTAGTAGAAACATAAAACAAAGAATTAGAAAAACAACTGGGAAATAAAATAATTAGCTTCAAGACTTTTTACTACAACATTGATGAGAAAAATGAAAAAGTCACGAGAGTTGGATGTTTAAATAACTCAAGTAAAAAAAATAAAGTTAAACATTGTTTTACTGATATTGAGGTCATTCTACAAATGAACATATGAATTATGGTCACAAACAGTTGTAAGGAAAGGTAATTTTAAAAATGAAAGTTGATCAAAAACAGGCTTTGAACTTGGATGTTGGAAGACAGGTTTAACATTTTGCCTTTGCTCAGCATTCAAAGTGATATATTAAGACTGCTAAGTCATGAAGCTGTCATATCTTTATGATAATTAGGTGTAGGTGGAAAAAAAAGGTTGTACTTTTTATACCTTGGATTTTCCTGTATGTTTATCTAAAATTATGTAATTTTTAAAACTGAAATACTAATTCTTGCATATATGATAGCATCAACACTACTACTGTCCTGGATGGGAACCTTGGGAGGGGAGGCATCAAAACCATGTTTGAAGGGCAAGTTTTTGCACTGGGTAACAAAATTATTTGGTAACATTATTTCTCATCCAAAACAGCACCTTGTAACAGGTTTCCCCTTTATTAATTTGCAAGTTGTCTCAAATGCTTACATATCATGGTGTATTTAAAAGGAGTAGTAAAAATTATCTGTTGCTTTCTCAGCTATATGGTTAAAAAATACTCTGTCAGTTGTGTAAGCACTTCACACTTGTCTTTAATAATTCAACCTAGCTTCTTGTATTTATGTTTCACACAAAATAACACATCTGATTATCTTCATTCCTCTAAGTAAGCAATGTCGCTCTCTTTAGCAATAATAAGCAATTTAAAACTGTTATATTCAAATAAAATGAAATTATTCAATCTTCACTAAAACTCTCCACCAGAACATATCTTCCTGATTGTGAAACAAAACTAATTTAAAACTGAAGCTTTTCTGAATCTCCTCTAAATATATCTGACATTATATACTAAACATTAAAAGCCGCTGCACTGGGACTCCAGACAATAAATTTCTGAAAATACTTAAGACATAAAAACAACACCTGACTGAACCTTCACTAACTCGTCGAATGAATTCAGATACCACGCAAAATGATATTTCACTCCCAGCAAAGACTTCGGTCCACTACTTCTCAAATATTGGGAACAAGCATATGCTTCCTCTCACTTCTAGGCAATGAAATATGTCCATCTTGCCCACTGAATCCTACATATTCATTTCTCCAACTTTCTTGATCTTTTGCATCTTGGCTGACATATCTGCAGAGTGTGGTTTTTCACTACCTCAGGTGCAACAATTTACCCCAACAACATATGTAAACACAGCACCAAGAGCTAATACACAAAAAATGATTCAAAATTCTTCAAATAAAACCCAGAAAGAGCTCAAGCAACAATGTCAGTAAATTGTGTTAAATACCTTAATGATTTTCAATTTTTATCATCTTTATCTCATCAGTTCTAAATATGATACAGTAAAACTTAGTAATAAATTTATAGATTTCTATTTAGGTTTTTTGTTAAAAAAAATTGATGTAAAATGCAAGGTCAATTTTCAAAATATTTGCTGAGGAACACCTGCACCCCAGGTTCAGATTAAGGTACACAGATCCTAAAGACAGCCCCAATTCTACTTTTGTAATACAATCTTGAAGCAATAAAAAGTAAATTTTTGGATGGTAGAGCCTGAAGGTTTGTTTTGTCACCAGTTTTGACTTGGAGCAGTGAGTTGGGAATACTAAAACACCAACATGATGACAGAAAAATATCTAAAAAACCTGTACAGACATAAAATATATAAATGGCATAAATTGCTAATGCATTCCCAGAGCCATGTTAACATCCTAAACAAAACTGATAGTTCAGACAATCTATAGGAGCCAAAGAAATGATTAATAAATGTATCAATTTTCCTGTATGAATTTCATAACAGCAGTACTACAGAAATATTTGGAATAGTGAACTAGATCTGAATAATTTTGAATGGAAAACCATTAACACAATCATTCATTGTTCTAATGAATGATTGTGTTAATGATTCACCATCAGAACTTAGATTGTTTGCAGATGACACAACACTATATAACAGCATCAAAATAGCAGAAGACTGTAAACAGCCACAGGGTGGTCTAGATATGATATCTAGCTTGTTGAGTCAACATGGGATGAAGATAAATGCAAAGAAGAGCCAGCTTATTAGGTACACAAATAAAAACCTAAAGATTGTTTATGGTTATAAAGTGGAGAAGGAATTGCGTACTGAAGACTCAAAACGTAAGTACCTTGGCATAACATTTGATAACAAACTTAACTGAGCAGGACACATTGGTCAGGTAGTAGGAAAAGGATTCAAAATCCTTCACCTGTTGAAAGGAGTGATGAGAGGATGTAGAAGAGAAGTAAAGGTATTGGGTTACAAAACTTTTATCAGACCACTGCTTGACTATGGTGTAATATGGAACCCACATTTCAGGTATCAAATACACTGGTAACTAATATGATAAAGGATCTGGAGTGGGATTCGTTGGGAGATATGAGGGTGAAGAGCGTCATGGGGGTGTACAAGGTGTATATTGGTGATGCGGCATGGAAAGATATTGGTGGGAGAATTAAGAGATGTGTGTGTGTAAGGGTGGTAAAGATGACCATGACCACAAGCTGGCACTTGATTTCAGGCATAAGAGTGTGGAGATTTTTTTTTTTTTTTTTTTTTTTTTTTTTTTTTTTACGAAAGAGTTTCGGATTGGAATAATTTACCAAAAACACTGAAAGAGTTTAAAGTTCAAATCAGTAGAGGTCAAAAGTAGGTTGGAAGAGGAAAGCAGAAAGATGAGAGTGTAGAGAGATTGTCCCACATACACTCCTTCATAGTTAAATTAAATTAATTTTAAAATTCTATATTACACAAACATATCATGGGGCAGTTAAATTTTAAAACTTCAATAATTGTTCATGTAACGGATACACTAACTGAGGTATCTTAATAAAGAGTTTAGGAACTGCTCAAAAAAATTCAACTCTCATAATAAACAGGGACACCTAAAATACTGGTCAATTTTTTCATTTCTAATTAAATCTTTAAAAACAGTACAATCAATAAATGCATAACTAAAAATTTCCTGTTTTAAATTTTGAATTCTGCCTTCATACATAATCTACCTCATTAGGTTCAAGGTTAAGGTTAAAAATTCATTTCATAAAAGGGATCTTATCTTAAATAGTTTTCATGTATTTTCTGTAACAATTACACACTGATAAAATAATATATTGTATTAATAACATGAAATTATATTACAACAACTACAGGTATATAAAATTTTACATAAAAATATAAATAAAATAAATGTATATAACATGTTAAACAATATTTTATGACCTTTCTACAGCTGAATTTTATAAAAGCCTAGTCATACATGTGGAATAAAATGGAAGAGGCACCTATGTCCACATGTAAAAACAATACAAAAATATTCAACAAGATATACAAAATATGGAAGAAACAGATTTCACTAAAAAAGATAGTCACATAAATGTTATACAAAAGTTCTAACTTCATAATATATACCAATACAATTGCAATCAACAATTACAAAATTTCATATGATCATTACATTCTGCAATCACATTTCTGAAGCATTGGTTGTATCCTGTGGATCGTATTTCACAAAACTATGGCAATAAAATTATGACGTCTCACTGGAAATCAGTTACTGGCCTCCTCTTTATTACAAATACGTAGCTACACCTAAAAATACTGGACTGAAGAGCCACTGGTTCTTTAATACAATGTGGCATGTGGCTTGTTCTCAAAATTCACTGGAAACTTTAAATTTGTTCCAGTTTCAATAGAAATTAACCCTGACATCAGTGATTAAAAAGAACAGCAAAGATAGAACATAGAATGTGTGGGTTATAATAATTTGTGTTGACTTACACATCTGCAATGTTTCCACAAAAGATATGACATAAAAACTGATTGCACAATTTTATTTGATTAAAAATATATATCACATGTTATGAATTATTACTCTCTTAAGCCTAATTGAATAGTGGTTTTTTACACTGTCTCTATGCACCAAGAGTAATTGCAATACTGACCTAAAACATTTCCCTTAGAGGGGTACCTTAATGTGCACAAAAATGCAGTATTACTAACTTAAGATCCCAAAGACAGCATTTTCACCTTTGACAAAAAAGCTATTTGCTTTTGTAAGGAACAAGTATACAGGCACAGTAATGCAAAAACAACATAAAAGTGTCATCAAAAATGGTGTAATTTGTTAAGACAGTCACATATAAAACAATTCCTCTCAGAAAAAAAAATCAGGAATAAAATGAGTTTCCTGTCAAAATGTAGATGTAGAATACACTTTTCAGAGTATTCAAGATGAAGTACTTTATACAATATAGTGCGTAGTTAACAGTGTATGTGCAACATTTACATTAAATACTTATATATTACTGGCTCATTTCAGAGAATTTATACACTTCTCTGAATCACTCGGGCAATGTTATATTAATACGAAAAATATGTCAACTAACTTAAAACTAAGTTCATGGAATCTGTTTTGGAGTGTGGACTCCAAACATCACAGGAATGCTTGTGCTGATTTTAATGGCCCTAATACTAACTACTGTTCAGCTTATCTCACCGTTGAATTCTAATAGGCAGCCAACAGCTCCAAAGTAACCCTTTAAAGAAAAGAAGCACTTTAGCATATAATTTCTTTATGGCAATTACTGCAGAACACAATGAGTAACTGATATAAAGGAGTCACTGGAAGACAAGCGGAGGGTAAAGAGAGTGCTGGAACTGTACAATATGTATATTGGTGATCAGAATTGGAAGGACTGTACTGGATGTTATTAATACATAACTTCACACAAACTTATGCTATGTTTGCAAATGTTTCTTCCTTCTGAATTTAACACCCCCATTTACCCTTAATCACATTTCATTCAATCTACTACAGTACTAAATGCAAATAATGCATTGGCAAAGTGCAGACCAAAGTTAAAAGTGGCAAGTTTCTTTTTTATAACCTGTGTCAGAAACAAAAATCACATTCTCTGTTTACTGGAATATGTACATCTTCCTAGTTCTTAGGTTTTAATTCTCATCAGTTTAACTAGAATTATGAAACAATAACAATCATAATCTTAAACATTTTATTTCAAGAAGACCAATTATGCAAAGAACCTAGGAATAAATGACTATTCTTTTAGAAATTGAATGAATACAGTAATATACTACCTCATGTTCCAGAAAAAGTGCTTTTAACGTGCCATTTGACCAGTAGTCCATAGCATGTGCCAACAACTTCATTGATATAGGATTCACTCTTAAGAAATTACCAACAAACACCACCTGAAAAAAGGAAAATAATGAATAAAGTTTGCCTTCAAATGGATTAAAAGGGAGGAAAGAGCTAATTTCGAATGAATCAGAAAGAAAAATTTTAAATTCATTTGACAATTTTCAACTGTTAATAGATTAATATTCATTTCCTCTTCCTCAGTAAAGTGCTTGCAGTATTACAGGTTCACTTCTGTTTCCTAGAGCCATGCACTTAACAGGCAGATTTCACAACTCCAGTACATACTAACTTCAACCACCAGTTGAAAAAGGGGATGTTTTTTGCTATTCCTAATCACAATAATCTCTCAAGCATTGTGAGGAAGAAACACATCTTGTTTTATCAGTATGTTCAAAAAAAAATATATCTATTATTCTTAGATTCTATGGCAGCATAGGTTTGAACACATTATTCCTAGATTCTAAGACAGTATAAGTTTAAACACAACATACATCAAATGGTGGTGGATGATTGAATTCTATAACCTAGGAAAAAAAGAAATTACTGAAAATTTGTAAGACAGACAACTCAGTGATACAAGGCAAACTGGTACAACTAAAGTTCAAGATCAGCTAATTCCCCAAAGTGATTAAAGTATAATGACAGTCTAAACAATTGCAAGAAAGCTTAAACATTAATTTCGTGCTATCCATACCTTATCAATCTTCTCATTCAAAGCACACATGCGAGCAATGGAGCCAATATTGTTTGTTATTGTAACAAGTGTTGCCCGTGCAAGATCCTCTCTAGAAACAGCTGCGCGCCTCTCTTTGGAATTCATCTGCCCAAAGCTGAAGATACAAAACAAAAGGTGTAAAACATCCTTACTATAAGATAGTAGCAAATATAGTAAATCCATTTTTCAAATAAGAAAAAAAAATCAACGGATCACTGTTAAGCATCTCATTTCAGTGGCAGTGAACAAATGCAATTATTCAAACTTCAGAAAAAACAAAAACAAACAATAAACTAGCTGTTAATAACTTAACAACCTGCCGAAATGTGCTGGGTCAGCAATCACCAAAATGCCAGTGCTTTGAATAAGATAAAATATAAACTGGAAAAATTGTGACAACCCACCAACAAATTTTACAAAAATAATAAAAAAAAACATATGTGTAGATTATATCATTGAAAAGAAAGAGAAAGGAGAGAAGAGCCTTCCTGATTTGTCACTAATGCAGTCATCAAAGAAGATGAATGCTAAATTGTGGATGTGACTATTTCTATCTGTTCACAAATTATGTAAGGCCCACATTATTATTTGCTGCATTACTCTGCCATGAATAACTCAGTTAACCAGAGGCAAATTTCTAACCAGTAGAAGAGGAATCATCAAAGTATTTGTGTCCCATTTAATGTGACACTAATTTGTTACCAACAAGGTATGTACACTGAGTGTCCCTCTACACTTTTATTTTGCCAGCAGAAAACATAATTAAGGAAAGAAATAGTCACTATAGGAGAATGGAAGGGTGGGAGGGGAGGTGCTTTAAGTGAGTAAAAACGATCTATTTACAAAATAGTTCAGCTCTGGTGTTATCTGTATGACACACGACCACAACATATCTGATGAGTTTTATTATTAATTAAGAATGCCAAACTTAACTATGATTTGTCTTCAGTCCAAAACCATGAAATGTCATTTATTAAAAAACTGAAGATGGTGAAACCTGCAAGTAATGTTAGGAAACTATACCTTCCATATGATTAATAATCATGAAATTACCAAATGCCACAAGAAACATTATCAAATTTTGTACTATTCTGAATGTGGAGTGAAATGGTAAGATGTAGTGTGTGCACAACCTCCTTGCAAAATGGCCCAATCCTACCTACATAAATACAAAATTGTGTTAATGTTTTTGTGTTCTATTAGCCCCCTCTTGCATTCATCTGTGGTGACAGGTATTTTCACTACCTTCAATATTTTGAATAATAAGTAAGGAAATAAAAGGTACCATCAATTACTACAGGTAAGAAATCTTGTAGACCAGTGGTTAAGGAACTTGCTTTCAATGTTCACAGTCCTGGATTCAAATCCCAGTGGGGCCAGGAATTTTTACGAGTTGTGCTTGACCATATGAGGAAAACCAGGATGTTGTATAGTTTGGATTCCACATCAAACTGTAAGTCCAACCACAACAGAGGTGGAATATGTGGCAAATCAAAACTGTCACCAGGTCGCAAGACAACAGGTGATGGCACATCGGCATGTGCCCACACACAACCGAGAATTATGCAAATTTTGGGCTTAATCTTGTTGCTAACAGTGGAATGACTGCTGATTATTGAAATAAAAGTGAATTATTTGCTGCTATTCAAATAATAATTGGCAAAATTGTTTTATTTATTTGAATCAGTTTGGCAAAACGTGGTTAATTTCCGTAAGAAAACATTATATTTGTCTGAGCTTAAGTTATTCTGATTTACTTGCTTAGTATGAATTTTATTTGATGGTTTCCATATAACATTACTCTACAAGTACAAGGCTTCCCACAACTTTACTAAATAATGGCAGATTCATTTTACAAGATGCAAGAACTGGTCACTGATGATGTTATACCCCGTAAATCTCACCAATGGTTTCAAACAGTAATATGAAATAAAAAGTACAGATTAACAGTTATATGTTTTAATTTATTTTCTGCTATCTTTTACCTTATAATTTTAAAGTAAAATGTTTAATGTCTGTGTTTTTTTATTGTCAATTCAGTTTTCATGTGCTTTTATCTCAGCAATGTAGAAAACACTGTCATTAATGGACAATCGAACGAACTCAATATTAAATACAATAACTCCAAAAATAAACAACCTGATAAATTTGCCCTTTTCCTTATCAATCTACAAGCATTTGTTTCTACCTTTTTGTTATTAATTGTACCACCATTAAAACAAAAATATATTTCAAATAAGAGTACGTTTTGTCATCAATCTCTCGAATAGTCTGATGTATACATCCAAGACTCTAATAAAATGAAATGCAGCTCAAAGTAATGATGTTCTAGTTCGAAGTTCCTGATTCAAAAAGTGTTTGTATATGCTATGTGTTATCTCACCTACTAGCAACAAGATCTCCAGGAAGTCCAAACCTGCCATAGTCGCCTCCATAAATATCTCTCACCAGCTTATCAACATGTGTGTTGTCACCTCCCGTTGCTAGTTCAATTGCTTCTTCAAAGGAATTACAGCCCGTAAGAAGACAGCAAAGTCCCAGGAATGTACCACCACCTAAACTAAAAAGAAAACATTTTCTTTAAAAGGATGTTTACAGTTAATAATACAAATGTTTATGTAAAATCTGATTAAAAACTTGTAAGGTTTTACAATCATTTATGTCAGTAAAAAAAAAAATTAAAAAAAAAGTTTCATAATAGATAATTTTATATTTAGACTGCAGCATGCTAGAAAAATATTTTATTCAATTTAATTTCCTTTTTCTTCAATAGCTTTTTCATTTCTGGGTCAAAAACCCATGCAAGTATATGCAGAGATTTCCTTCTGCATATTTGTGAATGATGTCTCAACAGCAGCTTTCAGCAGTACAACACTGGGATGGAAATGTTGCATGAAACCAAATATATGACAACTATTGATCGGAAAACTGGTTCTAACAACAGTGGAGACATCCTAAGGATCATTTGTGATGCAGCAGTCATCCCTCCAGTCATCATTAATATAAACAGTGAAGTTATTCTCAGCAAACAGATACAAAAGACAGCCGGCAGCTTCATTATTTATCTGAAGCAACTAGCAGTGAGCAAGTCTATCAAATTTAGCGTCCTCAGAGAACACCTGTCATACAATTACGAGTTTAGACTTTTACACGAGGTTCTCATGAACTATTCAAAGTGTAGTTGAAATGCTGTTGTTCAAGTTAATGGTTAATTTTGGAAATGAGATCTCAGGGTCATCTGAAATGCTCTATTGCACCTTTTGTATTGGAATCTTTAGTTTTCTCTCTCCCCTATAACTTCCACATCAGCAAATACAATTCTTCCTCAGATCCCACAGAACCCAAGTCATGATGTGCAGCATGATAAATCATCAAATTATCCTAATTAAAGAACACAATAATCTCAGCTACAATGCAACTAGTGCATAGACTTTCAACAACGGTGGCACTCTGTTTGTACTCCAGACTCAACATGAAAGCTTGGCAATGACATGGTTAAGTTTTTATTGTTAATGGATCAGACTTACTTTAATGTCATCTGGATACTAGAGGACATATTACTACAAGGAAAGAAAAACTTAAAACTGACCAGAATCTACTAAAACATCCCAAACACAGTATTAACCTACATAACAAAGAAAATGGCAGTAAATCATTTGTCAGTCTTCAGTGAAAAATGTCCTGAGAAACACAAAATAGTGCAGATGCATCTTTTTCAATGGCCTTTCTAAAAACAACAGAGCCATTAACTCTCCATAATGCAACAATGTCTGGACATAGATAAAAGTTTACAATCATCACACTTGGTATTAAATTTTTCAAAAAATAACATTAAATTAGACTGGTACCAAGACAATTTTAGAGTTCTTCAATGAATAAACATTGATTCAGAGACACAAAACTTCAATATATAAAATAAAATTCTGAATCCAAGAAACAAACAATTGCTTGGAAGATTTTGTAACATTGGAAAGGAAAAACTTAAAATTTATTCAAATAATAAATAAAAGTGTATTATTATGTGACTTCACAAGTGAAGACTCCTGCCTGGGTGTGAAGATTACAGAAAATAGCAATTTCTGTCAATGGAAAACTGCTAATTGTTTCACTTTTAAACATCAATCACAACAAACTTTGAGTCACATTAGGAAACATTCAATGTACTTGAGGATGTAGTAGATACATATAACAACAATACAATTTTTGAAAGGTTGTTACCTTGTTCCAGACACTCTTTTGTAGTTACCTGGTCCATATACGGCAAGCACACTTACGCCAGAACCAATATTTACAATCTGAAAGAAAGAATAAATTATTTGCCTTTTTTATGAGAAGATTTATCCAACATGTACTTCAACAACAATTGTAAAAATAGAAAATTTCTCATTTATCACAATTTTTGTTTTATTCCATGTAAATACTAGATATGAATGTTAACTCACCATAAATGGATAAGGATCGCTGAAATCAAACAATTGTTTTTCACATTTCTCATCTTCAGTTGGATGAGCCCAGTAATAACATTCATTAGGATTATTGGATTCTATGTAAAGCATACCCTTGATAAGAGAATCAAGTTCATCAAACTTTGCAAGTTTCATGTTAAGTTCCTGTAAAGTAAAAAGAAATCAACATTTTAATAACTTGAAGTATCAACCTAATTTAAAATCAAAAACGTAAGCCAGCAATTCCTTGTGTGTGTGTGAGAGAGAGAGGGGGGAGGGGAGGGAGAGAGAGAGGGGGGCATGGAGGGAGAGGTGGAGGGAGGGAGGGAAGGGGAAAGGGAGGATGGATTTTGGATGTCATGTGTGGTTTCTTTCCGCAACTGGATAATCTTGACCACAAACTCCTCAATAATCACTAATGGCAGACAATCCAATGGTTCAGTCCCATATACCCAGCAGGTGACTGCGGTGTTTTAAAATGTTAAGACAAGTTGTAAGAAGGTACATATGCATAAGGCACCTTATTCTTTCTGACTAAATCTTCATACCCTTGCTGATCCCATTTTTCCTCATCAGCCAGAGCTTTTGCACAGAAAAATTCCTGGCATAACGGATGTCAGCAATATTTTACTAACAATAGGAGAGACATCTTCTCGCAGACATCTGTCATGCAGAGATGCAATCTCTCAGCTGGTCCCCCACCCTCATTATTCTATGGAGATCGCACAATCTGGCCCTCTGATTCATCTGCAGCTGATTGGTAATAGATATTATAAATACATACACACTGCAAGACTTCAACATTAGAAATTATGCATAATCAGGTTTCACATTAAACTAGTTTTTTTTAATATTTCCAATTCCACACATCTAAAGAGTCCTCTCTGTAATATTTTTTTCAGGGAGCAATGTGAAATATAATCTTCTGTTTTGTATGTCATTTCCAATTCTGTTCATTCTTTTCCATGGCACCAACCCTCCTCCTGTCTTGTTTTTTTTTTTTTTTTTAATTGCTTAACGTCTCCTATAACAACTAGGTCTTTAGAGACGGGAAAGGATGGGGGCAAGGAATGGGAAGGAATTCGGCCATGGCCTTTTGAAGGAAGGATCCCGGCATTCACCTGGAGTGATTTGGGGAAACCATGGAAAACCCAAATCTGGATGCCCGAACGGGGATTCGAACCGCCGTCCTCCCGAATGCGAGGCCAGAACGCTAGCCGTTACACCACCATGCTCGGTGTTTCTTTTTACAATTACTTCCCCTGGGTATAGAGATCCATCAAAATTAATGACAACATGGTCCCCTCGGTTATATTCTGTTGCGGAGGGTGGAGATTAGATGAGAGGGGCTAGCAGCAATGAAAATTCAAATTTCATGACATTTTTAAAGGATCGAGTTGATGATGTGGCTGAACTGAAATCATTTCTGCAAAGAGATACTCACTAATGGCTTCATTTATTTATTTATTTATTTATTTTTACTTACGGCTTTACGCCTCATAGACGTCGAGGTCATTAGAGGTGGGTGGGACAGGGGACAAGGAACGGAAAGGAATTCAGCCATGGCCTTTTGAAGGAAGCATACCGGAATTCGCCTGAAGTGATTTGGAAATGGCTTCATTATGACTGTCATAATAAAATTTTTGATTTGATGGCTACTACAGTATTATCAGAAATCATAGAAGAAATAAAGAGCAGCTGATTTTTCTTCTATTCCTTCTGACACTTCTGATAATCCCAGAACTGAACAAGAGTCTGTTTGCCTGCAAATTGTTTCTGAAGATTTTCTTGCAAGTGAATAGTATTCTGGGTTGTTTTCACCCGTGAACATGAAGGCAGAAATAGTATTTGATCTGGTAATTCACATTTTCACCAAGTACAATTTGCCCCTCTCAAAATTCAGAGGTGAATGGTAAGTTGGGGCTTCTAATGTTTCTGTAAAAATAACGGTATTGCAGTCACGAATAAGCAAAAAAGAACCTCAAGCTTTATTTGTGCACTGTAATGCTCAGAATCTCAAGGTTGTTGTAAAAAATGGAATTGATAGAGTTATAACAATGAGAACGTTCACTTAAACAATAAAATAATTAGATACTCTTTGTGTGAAACTCACTGAAACGACTTGGACAGTTTAAGAAATTGCAAATCAGGATAGAAAAAGAAACTAATTATTATTTGCTTTCTCTTGCAGCCTATTGTTCGACAGCGAATTTATAAAGATTGTAACGATAGTGTTGCACACCTAAATAGATGAGGAGTGCATCATCTAAAAGAAAGTGGAATATCGCTGAAAGGCGAGGTAGAAATAAAGACACTGGTTGGCCAGAACAGTCAAGTGAGGAAAAGGAGTGTCGTGATTGGCTGAGAGAGACGTGAAGGTCGGATATACTAGTGAAGGGTCGAGTAGAACATGTGCTCGGGATTCAGGCGGGGGTGCAAAAATATTCGCCGAGTATGAGCATTCGGTTATGTGCCGTCCATATTATAGACTATACTGAATAGGAACATTAAACATGTGTGCTGAAGAAACTTTAGTTCTATGTGCTAATTTGCAATCTTAAGGATAGTCCGATACAACAATGATCATGTCTGGTGCCAACATTCTATGTATTGTGATCGAATAAACTGTGCAATAAATGCAGTTCTTGAGATCGGCACTCGAGTGTTATTAATGAAGCGACATAAATCCTTATTTTAAATCATTATAGGATAATTTAAAATATTTTTTTCTTATAAACATATCTGTTCATTTTCTTACAGATGGTTAAAAAGAATAAAATCTCTTGAATCAGTGAGAGAAAATTATCAGCAGCAAATGCAACTTTTATACGATCATTCTACAGCTAGAGAAGTAGATGGCGCTGTCGTTGTTAAGGTTTTGAATTTTATTCCTATACGGAATCATTTAACAATGATGATAGTAATTTTTCATTGTATCAGCATTTTTAATGCAGATCTATAGATATTGTTACTGAATCATATGAGAAGATAGAAGTAATCACTGATGTTTTGTACTGTGCTCGATATTCAAAATCTGAAGAAATTTGGTGTCTAGTCAAATACTAACTTTGAGATCAACGAACCACAAATCCCAAATCAGCATAAAATTCCCAAGTAAGAGCAAAAATCTTTGATTAAAACATCCATAAGATTTTTTTCTGAAAATTTTATTTTCAAGTTTATGATCAAGTACCCATATTGTTAAAGATTCAATTCGACAATGATTCAACTTCTTCAAATTGTTATAACCATTCACTTTGGGGCAGCCTATAAAATTTTAGAAAAAATTATAAATTTGTATAACAATGACCTTGACCAAGAAAGATTTGCTGAGTAATGGGACATGTTTTGCGAATTTTGAAAAGCAGACAAAAGTTTGAGAAGGGTTGTAAATGTTTTTACATGAATGCAAATGGACTAGACGACCCATTCCAGAGTTTGTGCACTTCGTTAGACTACTCATCACAATTTCTGGGTCGTTCTGTTGGAATGAAGGAATATTTTTGGTCTTACGCTGATGGATAAAGTTGCAAGATTGATTCAATAACACTGCAGTATTACATGTATATGAACTCCATTTGGAAAAATTGTTGACTCAGTTCATTTCCAAACAAAGTGCAGTACAGTTTTTGCACTGTACAATAAATACTGAGTAACAGTTAATTAAAAAATAATAATGAATTTTTTAAAACAATTAAAATATATTAAATAAATTATAAGATATTTTCAAATTCATTTTATAGTTTTTATCCCTATGGATGTGTTTGCATGACTAACTCTATTGTTATTATTTTTTATGTAAAATAACATTTCTTCTCCTCCCTCCTCCTGCACTTTTCCCCACCTGGAAATAACATGAACCGCTGGCCCTTTAGACAGCTACTGGATGATCTAGGTTTGCCTGTGGCGATTCATTCTTGTGTGTGTCTTCATATAGCCCCCAATCAAATTCCTATCAGGATAGATGGCCAAAGGCAAACTGTTTACAGCAATAAGCAAAATAACTCTCTCATGGTGAGAGCAGCCAAGAATCTTTTCAGTAACTAGCACCACTCCATAGTTGGGAACTAACTTACCAACATACTCTCATCACCAGATATTTTCCTCCAGCAATAACATTGCTTTGGTAAATTTAGCACTTATTTTATTTTTATTATTGTTTTATTTTGTTTGGTGAACCAAAACCCCAACTTTTCTGATGCAGAAACAACTGTATCAGCTGATCTGGAAAAGTTATATGAATACTTCAAGAAATGGTGCCTCGATCTAAATCCTCAGAAAACAGTTATTTCAACATTTAATTTATGCAACAGACAATCGCACTATAAACCAGAAGTTAAATTCAGAGGCCAACTCTTGCCGTATTGCGGCACACCAAAATATCTGGGTATAACACTGGACAGAACTCTAACTTTCAAACACCATCTCTCAAACGTGGCTGCCAAGTCAAAATAATATTCTCCAAAGGCTTGCAGGTACTTCATGGAGAGCCAGTGCTCACATTCTAAGATCCACAGCTTTAGCTCTGTCATACTCTGTTGCTGAATACTGCTGCCCATCCTGGATCAATAGCGCCCACACAAAGAAGATAGTTATGCAACTCAATCAGGCAATGAGGATAATTATGGAATGTATTAACAGTACGAACACCATATTGCTTCCAGTGCTATGCAATATCTCTCCCTCAGCACTAAGAAGAGCAGAATCTCTCTTAAAAATCTGGAAAAATATCCTGAAGAACCCTCATCTGCCTATACATCAAGACATAATTCAAGCAAACACCAATGCTTGAAATCAAGAAAATCACCATGGTGCACAGCAATCAACCTCACAGAGTCCTCTTTCAACATCAACAAGGTGTGGACAACTGTTATAATATGATATCGAAATAAAATTGTCTTAGTCTAAGTATCTATGCTGTCTATGGATATTGTATATTCTCTGTGGTGAATAAAACAGAAGATGCCTGTTGCATTCTTGCTTAATCATTAAACGGATGTGTTTTAATAGGTTATGGGCCCAGACTGTGACCCAGAGTTATTTTCTTCGCTATTCCAGTAAACAGAATACGGAAAAGTCGTAATCTTATAAATAATTAGTTACGCGCTTGAAGATGGCCTCGAATTTTGTAGTTAACATGCCTAAGCTTAAAGGCAGAGACAACTACGATGTATGGCCTTTTGCAGTGGAGAATATGTTGGTGTTAGAAGGCATGTCCGGCTTAATACAGGAAGAAGGAAGTACTAGCACTGTAGCCGCAGATGATGCAAAGGCAAAAGCGAAGCTGATTCTTACAATTGATCCAGTGTTGTATGTGCACGTAAAGCAAGCTAAAACAACAAAAGAGCTATGGGTGCAGCTTAAAACTATGTTTGACGATTCCGGGTTTACACGAAGAATAACCTTACTTCGTCATCTTATATCAATCAGGCTTGATAATTGTGATTCAATGACGGCGTATGTGGCAGATATTATTGAGACATCGCAAAGATTAAGTGGAACTGGATTTGATGTAAGCGACGAATGGATTGGCTCGTTGTTACTGGCAGGTTTACCAGAACGTTTTTCACCTATGATCATGGCGATTGAATATTCCGGCATTCCTATTACGGCAGATGTTATCAAGACAAAATTGATCGATATGGAAATGTCAGATTCGAATGAATCAGAGACAAAAACCGCTTTCGCTTCCAAAGGTTGGCTGAACTATAGAAGCAAACCTGCCAACAGACAAAACAAAAGCGGAAACTACGTCGCGGAAAAGTCAAATGTCAAAATGACAGGAGTTAAATCCATCACTTGTTACAGGTGTAAACGGAGTGGGCATTACAGGAATCAATGTCCATTGCTGGTGAAATCAGATGAACCTAAGCAATCCAATGTGTTTAGTGTTATTTTTCTATCTGGCAAGTTTGGTAAACAAGATTGGTATATTGACTCCGGCGCAAGTTCTCATATGACGCAGAATGAACATTGGATAAAAAATGCATTGTATTCATCAAGTGAACCAGAAGTTATTATCGCTGACAAAACCAAAGTACCTGTGCTGTGTACCGGCGATGTAGAAATAACTTCAGATTGTGGTTATGATATTACTGTGAAAAATGCATTGTGTGTGCCAAGTCTGACGACTAACCTCTTATCAGTGAGTGAACTCATAATGAACGGTAATAAAGTTCATTTCGATTCACAGAATTGTTTCATAAATAATATGAACGGTGAATTGGTGGCTACAGGAGAACTTATTTGTGGTGTTTACAAGTTGAAGGTAAAACATAAAATGAAAAGTGAGCACAGTTTATTGGCTGCTCCTGTGTTAAATGATGGTTATACGTGGCACCGAAGACTCGGTCATATAAATAGTGCAGATATGAATAAAATGAAGTCTGGCGTGGTTGATGGACTTAGTTATCCTGATAACTTTCAAAGGGGAAAAAACAGTTGTATCGTGTGCTGTGAGGGAAAACAGTCAAGACTTCCCTTCAAAAATATTGGAGAAAGAAGTACAGAGACATTGCAGATTATACATGCTGATGTGTGTGGCCCAATGGAACATAAATCCTTAGGTGGTGCACGATATTTTTTATTGCTGGTGGATGACTTCAGTCGCATGGCATTTATTTACTTCTTGAAAGCTAAAAGTGAAGTATTTAGCAGATTTAAAGAATTTAAAGACTTGGTAGAAAACCAAAAGAATAAGAAAATTAAAATATTTCGCACTGATAATGGCTATGAATTTTTTAATAATGAGTTTACAGATTTTCTGAAGAAAGAAGGTATTATTCATCAGAAAAGTAACCCTTACACCCCAGAACAAAATGGTCTATGTGAAAGACTGAATCGATCAATAGTTGAGAAAGCAATATGTATGTTGTTTGATGCAAAGCTAGATAAAAGATTTTGGGGAGAAGCAGCAAACACAGCCGTGTACTTAAAAAACCGATCAATTGCATCAGGAACTCAAAACAAATCACCCTATGAATTGTGGTATGGCAAGAAACCTGATGTAAGCAATATTCATATATTTGGCAGTGATGTAATGGTTCATGTTCCCAAAAGAAAAACGTTTAAAGTGGGACAAAAAGTCAGAAAACACATTCTTGTTGGATATTCAGAAAATATAAAAGGTTATAGAATTTATGACTACAAGAAGAAGAATATATTAATATGCAAGGATGTGGTTATTATGGAGAGTATAAAAGATAATAAATATGAAGAAATAAGTGTTTCAGTGGGGGAGTCTGGTCAAGAACAGTTGACAGGAACAGGCAAACCAGAATTACTGAAATCATCTCAATCAGACTATGCTGAAGTAGAAGGTCAAGATAACTTGGAAGAAAGTACTGCAGCTGAGAGTGTGGAAATTAAGACATTGCCTAAAAGAATATGGAAACCGCCTCAGAGATATGGTACAACTTTACTAAGTGTGGCCTGTAAAGAAGAAGACAGCTCTGTTCCAGATGATATCATCAGAGAATTCCAGCAAGTGATGCAGAAGATGAAGGCAGTTATGGTCAGACAGGAGAATCGCATCCAAGCCCTGGAGGCAAGGCTGATGGCTTCAACAGCAAGTGCAGTGCAAGTGGGTGTTTGAATAAGAAAGGTTTGAAAGTGATGATAAAATGTCAGTGTCTAAATGTTTTTGCCAAATAGAATGTGTACATTGTCATGAAACCTTTTCATTGGTGGTTAGATAGTTCACATTGAGGTTTTCATTTGCAATTAATGCACAATTATTGTTAGGCATTTGGCACTTAGATGTAACCTCAGATTTTTTAAATGGGTATCTAAAGAAAGATATTTGCATGCATTTACCAGAGGGTTACAAAGTGCGTAATTGTGACAGCATGTTTTGAAACTGAAAAGGTAGAATTACAAGGATTTGTAGATGCTGACTGGGCAGCTAACACTATAGACAGATGGTCTTATACAGGTTTGCTATTTCATGGGAAAGTAGAAAACAAAAAACTGTAGCTCTCTCAAGCACTGAATCAGAATATATGGCTTTGTCAGATGCTTCTAGAGAGGCAGTATATTTAAGAAATATGTTATTTGAAATCACGGGCAATGTGTGTATGATTACTATCTTTAGTGACAGTCAGAGTGCACTGAAGCTTACAAGCAATCAGTAAATACACAAGAGGTCTAAACATATTGATGTACGTTACCATTTTGTCCGCGATGCTGTATTAAATAAATATATTAAACTTGAATACATATAAACTGCTGAAATGCCAGCTGACTTGCTCACTAAAGATCTTTGTGCCTCCAAACATTACAAACTTATGAACAAAATAGGATTATTAAGTAATATATTGTAATGTTTTGCGAGGCTGTCACTTATTTCGATACAGTGGGGGTGTTATAATATGATATCGAAATAAAATTGTCTTAGTCTAAGTATCTATGCTGTCTATGGATATTGTATATTCTCTGTGGAGAATAAAACAGAAGATGCCTGTTGCATTCTTGCTTAACCGTTAAACGGACGTGTTTTAATAACAACTCAATGGGAGCAGTTGTCATAGCCAATAAAAATCTAGTTTAGGACCCCTCAGCAAGGTTACAAGGTTTTGATCTCCGCAGGCAGCAGTGGAGAATGATCAATCAGATTCGAGCAGGACAAGGCAGATGCGCCTACTTATTACAAAAATGGGGATGGGTAGATTCTGCAAATTGTGACTGGAGCCACCTTACAGATAATCAATCGCATTGTTTCCGACTGTCCTCTTCGGGCCTAGGAGGGAACAATGTGGAAATACATGATGCGTCGATCAGTGCAGTTGACTGGATTAAAACATTAGATCTAGAGATATGAAATTGTACAAGCTTGCAATATGCACATTTCCTATTGTGTTAAATAATCATATGATAAATAAATTATTGTTTCATTACTTCCTACTTTCTAAATTATTTTTATTAATCCAATTTTTTTACTTATTCACTATTTCCAGTAATATTGCTTGTTAATAGATAATATTATGTTTCTGCCTTCACAACAATCATTTGCCATTTATGTTGTAGGAGTCGATATGAGCACACCCAGTGACCTACCATCTTTACATCACATTTCTTTATGATTATGGGTTAGTCTAAGATATTGTAATTTAAGTTCATCTTTTCTTTATTGTCTTCACATCTGAACTTAACTATTCTTCCTTATCTTGATGAATATTATACATGCTGATCATATGATTTCTGACACATGGTAATGGTAAAATACAAGAAACTTATGCAGGCGTATACAAGCTAGAATGTCTTACATGGGTACGAACATTTATGAACTGGATATGTTGAACACCAGAATGTACTAACATACATTAATTTTGATCAATTTCAATACAGTTTAATTAGCAATAAACTAACCTGCTGAAAGTTATTTTCAAACTTGTATGCTCCTCCACCAGTGGCACAAACAGTTGTTACTAGTGTTGCCATTCCTTTGGATTTGGCCAAAGCAAGAAAATTGCCCATTTCACTGGTTGGGAATCTTATGAAGTGTAATGTGCCTTTTCTTTTCCTAATTACAACACTATCCATCTGGAAACAAAGAAATCTTGATATGGTGAATCTGTAATATCCAGGAGCTTGTTAGTGACAATTTCTTATAGTTGTGTAGCTTCTTAACAGTTACACCACAGTAACCTTATCTCCAGATGATAATTGACAGACCAGTGAAACACTGTAAAATCAACTGAAAATACCATTACGAGTCACTACAAAAATTTAATTCCTAATGTAAAGTCCGTAATTTAAATGGTACAGTTGTGCTATAAAACAAACATCTGAATCATTTTAAAAGAAGTTCTCTAGTCTAAAACAGATTATGTCCACAGAATCATCATCATAATAATAATAAAAATAATTAAAATAACTACTGTCAGTACAGTCAGTAAAATAAAATACAGAACAAATATTATTATGTGGTGATATATAAGTTAAACACAAACCTACCAGAGGCAAGCTAACCTGGAATTAATACACAATGCTAAAATTATTATGCTCTCAAGAGAATTAGTTTACACAAACCCATTTTACCAGTCTTCAAAATATGTGTATAGCATACTATATTATAAATCTGACATGAAATATTTATGAACTGATAGTAAATCAATCCCTATTCTCTACTTATTGAAGGAAACCAACTCTGTTACTGTACATCCTAACAATACTGCTTAGATTAAGAAGGTAATTGTTATGACAAGTTTCCACACAGACATTGACTCCACCCTCTGAGTTAACACATTTGTATTAAGATCTAATAAAATTACATTCAAAATAATGTTGATTTTTGTGTCAGCACACAATAATGAATTATCAACAGTTGTAATGAAGGGGCATTGGATATCATTTTGAATTTGGTATTTTCTGAAAATCCATACATAAAGTTGCATTGCTCAGGGTACCAGCAGACAGTGCAAAAATTAATGAAATTTCTTTTTGTTGAGGTTACTGATTCTAGTTATTATTGTCAATAATTTAATTGTGATGGAGCTAACGCTCTGGTGGTAATTCCCCATGTCATCTAATTACCCCATTTAATATTATTTATTTTAAATAGTTAGTTCATAAATATCAGTGACATTGCCACTGTTTAAGTTCTTCCCAATGTTGTCTCAAGCTAAAGCTTTTCTTAGAATCTTTAAATATAAAAGCAATACACAAATTTTTATATATATATAAAATCCAATCTCATGAATGATACCGATGTATAACCTGGCCATTACTTGAAATAATTATTTTCCAAAATTAAAGACACATATCAAAAAATGAATTTTCAGGGAAACAAAATGTGACTAGAACAAAAAACAAACTAAAAAAATATATTTCGTGAGCATTTATTGTTTAAATCAATTAACAAATGAAAGTTATTTAAACAATAACTAATCAAAGTTTTTGCTCCAACTACCAAATAATAATTTACAAAAAAATAAAAATAAAAACTCGCAAACCTACTTGCAAATGGGTATCCCGATGTCCAGTTTTTCCATAAGCAGAATTTTTTGTGAGATACCTTCTAATGTTCTTCAGTGCTTCAACTTCTGCATCTGCCTCATCAGGGGTTATATCCTTTGGTTCAAAGTATACTAATTTTGCAAGAGTTCCCCCATATCCATGCCAAACCAGGGCATAGCTTTAAAAATGACAAAACACATAAATTTTATAAATCTCTAACCATAAAATATAAGGTCAAAGAAAGATTCATTGCGACAAAAAATTATTCCACTAAGGCCACTAAATTAATGATACCATAGTAAAATATTTCACACAAATATTTTAATTCCATCTAACAGTACTGTTTGGAAAAGAAAGAAACTTTTAAAAAAATTCATTCAAGTTTGATTTTAAACTGGCCAAAAGCTGTTGAAAGGACTGTATTCAAACAATTTAATACTATACTGTATTTAACTGGAAACTGTATGTTCTATCAGGAGCCTTAATGATGTTTAACTGCAACCAAAGCAGTCATGTAAAAACAGCACAGAAAATATTATCTCAATGGAAAACAGCTAGTAAGAATACGCGAAGAAATTTTTGTTTCCAAAATTAAAATTGTTGTTAGCTCACTATATGTTAGTATCAAGTTAGAAGTTTTTAGTTAATTTCAATTAATAATAATCAATCCAAATGATCCATTTTTACATACGAGACAATACTACCATGAAGACATGGGATGATACAGGAGGCAGGAAACAAGCAGATAGCCAATATTAATGATTAAATGAAAAAAGAGTTTGGAAACTACTGGACCAATTCCTCAATACATAAAAAGTTTTGCAAAACAGGTTCTTCTGTCATTGTTTGAAAAACTATGCATTCGAAGAATAAGTCTGGGCAGCATTTTTTAACAACACTGGGAAACAACAAATTAAACATGGGATTACGAACTCCAGTGATATGTAAGAACTGTCGCAGTATCTATTGGTCAGCCGATTAGTACAGATATTTTAGGAAGACGACAGAGCTAGTTGTTGAAATATTGTGTTTTCACAACACAATCCGGCTGTACACCCGTGAAGACTTCATTCCACTGATACGCATTAGGATAGCAAAAAAAGGGAGACGGGGAATTAAAGCTGTGTAATAGAAATTAGATCCAGAGTCATGAAAACTGACTGCTCTTAAATAAAAAGCCAATTACATGAGATAACATTCAGTTTGGAAGTTATCATCAACAGTGAACTAATCATCGAGAGTTTCCATCATGCCAGCACGAAGTTTTTTTTTTTTAAAAAAAAAATAAAAAAAACTTTAAACAGTGCCCTCAGCTTAAATTAGATCCAAGTTGAGAAATTCATTAAAAGAAAGAATGTTTCCTGCAGCAGCAGCTCATTTCAAATGTAATATAAAATGTGAGGGATGGGCATGAATGTTAAATACATTAATATAGTCATTACATCAGATTTTAAAACAAATATTACAATTTGCTGTTATGTTTAACTCTATTGTTTCTAGCCAATTACCAACTCAAAAATAACTGTCAAAATGCTTCCATGGCCAGAATAAATAGTTTCCATGCTACCCGGATATTGCCGCATCCTGGCATTGAATGACCCCTACACAGCAATACTCAGTAAGCATTGAAACTTCTTTCAAAACTTACTTCATAAATTTGGTCAATCTTTAGAGTAGCTCGTCACAATCTCTTACAGAGAAAGTGATGAGTATGAAGAGGAAATTGGAGAAAAAAAAAACAATAAATTTTATCAACCAAAAGTTATATTTACATGTTGAAAATTTTATAAAAAATAGATAATAGTTGCATAATAATGACAACAAAACTAAATTATAATTTAGAGAATTATACATTCAAAATCAACATTTTAGATTATCGACCAATTTCTTCTTAAGAAATTAATAATTTGCAACTGAAAATTAAAAGTTACAATTGTGACAAATTTTCACAAAAAAGAAAACCTTAACATTGACAATTAATTTAATTAAGCCTCTTACTCAATGGGGAAATGAACTTTTAAGATGACAACAGTAAAATTTTTAAACTCCATAACGTAATTTAACAATTACATTGGAGAACTTACAGGGTATGCCATCCATAACTGCAAACCCATTCTGAGTAATCTCATTTGGTACACCATTACACAACTGTTTTTCTTTGCTTGTACCAGCCATAATTCGGCCGCGCAAGCAATTTTTACAACTGTGTGGTCCCATCAAACCAACAGTATATGTGAATACAGGACAGAGCAACAGGTGATGTGTCTGCTTTCACCACAGATGGGTCTGAAACATTCATATGAAGATTTAGAATCTCCACATGCAAAGAACTTAAAAAAAAAATCCTAAAAATTCACAGATTTTATTTTAAAAAAAAGTCACAACATGTTTCACTACTGCACAAGTTTGTTTTTTCCTTCTCTTTTTTTAAACAATTTATTCATTCACTGGTCAACATAATTAACATATTGTGACACATAATGAGGTACCACATAAGACAGTTATTTCATAATAAGTGTCTGTCACGTTTCCTTTCGCATCTTTTATTAACTTCATGAGTCTCAATTCCTAATCATTCTGTTTGTTTATTTACGATGTTACAGTTTTTAAAAAAAAAAAAAAAACAATGAAGAATTTTGTATTTGCTAGAATACGAAAAAATGTCTATCTCAAATTTTATTCCAGAACTTAAATTATTAAAAATTCTCTGGAAAAGAAAATAAATACAGCCATAATTCTTTTCTTACTAGCTTTATGATATGATTATTTTCTTTTTAATAAAGATGAAATCAAAAATAGCTTCATTTCCATATGTTTTGCTACCTAACATTATATTAGTATGCAATTTCTACAACCAAATTTCTAGATTTTTGAGGAAAGAAGAAATGGCTGGAAGAGGAAAATAACTGGGAAATAACTCCTTCAATATGAAACTTTTCAGGTAGAATGTATAGTTGCCTAAACTGCTAGTTATTCCCCAGATACCTACAACCAGTGCAATCACTCTTCCAAAAGCTCCATGAACGTCAATAAACACTTTTTTCAGTATAAGTCATAGCATAACAAAATTCCCCCAAAAAAATAAAAAAAAAGGCTACACTACAGTACGTTTAATGTAGTATGCTGAAACTTTCAAAAATTGGCCATTGGCAAGCCACTGATTCTCATTATAATGGAATATGCCAAGGAAAGAAAGACTAGATTTATTTCACCGAGCAATTCTAAAGGCTCAGTTTTCTTTAACTCTCAATTTCTGAAAGATAGAATCAATCACAGTTTTATAAGCTGTATCTTGGAATACTTTACTATTTTTATTGTTTTTATTAAGTGGGTTGTCCTGATTTCCTGTAAATATATCATCAAATGAACCAAATGTTCAACACTCAATACTACTTATTAATGTGACTACTTTTTGGTGCACAAGATCAGCATAGTAATTAAAAGAACATTCACTTGTACACGAGCCCAGTACTACGATCTAAAGTATGTTTAACCATCCATCATCATTAAAATATAGCAAACAACAATACTACAATCATTTCTAGAATTTAAATGTATAAAATATCTCACAATTTAATATCTCGATTACTATACTTCATTTTAACAATATAATTACAAGGTAAAGGTGAAAAGTTCTTGGTACGAAAGTGAATGTGTTTTCAATATTAAAAAATGCTTTCATTTGACTATATAGTCCCCCTTTTTTCAGCGTTTCTCAAATGAATGGATTCTGTTACTGAATTGAGATTCTGAAAGACCTGGAAAAGAAATATCCATCTACAGCTGCTAACACCTCTTTATTTGACAGAAAATAATTCCTATTGACAAATTTCTTTAGATCTGACGGTAGGTGGAAGACAAAAAGCCAAATCTTGTGAACAACTCCTCAGTTTTTTTCATTTGCAGGCAGGTGCTGTCCTGATGAAAAATTATTTTTCACTCTTTTAATCCTGCTATCTTCTCACAAATCCTTTCATCCATTTGGACATGAAGGCTTTAGTAATATTTACTAGTTATTGTTTTACTCTTTTCAAGTAATCAAAAAATAATATGTTCTGCATCCCAGAACACACCTTTGTGGCAGATTTGAATACAGAGCTACTGACTTCCAACTGTTTCAATTGCTGTAGATCTTTTTTTTTTTTTTTAACAAACTAAATATTGTTGACAAATTTGTTTTTGATGAGCATTTAACAAAAATAGCACCTATATTGCAAATTGGTTTCTCATATTTAATTCTTGGGGTAAAATGTTCCATACCCTTTGCTTTATTTAATAAGCCTATGGCTTCAGCTTTGTTAGTCAGCATTAATCACTCTAGGTCCAGTACCATAAAACACCTTTTCAATGTTTTCATCTGTGGGTGCAATTTTTTGTTATACTTCATGTGTATCATCAAGAGAGGTACAACCAGGTTAAAATTCTAGCTATTTTTTTTTTTTTTTTACTGTATGAATACAATACTTATAAAATCTTTACTAACTTTTACTTAAATGTCTGCTTGCAAAAGACACCCAAAACAAATAATTTTATGATGGTATAATAGTCCATTTTTTATGCAAATAGACCTATAAAGATCACACAAAACTTAGTCATTTTTTTTAACTAGCTGGTACCCACGACTTCATTCGTGATTGTAAAGAATTCATATTGACAGCTATAGACATCTAACCACCCTAGTGCACGATGGGAGACTCAATACTATTAGCACACACAAGTACCAGTCTTCTGCACTATGTAGTTCCGGCAGCAAGGTAAAATTTACGGATACACACAAGTCTTTGAATGAAACACGAAAATATTCATGATCGACCAATTTCAAACACCATATCTCACACACTCCCACAGTTACCGAATTTTGGCCAACGTTGTGATCGATGGGAGACTCTGTGTTACTACCACACACAAACGCCAGTGACCTGCGATTGATAGTTTTCACTTAAAAGTGATACACCGTGACACATGCGTCTTTGGCAGAAATATGAAATTGCCGCAGATCGACCATTTTCATCCCCCATATCTTCCACACCCCCATAGCTACAAACATCTAACAACCATAGTGCACGACAACAGACATGATTCTACTACCACACATAAACACCAATGCTCTATGCTACGTAGTCGTGGTAGAAAAGTGAAATCTGCGGAGACACATGCCTTTCGTCGAAATACGAAAATATCCTTGGTCGGCCACTTACAACCACCATATCTACAACAGTACCACAGTTTCTGAAATTCGGCCGCTGTTGTGATCGAAAGGTGACTCTGTGCTACTACTACACACAAACGCCAGTTATCTGTGATCTGTAGTTTTCACTTAAAAGTGATACACCATGACACTTTTGTCTTTGGCAGAAGTATGAAATTGCCACAGGTCGACCACTTTCAACCCCCATTTCTCCCACACCCCCATAGCTACCGACATCTAACAACCATAGTGCACTACATGAGATACGATTCTACTACCAAACACAAACACCAATGCTTTATGCTATGTAGTTGTGGCAGAAAAGTGACATATGCGGAGACAGTCGAAATGCGAAAATATCCTTGGTCGGCCACTTACAACCACCATATCTACCACAGTACCACAGTTTTTGAAATTCGGCCGCTGTTGTGATCGAAAGGTGACTCTGTGCTACTACTACACACAAACACCAGTTATCTGTGATCTATAGTTTTCGCTGAAAAGTGATACACCATGACACTTTTGTCTTTGGCAGAAGTATGAAATTGCCACAGGTCGATCACTTTCAACCCCCATATCTCCCACATCCCCATAGCTACCGACTTCTAACAACCATAGTGCAAGACAGGAAAGACTATTCTACTACCACACACAAACACCAAAAGTCTATGTTATGTAGTTGTGGCAGGAAAGAGAAGTATACGGAGATACGAATTTTTGGTCGAAATATGAAAACGCCCTGCACTGACCAACTTTAATCATTATATCTCCCACATCCCCACAGCTATCGGCATTCGGCCAACGTTGTGCACGACAGGAAACTCCATGCTACTTCCACCCACAAACATCAGTGATCTGTGCTAGGTAGTGGTGGCTGAAAAGTGAAATATAGGAAAAAACACGTCTATTTTATATATATATATATATATAAGATTTTATTATTAATTTTAATTACGATGGAGCTAACACTCTGGTGGCAATTCCCCCAGTCATCCATTTAACCTTTTTTTTATATACATATTTATTTTTAAAAAAGTCTTTTATAATTGGAATGTTAAAAGAAAAAGTAATAAGATGTTGTGTAAGGTAAAATATTTATTTTTGAAATTAATTTCTCCTTATAATAAGACATAAGTGGAAAATCTGAAAGTTCAGACGCAAATGGTTTTTTAAGTGAATAATTTGTTTAAAAGCTTTTATGTATGCAGAAAACAGTTCACATGATTTTAAACAAATAATTAAGAATATAACTATTTCATTTTCCTCATTTTATTAGTTAAATTTAATGTTCCAAAACTAAACCTGCACGTTTTTTTCTTCTTTTTCTTTTTCAATGATCAAAGAGTTTACATGTATTGATAATCAACTTATTCTGACATTTTCCAATGCAACTATTACATTCTAAAATGTACTATAAATGACAAGGAAAAGGAAAATGACTCATCACTCACCAAATTTGAAGGCTGCGACGAAAGACAAACATATATGATGTAAGAACGAAGACTTTCCCGGCGTATGACTGCAATGTAGTCTTCACGGGTGTACCGCCAGATAGTGTTGTGGAAACACAATATTTCGACGGCTGGCTCTGCCGTCTTCTTCAGGTGTAGAGACATCTGTACTGGTCGGCTGACCCACAGATACTGAGATGGTTCGACGACATGGTATAAAATCTTTCTACTGGCCACCAGCTAAAATTCGGGACTACCTCCGTTCAGTCAGGGATGATCTTGGCCTAAGAGTTCCGGGAATTTATAGCATACCGTGCGAGTGTGGAAAGACCTACATCGGTCAAACGATCCGCACCATAGAAAACCGGTGTGAAGAACATAAACGCCACCTCCACTTGGGACAGTATAGCAAATCAGCTATCGCCGAGCACGTGTACGACCATGCCCACAAAGTAGAGTTCAATAACGTTAGGATATTAGCTAGAACATCACATTTTTGGGAATCTGTCATCAAAGAAGCGATCGAAATTCGACTGGCCGACACATTTAACAGAGACAGTGGTCTATGTCTCAGTGAGGAATGGAAACCTGCCTTGGCAAATATCCGCAGAGAACGTTGTACTTCAGTCCAGCTGCCGCCGTAGAGGGCTTCATATTAGCTCGGGCTGGAACAAGAACCTTAGCCACGCCCACGGGCAGCCAGCCGCTAGTTGGTTGCGGGCCTGGCTCATAGTAAGCCTTCGCCGAGGCCACGCGGACATGTATATAAGGAAGAGCGGCACCCCGAACCATCTCAGTATCTGTGGGTCAGCCGACCAGTACAGATGTCTCTACACCTGAAGAAGACGGCAGAGCCAGCCATCGAAATATTGTGTTTCCACAACACTATCCGGCAGTACACCCGTGAAGACTACATTGCATATATGATGTACACCAAAATACACAATATTTCAGTTTTACATCTTATTCACGTTGTAGGGTTCCCTTGGATAGATCAGGTGTGCACTACACACGTGAATCGGCTACACGGGTGGCAGGGGCCGTGTGGAGTGCATTGGGGGATTTTTTAGGCTGAGGGAGGAAGACCCGAAACTGGGATTACAGTCACGGGCAGCCCAATTAAATTCGGCACCATATGTTAGAAGTAGCGAAAATCAATCTCGGCCGTTAAAAGTACTCGTTATAAACTGTATAAGTGTTTGTAATAAGCAGCCTGAGCTTGAAAGCGTTATTAGTAGCACAGAAGCTGATATAGTATTAGGTACTGAAAGCTGGTTAAAACCGGATATAACTTCAGCAGAAATTTTTAACCATAGCATGAACGTTTTCCGTAAGGATAGGTTACATTCTAATGGAGGTGGTGTATTTATAGCTGTTCGTAAACACCTGTCATGTAACGAAATAAATATTGATACAGTCTGTGAAATCCTATGGATTAGACTAAAAGTAGCTAGGACAAAACTTGTAATAGGGTCTTTCTATCGTCCACCAGATGCAGATGTAGGTGTTGCTGAGGCCTTAAGAAATAACGTAAGTAATATAGCTCGTCAATTTCCGGATCATGGAATAATACCAGGAGGCGACTTCAACTTGCCGTACATTGACTGGAGTAATTACACCCACGTTACTGGTGGCAGGGATAAAATATCCTGTGAGATTATTCTCAACCTTTTCTCAGATCTTAATCTTGAGCAGCTCGTCACTGAACCAACGTGGTGCGACAACGAAAACGAAAACATTTTAGATATTCTCGTTACAAATAGGCCTGAATTATTTACGGACAGGAATAAATTATCATAAAGCTGTAATTGCTACAGTAAAATTAACAGTCGAGTGCAAAAAGAAAAAAGAAAGGGTCGTTTACAGGTTCGAAAAGGCCCCAAAGGAGAGTTTAAGAACGTTTTTGAGGGATAAATACATTACCTTTGTGGAAGGAATAGGCTTGGTTGAAGAGATGTGGCTTCGATTCATAAATATAGTCAGGGAAGGTATGGACTTACATATACCGAAAAGGGCAATCAGGGTCGGGAATGATCCCCCGTGGTATACGCGTGAAGTCAAAAGGTTACTTAAAAAGCAATGGAAGATTCATGCACCCTCAAGAAGGACGATGTATAGGAGTGATTTAGAAAAACTAGCTGAGACAAGAGGACAGGTCAAGAATGCGATGCGCGAAGCCTTCAATTACTTTCGATGCAACTCACTTTCCAAGAGCCTCATTGAAAATCCAAAGAAATTTTGGTCGTATGTAAAAAAAATAGGTGGTTGTGACAACAATATGCCAGTTCTACTAAAAGACGGTCGGGAAGTTGATGACAGCCGCGACAAGGCTACCGTATTTAACGCCGAATTTAAAAATTCCTTCACTGACGAAAACATGGAAAACATTCCCGTTTTTCCACGGCGTGTTGAATTTGAAATGGATCCAGTACAAATTGATAGTGTAGGTATCATAAAGCAATTAAAGCTCCTGAGGTGGGGGAAAGCGCCGGGTCCCGATGGTGTACCAGTAAGAGTATTTTCGGAATACGCGGAAGAAATAGAACCATTTCTGTCAGATATATTTCGTAAATCTTTAGAGGAAAGAAAAGTACCTTCTGACTGGAATATTGCGCAGGTGATTCCCGTTTTCAAGAATGGATATCGGAGAGATCCTAGGAATTATCATCCGATATCGCTAACATCTGTTTGCAGTAGAATTCTGGAGCATGTCATATGCTCTAACGTTATGAAGTTTCTAGATGAAAACGAGCTACTTACAGCATACCAACACGGATTTCGGAAGAACCGATCATGTGAAACGCAACTGACTCTATTTTCGCATGATGTAATGAAAGTTATTGATGTGGGATCACAAGTTGATGCTATTTTCTTGGATTTTCAGAAAGCTTTTGACTCTGTACCACACAACCGACTCTTAGCGAAGATCCGAGCGTACGGTATATCTGATCAGATTTGCGAATGGATACGCGATTTTCTAACTGGTCGGTCACAGTATGTCGTTGTAGACGGGGAAGCCTCTTCTAAACTAGATGTTACTTCGGGCGTTCCTCAAGGAAGTGTAATAGGACCAATTCTTTTCTTAATTTTTATAAACGATCTCGGTGACAACGTTAATTGCAGGATGCGATTTTTTGCTGATGATGCACTTATTTATAGGGAAGTGAGGTGCTCCGACGATTGCTTAGAAATTCAGCATGATTTGGATGTTATTTCGGAATGGTGCCGTGAATGGCAGGTTACACTTAACTGTAAAAAGTGCAAGGCAATGCACATAAGTAATAAAAAGACCCCGCTTGCTCAGGAGTACAAAGTTAACAATTCAGTTGTTGACACTGTAGATTCCCTGAAGTATCTAGGCGTAACAGTACAAAACAACATGAAATGGGACTTGCACATAACTTCCGTTGTAGGAAAAGCTAATTCCAAACTACGATTCATAGGATGTATTTTGAGAAGTTGTAATGCTCATACAAAGGAAATAGCGTACAAAACACTAGTGCGTCCGCATTTGGAATACTGTTGTGGAATTTGGGATCCGTATCGCAAGGGATTGATTGACACATTAGAGAAAGTACAGAGAAGAGCCGCTCGATTCGTGACTGCTAGTTACTACGTAAGTGTCACAGAGCTGATTCATGGGTTGGGCTGGGATTGTTTGGCGGACAGACGACGTCGTTTTCGTTTGAATTTGCTGGAGAATATGCGAAAATCTTTAAGTTACGAGTGCAACGAAATACTTCTTCCGCCAATCTATTTAGGTCGAAATGACAGGAGGGATAAGATTAGAGAAATAAGATGCCGTACTGATTCATTTACGTATTCCTTCTTTCCTCGATCTGTTCGGGAATGGAATGCGCAGAATTAGGATTGGTGCTTAGCACCCTCTGCCACCCACAGTATTTGTGATTTGCAGAGTATAATGTAGATGGAAGAAGACACCCACCTAGCCTCAACCACCAATAAAATTCCATTCTTTGAACCATCAATCACTATTATTAGTATTATCATTGTTATCATTTAACTAGTTACAAATTTCTTCAAAATTTATTTCTTTATTATTTATTTTTATTTTTCGTTTTAACATTACGCATCCTTTGGTTACATTATTAATTCTATCACCACCTGTGATATATATTTTTATATTTAACATCTCAGTCTCTCTCGACATACAGATAATACACTCAGTCATGAGTTGAACCTCGGAGTGTGCACACCTCCCAAACCACATGACTTTTTCTGTACAACATGAATAAGGTGTAAAACCGAAATGTTGTGTATTTCAGTGTACGTCTTATATGTTTTTCTCTCGTTGCGGCCTTCAACTTTGGTGAGTGATGAGTCACTTTGCCTTTCCTTGTCATTTCATATTGCCTAAAGCCAATTCCTTTTTCCTATATTCATTTCTAAAATATACATGTGGAATAACTTTAAGGAAAGAGGTAATTGCAAAAGAACAATATGACAATTCATACTGTTAGCTAACGAGATACAAGATGCCTTTCATTTGCATAAATAGGAACTGTTTTGCATTTTCAGTGGTACAATTAATGGGATTACTGAAAACTGAGATACTATTAGAACAACTTTTCACTTTGCAAGGCAACAATGACTCAATACTGCAGAATTCAATCACTACACATATCGTTTTCAAACAACAACTAGGTTGGAAGACACTCTGAACCAGCACGACATTGCTGAAACTACTCTTTGAAATAATTCTAGTGACGCCAAACTACTTTGTAAAGTAGTTCTTGCAGTGTCATGGTCCAGTTGGATTACAACCTATTTACTGGTTGAAAATATCATTTCTCAAGTAGACATGGAATCATTATAAGTTACTTTTGCAGATGATTAGAAGCCCCCATCCCTTGAACTGGAAACTGGTCACTCATCATAAGTGGGTCAGATGGGCTGACAATTCAAAACATGGTACAAATAACACTTAAGAGCATTGAAATGCACCAACAATTCTGCATTTGCAGAAAACTTCTGCAACACAACCACCAACAATCAGATAGACGTGCAAATACTCGCCACAAACAATAACAAAACACAGACATTAACATTTCAACAAAAGTATCACATCCAAAAGTGCTAAATATAAACATTTAAGAAATGAATTCAAGAATTTGACCCAATATGACACTAAAAATAAACACATACAAAAAAACAAACTATTTCAAACGCCTGCCTATCACGAGGATAACCCAAAGTAGACCACAAAAACTGAGGAATTTAAAATTCAATTACACTGGAAAAGTAAACAAAACACTCATTTGATGAAATAGTGAAACACGACATGTGGTTTAGTATTCCTGTAAAGTTTTCAACATGCTAATATTACCGAAACTTGTTCATAATACTGTGAAATTAAGAATTGTGGTGTTGAACTGTTGAAATTCACAGTTAAGAGAAACTTCGACAAGACTCAAACATATTCGGCTCTAAATTACCCGACAGAGTAAACGCTGTCAATACAGGATCACAGGTAAGTAAAATAATATCCTTTAAAAGTTAACTGTAGATTGTGATTCCACTACAACATTTGTCCACATGGACTAATAACTCATAGCAAAATAATACCTCGGTAGTCAAGGTGTACTGGTTTTAAGCAGCAATTAGGTTGTAATATACCACAGACCATTGTTTTCAAGCACTAATTACATTGTAATACACTGTGAACCTGCATGACACACCTAGAACTACTTTGGAAAGTAGATACGCCAGTACATGTGTCTTTCAATTGATTACTGCAGTGTTATGATGCCATTACCTCGTATGGAGGAATCCTGTTGTAAAGGAATTGTGATCTTCATCCATTGTACTTTACATTGTTTTTTATAATAAAAAGTAGCTAATAACTTTACCAATGTCACATAATATCACCGAAGATGCTCTAGAAAATGGAGTAAACACATAGTGATAAAAAGAAACAAAAAATTCATTTGCATTGGCACAGTATTAATTTTTATACAAATTGATCAATTTGCAACTGAGGAAATGTTCCACGACATACACTTGGCAGTGAATTATGTTCCATACAATCATTTGAATCTACAAAGCATGTAACTATCATAGGAAAATATTAACTATTGATTTTGACTTGTAAATTCTGTGCAGACTTATTTCTGACAAGAGGCAGCACATGCCATGAAGCCAAATCCTGTATATAAGAAGCCAGCACACTCAGCAGTAGACCCTTGAAGCAATGATAAAGTTGGTAAGATACAAAGACGCAACAGGTATTAAGTAATGTATGACCCTAACTAAGCTGGGTAAAATCAATAATTTAGATCATCTTTCATCATTTTTAATTGGTTT